>BJKM01000676.1:37500-564379 GCA_015082035.1 Chaenogobius annularis
TGGTCTTTGGCCCACAGAAACAAAGAGAAAGTGTTAACAGTCACCTCCAGAGTCTCGCTCTAAAACCTACAAATCAAGTTAGAAATCTGGGGGTAATAATGGACTCAGATTTGAATTTTAACAGCCACGTCAAATCAATAACATCAGCAGCTTTTTACCATCTAAAAAACATTGCTAAAATCAAAAGTATAGTGTCTAAACCAGACCTGGAGAGACTTGAGGTCCTGGGTGATGGTGGTGCCGAGGAAGCGGAAGGAGTCCACGTTGGTGATGGGGAAGTCTGTCTTGGTGAGGGGGGACTGGGGGGGCTGTGACTTTCCTGAAGTCCACGATCATCTTCACTGTCTTCTGGCCGTTGAACTCCAGGTTGTTACCGCTACACCAGGACACCAGCCAGGTTCACCTCCCTCCTGTAGACAGACTCATCCCCATTTGAAATGAGCCCGAAGAGGGGGGTGTCGCCCGCAAACTTGATCAGTTTTTCGGAGTCTTGGCTGGAGGTGCAGCAGTTTGTGTACAGGGAGAAGAGCAGAGGAGAAAGTACAAAGCCCTGTGGAGAGGCTGTGATGATAGTCAGAGTGTCTGAGACATTCTTCCCCAGCTGCACGCACTGCCTCCGATCCGTCAGGAAGTCAGTGATCCACTTGCCGGTGGGTTCAGGCACGTTGAGCTGGGAGAGCTTGTCCTGGAGCAGAGCAGGGAGGATGGTGTTGAATGCAAAACTGAAGCCCACAAACAGGATCCTGGCATAGGTTCCCGGGGAATCCAGATGCTGCAGGATGAAGGGGAGTGCCAGGTTGATGGCGTCTACAAACCTGTTGGCTCTGTAGGCAAACTGCTGGGGGTCCAGCAGGGAGGAGGTGAAGGACTTGAGATGGGGCAAGATCAGGCGTTCAAATGACTTCATGACTACAGACATCAGTGCCACAAGCCTGTAGTCATAAAGTCCAGTGATCCGGGTCTTCTTGGGGACAAGAACAATGATGGGTGACTTGAAACAGTCTGGGACACGGCATGACTCCAGGGAGGTGTTAACATTGTCTGTGAAGACGCACTCCTGCGCATTGTCTTAAGTTGGCAGGAGAAACACCGTCTGGTCCAGCAGCTTTTCGGGGGTTGGATTTTGTTGTCAGAAAACTGCTGCTTCAGACGCGTATTGTTCTGTGATCTAGCTCGAGAAACCTTTGCATCTTTGTAGCGCCCTCTGTCACCAGCCATGTGCGCTGCCTCCTTCTGCTGCCTTAACTGCCTCAGTTTAGGTGTGAACCAGGGTTTGTCATTATTGAAAGTGCCTTTGGTGTATGTTGGTATGATGCTGTCCTCAAAGAATCAAATGTATGACATCAGTGTCCGTGTACTCATCCAAACTATCTGTGGCAGCTCTGAAAACCTCCCAGTCTGTAGTGTACAAACACGCGTTTAGCTCCTCCACTGCCTCATTGGTTCACTTTTTAGATTTCCTCACTGTTTTGAGAGCTTCTGCCTCTTTTTGTACGTGGGGATCAGGTGGACCATGACGGGATCTGACAAACCCAGAGCAGCACGGGCCACAGTGTGGAAAGCGTTGCTAACTGTTGATCCAACATGCTCTGCTCTCTGGTCCGAACTTTAATAGAGCTTTTACTTGAGGCTGTGCCAAAGGTTCTCAGTAAGGTTGAGGTCAGGGGAGGATGGGGTCCAAGGTCCAAGGTATTCCTTGCAGCATTAGATGGTGCATTGTCATGCATGAAGATGATTTTGGTACGGAAAGCACAGATACTCAAAACTGTCTTTATTGCATCCCAGAGAATGGGTGCAGAAACTTTACCATTGTCATTTTCCTCTACATACGTCTCAATGTCCTTTGTCATAATTTTTACACATTTTGGGTCATTGAGTAGAGTAGCATTAAATCTCCGAAGTGTTTTTTGTTTCTGTTCCAGAGCAGTCATGTAAATAGGAGCATGATCACCTACTGTACCTATGTCTTCCTCTGTAATTTTTTACCTTTCGTTGTTGAAAATAAAAAAAAGTAGTCTATTCTAGTATAGATTTTATGTGGGCTGGAAAAATTTGTATATCGGCGGATATTAGGATTCATCTCTCTCCAGATATCAATCAACTCTAAATGATATATTAATTTACGAAATGCATTTTTTATAGTCCAGTTCCAGTCATCGCCACAGACAAGGGTTCCAAGAATATGAAAAGTAAGATCTTTGATTTGGAGTCCAGGTCCCGTAGACCCAACCTCAGACTTGTCAGAAGGTGAGAAGGTGAGGAGGGAGGATACTGAAAGTTATCTGGAGAATATCATCCCAGATTTCCTTGTAGGCTCTGGAGTTTAGGTCCCCCACCCTATCACAATGGAAAGAGCACATCGCCTGGGCAAACCAAGACCAGCAACTGATTAGGGCAGACTTTCATATGTCTTGCACTGAGGAGAGGCTTCCGTCTGGCCCCTCTGCCATAAAGCCCCAACTGTTATAGAAGTGATAGTTGACTTTGTGGAACTTTCTCCCATCTCCCTACTGCATCTCTGGAGTTCAGCCAAAGTGATCTTTGGGTTCTTCTTTACCGCTCTCACCAAGGCTGGACGGCCAGGTCTAGGAAGAGTTTTAATCGTCCCAAACTTCTTCCATTTAAGGATTATGGAGGCCACTGTACTTTTAGGAACCTTGAGTGCTGCAGACATTCTTTTCCGTGCCTTGCCACAATTCTGTTTCGGAGCTCCTTGGGCAGTTCCTTCGACCTCCTGATTCTCATTTGCTCTGACATGCACTGTGAGCTGTAGGGTCTTATATAGACTAGTGTGTGCCTTTCCTAATCAAGTCTAATCAGTGTAATTAAACACAGCTGGACTCCAATGAAGGAGTAGAACTATCTCAAGGAGGAGCAGAAGAAATGAACAGCATATGAGTTAAAGGGTTTTTTAATAAATTTGCTAACATTTCTACATGTCTGTTTTTTTTCTGTCAAGATGGGGTGCTGAGTGTTAATGAGAAGTAAAATTAACTTTTTTTTTTGTAATTAAAAAAACAACAAAACAAAGCCGGAATAATTAGTTTGGACGCTGAGAAGGCTTTTGATTCTGTTAGCTGGCCATGCTGATTTAAAGTGCTAACCAAATTTCAAATTGATGATTTAATTATGAAAAATGTTGGTCCAACATCAAGAATCAAACCTGACAGATCCACTGACTCTGGAAAGGGGGGCCAGGCAGGGCTGTTACAATTGATGGGATGGGATTTTGTTATATTTCACCAAATCAGAAATATCCATACCCTATTCTTTTATTTCCATTCATTATCTACCGCTTGTTCCCTCGCAGGTGACTGGAGCCTATCCCAATGACTTTGAGCCTTAGCCGGGGAACACACTGGACAGTGGCCAGCTCATTGTGTGAGAGAGACACACAAACAATCATTTACTCTCCCTAGTTCATTCACTAGGGTCAATTTAGAGTTGCAAATTTTGGCTAACGCATGCATGTCTTTGGATGGTGGGAGGAAGCTGGAGAGCCCGGGGAGAATCCACGGTAACACACGGAGGATATGCACTCCACCCAGCAAGATCATGGCCCCGGGAATCAAACCCACGATCTCCTTCTTGGCAGGAGAGCGCTAACCGCTCAGCCACCGTCCAATGAAAAAAAAAAAACTGAAATTATTTCATTCTTGCCCCCCCCCACTGCCCTTTGGAAAAAGACTTACACATTTAAATGGTGAAATCTGTTAGATATTTAGGTGTGGTACTACATAGAGACTTATCAACAATTTCGAAGAAAAATTATACCCCTCTCTTTACTAATATTAAAAAAGATATCAACACATTTTCTTACGTCCTGGAAGGAGCTAATCAAAAAACAAAACCTAAACAAAGATGTTAAATTCTATATTGACCGACACAATAAATGGATACCTTTTGGAACATACTTTTGGCAGCAGGGAAAAAGGCAATTGTAAAGATATGGATGACACAAACCCCACTGACTATCAAGGACTGAACTGACATAATAACAGACGTCAGACAAATGGAAATAATGACATTCGGACTTAATTTGAAAATGGATACATTTTACCGACTCTGGACCATTGTATTTTTATTTTAAAATCTGCTCTCTGGTTGTGTTGTTTGTTTTTTGTGTTCTATGTTTAATCTTTAAAGAAATAGGCAAGGCAAGGCAAGTTTATTTGTAGAGCACAATTCATACACAAGGCAATTCAAAGTGCTTCACAACACAGGAAAAAATGCATTAAAATCACAAGACATGGCAGAAATCACAAAATAATAGTTCAAGACATAAAAGAGAAGAGTGCAAAGAAAAGCATTTCAGTCATATGCACAGCCAAACAAAACAGTTTTTAGTTTAGATTTTTTGAACATTGCCAGAGTAGAACCTGTCTCACATCCTCAGGAAGACTGTTCCAGATTTTAGCTGCATAAAACTGAAACGCACATTCCCCATGTTTAGTCCTGACTCTGGGCACCAGCAGGAGGCCGGTCCCTGAGGTCCTCAGAGTCCGAGATGGTTCATATGGCACTAACATGTCCGAGATGTACTTTGGTGGCTAGGCCATGGAAGAGACTTGTATACAAGCAGAGCTGCTTTGAAGTCTATTCTCTGAGCCACAGGGAGCCAGTGCAGAGACCTGAGCACTCAGGACTAATGTGATCATACTTCCTGGTTCTAGTCAGGACCCGAGCAGCAGCGTTCTGGATGTACTGCAGCTGTTTTACAGCTCGTTTGGAGAGGCCAGTGAGCAGGCCGTTACAGTAGTCCAATCTACAAGAGACAAACGCATGGATAAGTCTCTCCAGGTCTGGTTTAGACACTATACTTTTGATTTTGGCAATGTTTTTTACATGGTTAAAAGCTGCTGATGTGATTGATCTGACGTGGCTGTTAAAATTCAAATCTGAGTCCATTATTACCCCCAGATTTCTAACTTGATTTGTAGGTTTTAGAGCGAGACTGTTAACACTTTCTTTGTTTCTGTGGACCAAAGACGATGATTTCAGTCTTGTCTGAGTTCAGCTGGAGAAAGTTGTTTTGCATCCACACACTGATCTGTTGGATGCAGTGACAGGGTGAATCCACTGCTCCATATTCACCTGCCGTCAGTGAAACATAGATTTGAGTGTCGTCTGCATAATTGTGATAGGACACATTCTCACTGCATATCAACTGACCTAAGGGCAGCATGTAGAGGTTGAACAAAAGGAGTCCCAGGATTGACCCTTGGGGCATCCCACAGGTCAGGGGCATCTGGTCTGAGACACAGTTACCAATTTCGACCAAAATATATGAGGAAAAAAAAAAAAAACGCTATCATACATCCAAACCCAAGCTAATTATTCTGTTGGAGTCTCTATTAAATGAATCAACCCTCTCTTGTGGATTCTTGTAGTGTTGGTCATTATTTTTGTCAAGTTTCTGTTGAATGTGGATTGTGTCGTTCATAAAATAACTATTTTTACAGGGTGTAACACTGGTTTTAAAGCTGTTCTAAAGAATATTCATAAAAACAATGAACAGAATGGTGACAAAGGGCAACCCTGATGGCGCCAACATGCAAATAGTTTTGGATTCTTTGTTTAAATGTAGATCACGTGTGTGCAGAAAATAGGCTCTTCCCTCTGTGGAGAACTACCAACTGCACAAAAAAGGCTATTAGCCCATGCTTATTTTTCACACCGAAATGTTTATTCTTCCAACTGGACTTCATGACTTCTCTTCTCAGTCCCTATATCCTTAGTGTAGTGTCCACAATAACGTCCCTTCTGCTGCTGTTCTCAGGGAGATGCGTCTGCCCATGAGAAGTTCCTTCTGGTGAACCGGGCATATGAGGTTCTGAAGGACGAGGACCTGCGTAAGAAGTACGACAAGTACGGAGAGAAAGGGCTTGAACGAGCAGCAGCAGGGTGGACGCTACGAAAGCTGGAACTACTACAGATATGACTTTGGTCCGTAGACTTTAGACTTCCCAAGGGGAAAATGTTTTCCACAATACTTGGTTTTATGCATACTTGAAAGAGTGGGTCACTGCTTCTAACCTTCCCAGTGTCTTTGTCCAGGGATCTACGATGACGACCTGGAGATCATCACTCTGGACAGTGGCGACTTTGGTGAGTCTCCCGTGTCAAATATGATGCCTGCCTTCTACCTTTGTTTGGCCCTTAGTGTAGTTAGTTGGCACTTAGTTGGCCCTCTCTTTTAAACCAGGGCTATTCAACTTAATATTCCTGAGCGCCAGATTTTTCGGAGGACCAAGGCCTCTGGGCCAGAGGTGCACAAAACGCCATTGTAACTACTGTAATTTGGGTCACACCAAATATCCCCAACACTGTTTCAATAAATTCAAGTTCATACAATAAATAATTTCCGATAGATTCGATTTTTGTGAGAAATAAAAAACAATGCTTTGCAAAAATGCCCTGAACAAGAATTAAACTATAACTAGAGTAACCCAACCAGGGTTACCCTAACCCTAGTGAACATTGATGAAAAGTCGGGAAAATTTGCACACCTCTAAAAATCGTACCTCTCTACATTCTGGCTATCTCCTTTTTCTAAAACTCAAAAATGTTAAAAAATGCAATTTGGCGCAGAGGTATGGTGACAAGAGAAGTAAAAAATATTATTACGGCAAACTCCTCCTAGGGCGTTAGCCCGAAAAAGCTGACATTTGGTGAAAATGGTGTTGAGGAGTGGGACATCAAAAGTTACCCAAATAATTTTGATATCTTTCACGGTGTCTGTGCGGCGAAGCCGCAAACTATTCTACATTCTGCTATCCTTTTTCTAAAATCAAAAATGAATTTCAGAAACAAGAGAAGTTTCTCAAATGTTTGGTGAAATTGGAGGAGTGGACTGCCATTTGCGCACACAAAGTTTGATTTGCATCAAATTTCAATCAGTTGTTCATTTGGCGCGATAGTGCCCCCTACAGAGTGAAATAATATTTTATATGGGGAGCAAAATATGTAGTTTTTTAAAATTGTATGAAATTTGTCACGAAATTCCATTTAGCTTCCTGATCAAAAAATCCAATCAGACCCATGTCATATTTGTTACGGTGTAGCCGAAGCGATGACAGAAACCTCCCATTTTATTCCAATGGGAAAATTGCCAAATCTCTTACATATATACTTACACTTTATACGATTACGAACTGCTCCACGGGCGGGTTAACCCTTAGCCCGATTAACCTAAAATTTGGCGAGACTCATCTTCAGGAGTGGGGCATCAAAAGTTATAATTTTTTTTATTTAAGTGTCATGGTCTGTGTGCGGCAAAGCCACACATTTTGCTAAGAATTTCCCAGAAATTACCTTGTGACTGGCGACCACAAAAAGGAGTGAGCCTTCTAAAGTTATTCAACTTTTTCTGAAAAAAATTACGGTCTTTGTGCGGCGCAGGCGCAAACTTTTCCAAAAATATTGACATTTTCAGTACACAATAAAGCCCCTATCTGTAAAGCAAAGGGGAGAAAGCGCGATAGGGCCACAGATTCGGCAGTAGGTGTAATAACGCGCCCCTTCTTGCGTTGCAGGCGGCAGCGTGGCGAGGGCCGATCATTGCCGCTTGCATATATATATATATATATTTTTTTTTTTGTGTTCTACGGAACTTTTTCTGCTCTTTGAGCTCAAAAACTCGCCAAACTTTGCCCAAAATTCAGAATCGGCAAAAAAAAATGTTTTTTAAGGGACATATTTTTTCATTCAAAAATGGCGCGACAGCGCCACCGCCAAAAGTCGAAATACATTGTGCCTACGGGAGACGTCATCTTTGTCATAGAGCTACGAAATTCGGGATACGCTTTCCTCTCGTCAGGACAAAAAGCATATTATTGTGGCCACGCCCCCTGACTAACCATATGGCCGTCATCTTGATTTGAAAATGAAAACACGCCAAGTCAGCTATTTCAGCTATTTCAGCCAGTGGGCGTTTCGCCCACTGGCCTCAAAATTGGTGTACGGCCTCTAGACACCTCGGGCATCAAAGGTTATCTAAAGTTTTTGGATCACTTTTACGGTCTACGTGCTGCGCAGCTGCAAAGTTGGACGACGCATTTTGAAATTTTGCACATTTTAACATTGCTCCCATTTGCGCAAAACGGGAAAATTGAATCTGTTTTGGCGTCTCGGTCAAAAAAGCCAATCAGACTTTTATGCCGTATTTTTTACGGCGTTGCTGTAGCGATGAGAGAAACATCCAATGTTATCCTAATGGGAAAATCGCAAAATCGCAGAAATTTCCACATCCTGAGGATTTGAGACAGGCCGCAACTCTGGCAATGTTCAAATCTAAACTAAAAACTGTTTTGTTTGGCTGTGCATATGACTGAAATGCTTTTCTTTGCACTCTTCTCTTTTATGTCTTGAACTATTTGACGGATAGCCTGAAAATGGCACTTTTAAATTAAGATTTTGTGATTTCTGCCATGTCTTTGTGATTTTAATGAATTTTTTTTTCAAACACGAATTGTGCTCTACAAATAAACTTGCCTTGCCTTGCCTTGCCTGTAGTGGGCAGCATTTTTACAGAGGACACAGTTGTGTTTCGTTTCCTGCTGCTGCTGGAGTAGCTCACAAGGAACATTACACTTTTACCCAACAGTGACAGTCTGTGGACATCATGTTTTGTACCTGCTTGGCTCGAGGGTGCTAAAAAAGTACATGGGTACAAAAAAAGTACCTGGTCTGAGGAGGTAGCACCAAATGGACCTAACCCAAAAGTAGGTACTAATGGAAAAGGCCTATTAGTTTGTCTTGCAGATCATTTTGCTTTTTCTGCCCTTGCTTCTTTTTGACTGAGGCGATGGCAAAAATGTTGCCTCTCAAAACTGATTTAGCAGCATCCCAGAGGATGGGCGAAGTTATACCATTGTCATTTGGCTCTACATAAATTTAAATCTTTTTTCTTCTTCTACATCTACAGTAAAGTAGATAAGGGCATGATCACTTCAATCTATTGTGCATATATTTACATCAGTGATTTATTTTTTTTCACTGTTTTTATTAAAACAAGTATTCTATTCTAGTGTTTATTGTACGTAGATTAGATACATGAGTTTATTAGCGAGCACTGGGTTTAATCTTCCTACAGAACTAACCCTTTATTTTTTTATTAATTGGCAGTAATTGCTATTTATCTTTTTTCCAGTGCTTTGATACGTTTTGATTTAATCTGGTTTAATGTGGGCTGAACATGCAGATTACGAATGCCTCCACAGATCAGGATTCTTTTTAGCGTGGTTTGTAATCAGGTCTATAACATTAGTATAGAAATCATCTTTACGGTTAAAACTCAATTTGAAACCAATATTGCCACTCCCGTGTTCTATTTGCCTTTGTTGGAGAAATAGTACTATTTATTCTAACCAAATTTAGTCCGTTTTTGATGTTTTAGGTAATTTATATTGGTTTCTTGTAAGCATATATAATTTTGTTAACAGTTATGTTAATTTGAGGCGCTGACGTGCCCTTTTCATTCTAGGGAGGTTGATTGAGGCATTACTTTTCTATAAATAATTGTGATTCTTTCCCTGGTTGTTGGTCCTGTGCTGTGATTCACCTCACCAGAGATGCACACTGAAGCTCTTGTGTGTCTTTCAGAAGCGGCCGTGAACTCAGGAGAAATCTGGTTTATCAACTTCTACTCTCCACGCTGCTCGCACTGTCACCAGCTGGCTCCCACGGTAACTGTCCTCTGTGTGCATCAGCAAATCCACTCTGGCGGGACCGGGGAGACCAGGCTAAAGGACGTCTAAGAGCGTGGTTGGGATTGTTGGTGGTGAGGTTTGAACAGGACTCCTGACCTGTTATGAGAGCATCACCAGCAGCATCATCACCAAACCTGTTTCTTACTCTGCTCCCAAAATGTACTTATGCTGCTTCTAGAGAAGAACTTTCATCAGAAGAAACTACTAATAAAAATGCAAATGAGACAACTTTCTTCAAAAGATGTTGTTTGTAAAAGATATCATGATGTTCATAACATAGAGTTGTGTGTTATAAACATATCACATTTGATAACACTATAAATTCTAAATAACAAAAATGCAACTAAAAGACTGTTAAACGGCTTACTATGGATGAGAGTACACTCCCCCAGTCTCCTCCTGTCTATCCTCATCCGCATGTCTCCTTGGGGTTGTCATTCTCTCAAAGGCCCTCATTTTATTATTACATACACATTTCAGTAATTTAGGTAAAAACTAGAGCTTTCGCAACAGATAAATGACCACAAAATGGTGCAACGACTTCACAAAATGTGTCAAGAACACGATCAGAAACAACCCAGAACAACAACCATTTCTTCTATCGACAGTATGAAACAAATTCTACAAATAAAACCTCACTAAATATGTGCAAAAGTATGCTGAATCACTTAGTTTAGTTTGTCTTTATTTGAATGGGGCAGCATGTTTTAACGAACAGCTAATACTGTAAATACACCAGATTTAGCTCTGAGCTAGGTTCCATCGTTAGTCCCATGGGACTACTATAAAAGACTTAAAAATGTGCAAGTTGGACTTAAGTTTACCTGTTGTTTACTTTATATGGCACACTCACCCTGTCGGATCTGTGCTCCCTTGCCCTGCCCTCACAGACTTTAGCTACAACCGTAATACGTGTAATAGCATAAAGCCATTTCAGCAGCTGTTTCAGTTGTGGCGATTGCGCATCTGTCGCAGATTCCCTCTAACTCTATGGAAAAAAATTCTATTTGTGCTGATAGAAGCCGATCTGAGGCATTTTGTGCCTCCCCGATCAAAATCAGAATATTTTATTAGTGGCCACAACAAGGCATTTCTGAAGCTCCAAAACAACACCAAATCTGTAGTATACCACTAATAGAACATTAACTGTTCAGCCTTGTTTGTTTTTATAAAATAAGTTGCTGAGATATCAGGGCTTGTAGAGAAGGCCCTGCTGGAATCATCAGACTTATACATCTGCACTGTTCAGTGTAACTAGTGCAGTCAATTAAATCGTTTTAATCACAATTTAAATGTTGTTATTGTTTTCTATATTTATTACTGATTTATTTCAGTAATAAAAATAGAAACATTTAAATTTGAAATGTAATTTTTAATGTTCTGAATGAATGAGTAGGAATTCACATTACCAACAAATGACAATAGAGTAAAGTAAATTATAGAGTGCACTTTGAGCCCATTTACGGATCCTGCCCTGTGCAGCTGAATGATCTGTGTATTTGTGTGTGTCAGTGGAGGGAGGTGGCCAAGGAGATGGACGGTGTGATCCGGATAGGAGCAGTGAACTGTGGGGACAACCACCAGCTGTGCCGCAGCAGAGGCATCCAGAGTTACCCCAGCCTGTATCTCTATAGAGTGGCCCAGGTACAAGCTGAGACCAGGACAGGAACTCCACTCGCATCCTGAAGCTGGGCTGAAACGCCAATTCTGAAAGGACACGTATACTTCCATGTTTCTGAGCTTGTGTTAGCCTCTTCCACACTTGTTTGATTAATCCTGTTTAGTCTTCTTCTTCTGAGCCTCGCAAATGCACTTGCTCTCAATTTTCCCAGATGTATGCTGTCATAGAGCGTCAAAATCCGAAAGTCCTTAAATCATTGTCATATTTCGTCTGAGAATTTCTGCCTTAATCTACCTTTATTACAACGATTGCAGCCATGGCAGGATTTGCATCCGTTGTTCTGCATTCACTCTCATAATACACTCTCATTCAACGACAGTATGCACTACTGCCACCCTTTTGGCTCCTGATATTCCAGCGGTTTCCCATTCAGGTACCAACCAGGCCCATCCCTGATTAGCTTCAGAGATTTGACGATATCGACTAGTTTGACTAGTTGGTATGGCCGCATTTTTGCTCATTTGAAACATAACTTATTTCGGGAACATGTCTAAGAAATTGAAGAAGAAAAACCACACAGAGAAAATACTTTTTGCTAAATGCTAAATCCATGCTAGCTAGCCCTGCACTGGCTCCAGCCCCCATGCTCCCCGGCTCAGGCTCCGACTCAAGCTCTGCCGCTGCTCCGACCGCCTCACGTGCTCGCTTCGGACCAGATTCATCCGAAGCGAGCACCACCCCCTGGGGTGAGATGGACCCAGTGTTTATGGCGGCTTTACGGGAAATAGCTGACCGGATTACAAAGGCAGTAGAATTGATTGATTATCTGTTAACCAACTCTTGACATAACTAGAACAATTGCATTAACACTCCTGTAACACTAACGATCCCTGTATCTTGACCTTGTTTTGCAGACTCCAGAGAAGTTCAGTGGCGAACGCTCCAAGAACAACCTGGTGCGGTTCTCCATGCAGCACATCAGCACTGTAGTGTCTCAGCTGTGGCATGGTGAGGCTCTGTTTGGCTCTGTCATCTTGTTATAAAACACAAAATTAATTACAAACATGTCAATGTAATCCCTCATTCGTCCAGGAGTGTTCCATTGTAGAAAAAGATTCAGTTGTAGTCATCTGGACTCTGTTTTAGAAGAAACAAAACGTTTCGACTCTCATCAAAGAGTCATTCTCAATCTGTGAAACATATCTGAGAACTCAAGTTTATATCCTACTCTGTTTAAGCCCTGCACACAGGGCGGGACCTCCTGATAATGGGCCATTGAAACAACCTGCGATGGGTCATTAAAGTCCTATTGTACACTGACTTTCGCTCCCTTCTCCCTGAGTAACTGATTAGCATCAGAATGCCCCGGGCGTCTCCAGGGTTTCAAAAAACCATTATAAACAACTGGAAGGTTGAATCTTAAACCTTCGTTACGATTTAAGGAAGGATTCTCTTTTTTAACAAAGATTACCTCCTTAACTCCTCCTTCAAACCATCTTTTTTCCCTGCTCAGAATCTCCACCTCACTGTCTTCAATAGAGATGTTTGTGGCTATTAGATGAAGATTCACAGCGCTCTGGGGTCCTGAACTCGAGTCTCTTCTGTGCTGATAAAGTCTCTTGTGCAGTGGCTGTTTAGTCTCACCTATGTAACGCTCTTTACAACTTTCTTCACTGCATTGGAAAGAATACACTACATTGCTCTGTTTTTGTGTCGGCATCTTGTCCTTAGGGTGAACCAGTTTTTGTCTTAACGTGTTGCCTGGTTTGAAATAAACAGGGACTTCGTGTTGTCTAAAATTTCTTTGCAGTTTTTCTGACAGTCCCGAGACATAAGGTATAGAGACACCCTTTCTTCTTGGTTCTGTTTCCCTTTTGTCCTGCTCTTCACTTTAAGAGCCCAAGTCGGGTATCCACAGGCTGAGAGAGCATTCCGGATGTGTTTTTCCTCTTTCCTCTTGCCCTCTGAGCTGGTGGGCACCTCTTGTGCTCTGTGTCGTAGTGTTCTGATCACTCCCAGCTTGTGCTGTAGTGAGAGCCAAAGAGCAGGTACTGATCCGTGTGTGTGGGTTTCTTATATACTTCTATCTGGAGCTTCCCGTCTTCTCCTCTGATAGTGGAACAATCAAGAAAGGCCAAGCGGTTCTTCTTAGCGACTTCTCTTGTAAACCTGATATGCCGGTCCACTGCATTGATGTGCTCTGAGAAGGCTTCCAGCTCTTGTTTCTTGATTGTCACAAAATTGTTGTCCACGTAACAGTAACAAAGACTTGGAGCAATGCCTGAAAAGGAGGTCAGTGCCTTCTTCTCAAAATCCTCCATGTACAAGTTGGCCACTATGGGAGAGACGGGCGAGCCCATGGCACAGCCGTGAATCTGTCTGTAAAAATGTCCCCGAAATTGAAAGTATGTGGTGTTAAGACGGATGTCTAGTAGTTTCGAGATGTGTTCAGGTGTCAGTTTGGTCCTTTCCTGTAAGGTGGTCTCTTCCTGCAGCCTCGTCCTAACCGCTGCTACTGCCTCAGAGGTCGGGATGCAGGTGAAGAGGGACACAACATCATAAGAAACCATCAGATCATCTGGGTCCAATTGGAGATGTTTCACTATGTCCACAAAAGTATGTGTTTTCTACATGATGTTCCGAGTTCCCCACCAATGGTGCCAAGATGGTTGTTAAATGCTTGGCCACATTGTATGTGATGGAATCTGTGCTGAACACAACGGGTCTGAGCGGAAGAGGGTTAGGGTTAGGAAGAGGGAATTTTGGGAAGTCCATAAATGCATGGAATAGCTTCCCCAGGATACAGTCTGTAATACAGAAGCCTGTCTATCACCACCTCTTTTTCAAGAACTCGGAACATCATGTGGAAAACACACATACTTTTGTGGACAAAGTGAAACGTCTCCAATTGGACCCAGATGACCTGATGGTTTCTTATGATGTTTGTTTTTCTAAAACAGAGTCCAGATGACTACAACTGAATTTTTTTTCTACAATTTAAATTCCAAGGCAGAATAATATATATTTAACCAAACAAGACCAAATACAATCATTGTTTCTTTTCCGAACAAATATTCACCCAAATATATACGGAAACAAGGAAGAAGAAATACAAAATTTTTGGACACTCAATTTACCCTCCATGACTTAAGATTGAAACATAAAATTTGGTGCTGAAATAACAACTACTGAAATTCAAAGTGCAATTAAAAGAAGGATTTTTTTTTTTTATCTACGGGGAGTGATGGGTTCACTTAAAAAAAGATCGGATCCCTCCGAGTTGGAAGGTAGCCATCATATCCTTGATACCTAAAGAGAGTAAGGACCGACTGGATTGTGCCTCGTACAGACACAATTCTATTCCGAATGCAAACTATTGTATACACACCTCAATTCTGTCCAAACGAATGGAACAAATACTCCCACATTTAATTCACAATGATCAGAAAGAATTTATCAACAAATGACAAACACAGGACAACACAAGACGATCTTTACACATAATGAGCCATATACAATAACAACAAACAGTTAGTTTGGACACTGAGAAGGCTTTTGATTCTGTTAGCTGGCCATATTTTTTCAAAGTGTACAAATATCGGTGCTCTTCGATGGTCCAACATCGGGAATTAAAATCAATGGTCACCTGACAGACCTCTGGAAAGAGGGGTGAGACAGGGCTGTGCTTGTCCATACCCAATGTGATGTATTTTCTTTAAAAAATTGGTCCAATGTCTGGATACAAGTTAAATGTTAAAAAACTGAAATTGTCTCATTCTGACAACCCCCTTTGCCTTTTAGAAAGATCTAACCATTTAAACCATTTGAAGAACAATTATACCCCTCTTTTTACTACTATAAAAAAAAGATCTTGAAAAATTGAATCTTATCCCATATTTAAGGGATAAGGGTTGAAACAATAAAAATTAATGTTCTGCCCAGATTTCTCAATCTGTTTCAGACTCTTCCAATTTCAACTCCCAACCGGCTGTTTGATGAGTGGAATAAAAAAAATCTCAAGATTTGTGTGGCAAGGAAAAAACCCTGTATCCAATTCAAAACTTTACAATTATCAAAAGAAAAAGGAGGCTGGGGTTTACCTTGTCTGAAAAATAACTTTATTTCAGCTCAAATCAGAGCGTTGCTGTACTGGTGTGACCCAGAATATGAAGCTCAATGGAAAAATACTGAGAGTAATGTTGTGCCTGTACAGGCCTTACTGGCAGATGACAAGTCATTTGGAGGGAGTTAAGAATCTCTGGGTAAAATCTTTGCCTATGATCAAACATACAAACCAAACAAAGATGTTAAAATGTTAAACTGGTTGTTTTATGACCAAGGTACCAAATAGAATTGACCTGAGATTTAGGGTCTGGATTACAAAAGGTCATTTTAAAGATAATCCCAAGAAAAAGTTTTTATCACGGTTTACAAATCAGAACTTTCAAGGGGAAATATATATATATATATATATATATATATATATAGTAGAAAAAGATTCAGTTGTAGTCATCTGGACTCTGTTTTAGAAAAAACAAAACGTTTCAACTCTCATCCAAGAGTCATTCTCAATCAGAGAAACAAGTCTGAGAACTCTTGTTATAAGCCCTACTCTGTGAGAGCCCTGCCCACAGGGCGGGACCTCCTGCTAATGGCCCATTGAAACTGGGATGGGCCTATTGTTCTATTGTTCCCTGCCTCACCTTGAGTGCCTATTTAGCATCCGAATGCCCAGGGCGTCTCCAGGGTTTCAGCAGACCATTATAAACAACGGGAAGGTTGAATCTTAAACCTCCATTCCGATTTAATGAAGGATTCTCTTTTTTAAACAAAGATTGCCTCCTTAACTCCTCTTTCAAACCATCTTTTTTCCCTGCTCAGAATCTCCACCTCACTGTCTTCAATAGAGTGGTTTTGGCTTTAAGATGAAGATGCACAGCGCTCTGGGGTCCTGAACTTGCGTGTCTTCTGTGCTGATAAAGCCTCTTGTGAAGTGGCTGTTTAGTCTCCCCTATGTACCGCTCTTTACAACTTTCTTCACTGCATTGGATAGAATACACTACATTGCTCTGTTTTTGTGTCGGCATCTTGTCCTTAGGGTGAACCAGTTTTTGTCTTAGCGTGTTGCCTGGTTTGAAATAAACAGGGACTTCGTGTTGTCTAAAAATTCGTTGCAGTTTTCTGACAGTCCTGAGACATAAGGGATAGAGACACCCCTTTATCCAATGCAGTGAAGAAAGTTGTAAAGAGCGCCACATAGGGGAGACTAAACAGCCACTTCACAAGAGGCTTTATCAGCACAGAAGAACACGCAAGTTCAGGACCCCAGAGCGCTGTGGCATCCTCATCTTAAAGCCACAAACCACTCTATTGAAGACAGTGAGGTGGAGATTCTGAGCAGGAAAAAAGATGGTTTGAAAGAGGAGTTAAGGAGGCAATCTTTGTTAAAAAAGAGAATCCTTCATTAAATCGGAATGGAGGTTTAAGATTCAACTTTCCCGTTGTTTATAATGGTCTGCTGAAACCCTGGAGACGCCCTGGGCATTCGGATGCTAAATAGGCACTCAAGGTGAGGCAGGGAACAATAGAACAATAGGCCCATCCCAGTTTCAATGGGGCCATTAGCAGGAGGTCCCGCCCTGTGGCAGGGCTCTCACAGAGTAGGATATAAAACAAATGTTCTCAGACTTGTTTCTCTGATTGAGAATGACTCGTTGATGAGAGTGTTGAAACGTTTTGTTTTTTTCTAAAACAGAGTCCAGATGACTACAACTGAATCTTTTTCTACAATGGAACACTCCTGGACGAATGAGGATTACACCGACATATACTATAATATATATATATATATATATATATATATATATATATATATAGATATATAGATATAGATATATATAGATATATATAGATATATATAGATATATATATAGATATAGCAACAATGCATTGCTAATCTGGACAGGTACTCTGTCAACACAACTCTAACCTTGTTTTGACCGACTAGGAGTGTGTACATCCCAGGTAGGACCACAAAATCAAATGTCTGGAGAGAATTTTGCTGGAAAAAAATTTCATTTTTCATAACACCATGTCAAAGTGTTCATTGTTCACAAGAAAATGCTAAATGTTGGAGAAACTGGTTGCCAGGAGGCAAACCACTATCACGTGTTCTGGGACTGAAGTTCAGAACTATGTACTCGGGTTACCTTTAGGAAAGTTCTATTGGCGGCAGGAAAAAAGGCAATAACAAATAAATAACAAAGATAATATACAAATGGCAAAAATGGCATTCAGACTTAATTTGGAAATTGACAAATTTTACCAAATGGGACTTTCATCTTAAATTAATTGTGCCATGATTGAGTTTTCTTTTGTGGTTTAGTTGATGTCTATTTGTAGTTTTGTTTTAAAATGTGCTTACTGGTCATGTTCCGTTTATGTTCTTAATCAGGGTGTCACGAGTTCATTCAGCTTGTGTGTGATCGCTGATGGGAGCAAACCTATTGTAGACAGGAAGCTCATAGGCTTGCATTTAGTGCGTCGATCCCTCCGAACGGTCACAAATTGGTTCCTGTTTTAACCCTGGCATCCACTGCTACTACTTGATTACACTTCACGCACCTGTCGTCAGTGGGAGTTCTGACTCGGCTGGGGAAGTGCCTGCCATGAAGCTAGCGGCTAGGCTAGCTCAGACTGAGGCTAGAGAACTATGGGGGTTTAATCAACCAAATACTGAACAAAAGTGAGCTGTATGAGCCTCAAAGTTTTAATGGTGTATAGGAAGCTAAAATATTTTGTGTATTTAGCAAACAAATGATAGAATAACCTCACCAGAAGTGACGTCACAGGAAGTAATATGTGGGTAGTGTAATGGGGACTACAGTTCTTAACTGGTGACATCATGTAGGATCTTCTCCTGAACAATGATGCATTTTAACGCATTAATCAGCACGACTAATAAGTTAAAATGGAACTCTCGCTACAAGCCTAGGAGCAGAGCCAGACCTGGAGGAAGGCAGACATCGGTAAATTAAGGAGGACAGTAGACCTGCTCATGTTAAGATTCAAAATGCTGCGTGTTTCATTACAATACAACTCCTATTCAAGACGAAATTAGCCTAATGAGGAACTGAATTTGTACATGACTAAATTACAACCGGCGTATCACTACTGCGGGCTGTTTGTCAAAGACGGACCATAGTGCACTGTAGTTGGTGTAAGAGGCAGCCTGCAAGTAGCCGCCTCACAGTCGGTTAACGCCCGGGGGTAGAGCTGCTACCCTGCTCCTCTCTGCTCACTATGGTTCTTTGCCTTTCAGGAAACGTCTTCAGTGAGATTGAGGCGGCTTTCTCCAAAGGCATCGGATGGCTCATCACCTTTTGTGCGGAGTCTGGAGGTAAAACACCATTCTCTCAACCACTTTCCACTGCAAGTAATCATTTACACTTTATCACTTTTATATAAAGTGAGGAAAATAAGTATTTGGACCCTGCAATTTTGCAAGTTCTCCCACTTAGAAATTATGAAGGGGTCTGAAATTTTCATCGTAGGTGCATTTACCCTGTGAGAGAGAGAGAATAAAAAACAAATTTGGAAATCACATTGTATGATTTTTTTTAATCCTTTATTTGTATGTTATAGCTGCAAATACGTTTTTGAACATCTGACAATCAGCAAAAATTCTGGCTCTCAAAGACTTGTTAGTCTGCCTTTAAAAAGTCCACCTCTACTCCACTTATTAATCTAAATTAGTAGCAGCTGTTTGAGCTTGTTAGCTGCATATAGACACCTGTCCACCCCACAATCAGTCACACTCCAACTACTGCCATGGGCAAGGCCAAAGAGCTGTCAAAAGACACCAGAGACAAAATTGTACACCTCCGCAAGGCTGGAAAGGGCTACTTGGCAAGAAAGTGGAAGAGGCTAAAGATGAGAAGAAAGGTGAGGAATCAGCCCAGAACTACATGGGAGGAGCTGGTCAATGACCTGAAGAGAGCTGGGTCCAAAATTTCAAAGGTTACTATTGATAATACACTATGCCGTTATGGTTTAAAATCATGCATCGCACGGAAGGTTTCCCTGCTTAAGTCAGCACATGGGTTAATAACCCTATGTTAACCCTAACCCTAACCCTTTGCCAATGACCATCTGGATGATCCAGAGGAGTCATGGGAGAAAGTCAAGTGGTCAGATGAGACCAAAATAGAACTTTTTTGGTATAAACTCCACTCGCCGAGTTTGGAGGAAGAAGGATGAGTACCCTCCCAAGAACACCATCCCTACTGTGAAGCATGGGGGTGGAAACATCATGCTTTGGTGTGCTTTTCTGCACAGGTGACAGGGCGACTGCACTGGGGCCATGGATTGTGAAATTTTGGGCATCAACCTCCTTTCCTCAGTCAGAGCATTGAAGATTGGCCGTGGCTCGGTCTTCCAACAAAACAATGACCCGAAGCGAACAGCCAGGATAACCAAGGAGTGGCTCCTTAAGAAGTATATCAAGCTTTTGGAGTAGCCTAGCTAGTCTCCAGAACTAAATCCAATAGAAAATCTTTGGAGGGAGCACAAACTCTGTAGCTCAGCAACAGTCCTCAAACCTGACAGATCTAGAGAAGATCTGTGTGGAGGAGTTGGCCAAAATCCCTGCTGCGGTGTGTGCAAACCTGGTCAAGAACTACAGGAAACCTTTGACCTCTGTAATTGTAAACAAAGGCTTCTGTACCAAATATTAACATTGATTTTCATCATTTCAACATACAAATAATTTATTTAAAAATCATACAATGTGATTTCCAGATGTTCTTTTTTTTTTTTAGATTCTGTCTCTCAGTGGAAATGCACCTACGATGAAAATTTCAGACCCTTCTGTAATTTCTAAGCGGGAGAACTTGCTAAATCACAGCCTGTTCAAATACTTATATATATATATATATATATATATATATATATATATATATATATATATATATATATATATCATACATACATACATTACATACATACATACATACATACATACATACATACATACATAACATACATACATACATACACACACACACACACACACACACCACACACACACACACACACACACACACACACACACACACACACACTAAACACACACACACACACAACACACACACATGCTTATATGTGTATTATATGTGTATATGTATGTGTATATAAACACACACACGTAAATGTATACACGCATGCGTGTATGTGTATATATATATACATGTATATATTGTATAATCATGTGTATATGTATGCGTGTATATATGTGTGTATATATATATGTTTATATAGGTGTATATATGTGTATATATACGTATGTGTATTTATGTATGTTTGTATGTATGTTAATGGACATATATATATGTGTGTGTGTATGTATATATATGTGTGTACGTGTGTATGTGTATATATGTGTAATATGTATGTATATGGACATATATGTGTATGTATGTATATATATGTTTGTATGTATATATGTGTGTGTGTATAATATATATATATTATTTTATTATATTAATATATATATATATATATTATATATATATATATATATATATATATATTATATATATATATATATATATATATATATATTATATTACATTAGTGTGTAATATGTGTTTGTATATATGCACGTGTGTATATATATATGTGTGTATGTGTGTATGTTATTTATATGTAATGTGTGTATATTATGTGTATATATATTATATTTAATATATATGTATAATATGTGTGTGTGTGTGTATGTATGTGTGATGTATGTATGTGTGTGTGTGTGTGTGTGTGTGTGTGTGTGTGTGTGTGTGTGGTGTTGTGTGTGTATGTGTGTATATACATATATATGTATATATATATATGTATATGTATATATATATGTTAATATATATGTGTGTATATACATGTATATATGTATTGTGTGTGTGTGTGTGTGTGTTTATATATATGTGTGTGTGTGTATGTATAATATATATTATTATATATATATATATATATATATACACACATACATATTAATGTGTGTATATACATTTGTGTACATATGTGTGTGTGTATGTATGTGTGTGTGTGTTTCAGTTTCAGTTCAGTTTAGTTTATTAGGACAATGTGCAGTTTCATTAAAAATATGTCTGCACCAGATTTAGCTTCAAGCTAATTTCCATCTGCAGTCCTCACAAAAATACATTACAACAAGTATAAAGTGCAATAACAATATAAGTGCTTATCTCCAGACCTCACAATCTAAATAACAGTACAATGAAACAAATAAAGTGCAAATACAAATACAATCTCCAATCCTCTCTATAAAATACAGTACAATAAAACGATAAAATGTAAACAAATACTAACTCCAGTCCTCACAGTATAAATGCAGTGCAAATACAATAAGTGCAATACAAAACATAAATACATTACTTTCTATTACTTTCTTACTTATAAAAAGCCTCATACCTGATTTGTACTATTGTTTTGAGGGCCATTGCCAACAGAAGATACCCACGAGGGTAACGTCTGTTGGCCGACTACCGTCCGGTATTAGTAAGAGCAGGACTGACTGTCCAGGAGCCAGCTTTTTACAGCTCGAGAAAACGAGTATATATGTATGTGTGTGTATGTATATATGTGTGTGTTTGTATATGTGTGTATATGGATATATGTTAGTGTGTGTGTGTGTGTGTGTGTGTGTGTGTGTGTGTGTGAAATGGGTTGCATTCGCATTCTAGAATTCTCTGTTGATGGGCTCTATAAACTCAATAAAAGATTCTTTTATTCTTTTATTCTGGATCCCTAGTTATTACCACTACAATAGCTATTCTTCCTGGAGACATTACTGTTTTTGACAGAATTACCCAAATCTAAATCCATTAATGTTTCTCCTTCTCATTATTAATTTGGGATTGGCTCCACAAACCTGCAAACTAATTACATTATTTAAAGTCCTCCAACAATCACATTTTTGGAGTTGAATAATGGCATCAATTTCTGAAGCTATTGAGAAGAAATGTTTACTGTTTAGTTTATTTGCTGATGGAGACATTGAACCTTCAACCAGTTTTAGTTTCATAGTTTTGGATAGGCCCTAACCTTGCCAGCCAGAGGAACAATCGATGTTAGTGAGTGTTTGCAGTCCACACCAGTGGGTTAACAGTTCAATCACATGGCATTTTTTGCTTTTTTACTGGGCCTGCAGACTGGACTGGAACCAATCACAGAGCATTGTGGTTTGGGCGGAAGTCAAACAACCAAACTAAAAGAAACATGGCGTTGCCGACGGCCATATTTGCGCCTATTTTAGGAGAAATATGGACTACTTTATTTTTCAAAAATGTGCACCTAATTGTATTTTGTACATTTGGTGAGGGGAAAGATAACTGCTTTTCTCTCCACTGGATGTAACGTAATTTTGATTGTTCTGCTTCTTCCGCTGTTGATGCTTCGACCACTCAGCTTGACTTTTTGTTAAAGTTCCGATTGTTTTTGGCAAATTGATTCATGTGTAGAACTCGATTCAGAGTGAGACACACATAAATCGGGTGTGAGTCAGGTTAGATGGGCCCAGTAATTACAGAGATATGAACCATAAACCAGATCATCAAATCTCCAATCTGACAATTAAACAGCAAATTTTATCTTCTGACCCGTCTCAACTCAGTTTAAAGTACAGAGATTCTAGAATGGTGTGATGTCACTTGAACCCCAAACTATCGGAAATGTTATCCCTAACAGGACCACTAACACGGATGTTATTATTCATCTTGGAGCTGCACAACTGTCGATTCACAATGACTAGTTTACTCCTTTGTTAATTTTTTTTATTTTTAAGTTAACATAAGGTGTAGATAAAATAAGATGAAGGTTGTAAACACCCTGATATTAAAAAGCTTGTGCTGTGACAGATTGCCTGGAACCCCGCACAAGGCAGAAGCTGGCGGCCATGCTGGTGAGTATGGGCGGGGGGCGGAGTGCTGTGCAGGGTCTGTGTTGCGGTGAAGGGTCAGGCCAGAAGTTTAGATCCACAGGTTATGCTAGCCTTTCATGAGAATTACCAGCCATAACATGCACATTGGTGAAAGTCTGAAAGGCCTGTACCTCACAATACAGTACGTATCTCGATACTCCGAGCTTCACACTGTTCGTATCCCAATACAGGGCCAATAGAACGATTTGTGTCCTGATACATGGATTTCCCTTAAAAGAGGTGTTAAAAGTTTACTATAAGTATGTTTTCATTATGTAGAATAACAAAATGCAGTGGAATTTCATGTTCACAATGCCCTTAATATCATAGTACAATTGTCCTATGAGTAAGTCACCATTTCAGCCCAGCAGATTCAGCCTTAATGTAGTGGGTTAGGGTTAGTAGTAACCCTAAGTAAATTCATAATTCTAACAAAAAAGTATATATCTATCACATAGACATATATACACTCCATGCTTTTTTGATTTTAGCCTCAAACCTTCTTTTCCATGGTTGGTATTATTATTATTATTATTCCTCCCATGGTTGCTTATAGCCAACTATCTTTAGGATCACTGCTGAAGTGAATATCAGCACAATGCTGTCCTTCAGTCCGGCCCGCTCTTGCCATTGGTAGGATTTCTTGATATCAGCAACTTCAGTCATGTTCCGATGGTGCAGTGCATCCCATGTAGTGGCTTGTCCTCCCATGATGGTCCCTCCTCCAACACTTCATCCTCTGTTCCCCATTGCCTGAGACGTCATCTGCTGGATTTTTCGGTGGAACCCTCCATGCATGGTGAGGAGCTTTTTTGTCTTAACATCTGTGGTCTGTATTTTTGGCCACCTTATTATTCCTGCAGGGCATCTGATCACTGGCAGGGCGTAGCTGTTTATTGCCCGGGACTTGTTCTTTCCATTGAGCTGGCTTCATAGGACTTCAGGATTCAGGATATATTTATTGCCATTGTCAGTGAACAAAATTCACAACATAGGAACGTGATTTGACAGAGGCAACTTTGAAAGATATGCAAAAGAGCACCGGTCACCTGGGCAGCTGGTTTTCACTTGGCGCCTACTGGGATACTTGAACTCTTGGAAAATGAAAAACGGTTTCAGCCATAAGCATAACAATAATACACAATATACAACACATATTATGAATAGAGTACATGAGGTCAAAAGTGATGGTGTTTTTCAGTGGATATGGGGGATGGGTCACAAACAAGAGAAGGAATAGATATGAGGAAGTGCAGCCGGTGAGTGAAGGCCAAATTAATGTTATCTTTGTATGTGTGTGTAGTCAGTCAGTGTGACCCGGCTCTCCAGCTGATCTCAAGGCCCGGAAAAGTGATAGGAGAAGGAGCAGAAAGGAGCATTCACTTTTATTCATTTGTTTGATCCAATAATTTGCTAGATCAAATAGTCCAATAATTTCTGGTCCTCTTTGTAGCAATCAGTTTGTTTCATTGAGTTACTCCATCTTTCAGCAAAGAGTTCACTATTCTTGATCTCGTTCCACGATCTTCTTCTGCAACTCCATAATCCGACCTAAGATGTTCCGGTTCGGTTCTATGCGTTGCACCATAATATGCTCGAGTGTCTGTTTGAGTCCTTTAATCCTTTCACTCAAATCCAAAAACCTTCATGGTTTGTGAGGACGTAACTATGACATTGATCCTTTTTCTGGAAATGAATGGACACTTGACCAACTGTGGTTTATGAAAGATGTATTGACCTAATAATAATAATGATAAAAATCATGATGATAATAATAATAAAAAAGATGAATATGGAATATGCAAATTAGTAATTGTCATGTGGAGACACTAGATACGATTGTTCTAGATCGATCTAGTTTTGTGTTAGAGTTAAAGTTGGTACTAAGATGATTTCATAAGCCAAATTCTGAAATATGTATGTTCATACGATCAGAAGCAGGAGCTGCGTGATCCAGCCAAGATGGATCTGTATTTCTGCGTTGATGGAGCTGACGCCTCCAGGGGTTCATCTCTGCAGGGGTCACGCTGGGAAGTACATGGGCCACTCGGTCCAAAGCTCTGGCTCTGATAGTGTCAGGTTGAAGCGCTGGATTCTCCTTTCCTTGAGAGGAGCAAGCAATGGTCTTGAAGGCGCACGGTTATCACCGATTAAGGCAGAGTAAAGTTTGGCTGGAAAATGCAAAAAGTGTCCTTCGCTTGAGTTTGCAGGTTAAAGCAAAAATTGCGTCCAAAGATGGGCACAGAATTACTTATGGGGAGAGAGTCAAGTTAGCTTCTTTGGGAGTTGTCCTACGGAATGTCTTTGTCCCCTAGCTTAGCTTTAACACCGGGACACTCAGAAAAAGGACCAGTGAAGAAGACAGAAACACTCTTAGACCTCCAGATGGAACCATTTTGTGACCTTTAGGCGCATGTTTAGGCTTTCAAAACTCCAATTTATTTGATGGAGAATAATAATAATAAATATAGCCGCAAGCGCCAATGATCTGCCCTTGGCCGCGCCACGCCCCCACAACGCAAGAGGAAGGAGCACTGACACGCCCCAATCCTTCTCCTTTTACTACAACTGCTATCGCACCTTTTCTCTTTTGTTTTACAAATATTGGCATTATTGTATGCGGAAATTTTCAATATTTATAGTAAATAATAATATAGTTAGCCGTTCTGCCACATGGAGACCGTAATACTTAAAAGAATGTTTTAACTTTTGATGCCCCACTCCTGAAGATGAGTCTCACCACATTTTTGATAGTCGGGCAAAAGCCCTAGGAGGAGTTCGTAAAAGTGTTAACATGTTCAATTTTCAGAGATTTGGCAACTTTCCCATTGGAATAACGCGGGAGGTTTTTGATTTACTTTTTTGATCGGGACGCCAAATTGGAATTTAGTGACCACATATAATACATGTACATGTAATTTTTTTCTCCCCATATAACATTTTATTTCATTCTGTAGGGGGTGCTATTGTGCCAAATTAAATTGTTTCACTTCTATTAGGTCTAGGGCAAGATTAACAACTGATTCAAATTCGACTCAATTCAAACTTTGTATGTTATATGCAAATTTGAAATGTGGGAGCTTTCTGAAATTTAAGCTACATTTTGCTGTTTGCCACACAGAGACCGTGCAGGGTACTTTTTGATGCCCCGCTCCTCAACCCCATTTCACACAAATTTCAGCTGTTTCCAGCAAACGCCCTAGGATGAGTTTGTAAAAGTAATGATTTTTTCTTTTTAACTGCTGAGTTACGGCGTTGCCATAACAATATTTTTTACTTTCTCTTGTCACTATCTATCTTGACACTAAATTTCAGGATTTTCCTATCTTGCAATACATTTTTTGTACATTGGAGAGAGGCCGACTCGCATCAAAAATTTTACAGAGGACATAACCAGAGTTCATTAATTTTATTTATTTATACAGGGAGAACCCATGAGAAAAGTTCTCTTTTTCATGGGTCCCTGTTAAAACACAACACAAAATTAACATCAAGCAAACACAGGATACTAAAACACATATATAACAAAATAATAAATAAATAAATATAATATCTTTAACCTATACATAAAAACATACATACAATATGAGATAACATTTTATAAAACAAGCGCACTGGCACTGCGGGTGGTTCTTGACCAGTTCTTTAATATCATTAAAAAGGCATAAAATGATTTCATTTAAAAGTCTGTTTTGTTCCACAAGAGCAAAGTTGTTGAAAGCCTTTTTTCCTGTCTGTGTTGATATGATGGGATTGTAAAACAAAAAGGTCCTGAAACTGTGAATACCTGATCTGAGGTGCAACACCCCCCCCCCCCCCCCTAAACTTGATAAATAATCAGGCAAAATGCCAATTAGAGCTTTCTACACACACAAAAGGCAGTGCTGTTCTCTTCACATCCAATGATTGCCATTCTACTTTAGAATATAATTCACAGTGGTGAGTTCTGTATCCTCCTGTACTGAACCTAAGAGCTGAGCCTTAGAGAGCTGAGCCTTAGAGAGCTGAGCCTTAGAGAGCTGAGCCTTTAGAGAGCTGAGCCTTAAAGCTGAGTTCAGAGGTTTTAACACTGTTGCTATAGAATGCATATTTATATAATGTCACCATAATCTAGAACTGAGAAATGTAGCCTGGATTAGTTTGTTTTCTAAAATTAAGAGGGAACATGTTTTATTTCTAAAGAAGAATGACAATCTGGCTTTAAGATTATTTGTCAGCTCTTGCATTGTGTTTGTTGAAGGAGAGTTTATCATCAATCCAGAGGCCCAAGTATTTGTAATGGGGTACTTTTACCATCAAGTGTGAGAATAGATGTATTTTTTGGGACACTAGAGTGTCTTTTGGAGAACAGTATACATTTTGTTTTATTTGAATTCATTCATAATTTTAAATTAACACAGTTTTGTTGGATGGAGTGAAAATCCTCTTGAATATTACAGAATAGCATCATCTGCGTACAAGTGGATGCTGCTGTGTTTTAGATTTAGAACAGTGGTCCAAGGACGGAGCCTTGAGGAACACCTTTATTAAGGTAAGAAACTTCAGATTGAAAGCCATCAGCAGAAACGGCTTGAGCTCTATTTGTGAGGTAATCTGCAAACCGGTTTTTAGAATTTTTATCAAACCCAACAACATCCAGACGCTCCAAGAGAATACAATGATTTACTGAATCAAAGGCCTTTGACAAATCAACAAAAACAGCAGCACATTCTTCATGATTATCCTATGCAACAGCAATATCAATTATAACTTTGGTAGCAGCTGTGATAGTGCTATGTCCTGGTCTAAATCCAGACTGGTAGCTGTTTAAAATGGAATATTTGGTTAAGAAAGCATGCACCTTTCGTTCTGAGTGGACACTCATCACGCCGCTGCTGCAAAACGTGGTTTTAAAATCATCATTTGACCCACTTAATCCCAAAGAACAAGGACGAGAGATGAGTAAACAAGGAAGACGCAAGTCCGTTAGCGCTACAGGACAAAAATGGATAAAGCTGATGGCCCACGGCTCCAATGGGAAAGCAGTCCGGCTCACAAGCTAACGAGGCTCGCATGGCTAACAGCGATAGCTGGTAGCAGACGTGTGAGAGGCGGCTAGTGCGGCCGTGCGCGCTCAGATGCGTGCTCAACTGGGATCCAACATAAAGGAGTCAAGCGCTGCAGGAGCGAAGGTGACAGAAGTGGTCAACGCGGCCCCACGTGATCAAACTGGATCCGACATAAATGAGTCAAACGCGGCAGGAGCAGATTGAGTGCACATGACTGAGGCTCAGCAGAAAATCCCAAATAATACAGATGAGCTGCTGGCGCTGCGGGCCGAAGTGGTGGCACTGCAGGAGGTCAAGAGTATGAGGGGTAGGATTCTGTAATTGGAGTCCAGATCTCGTGAAAACAATATCAGACTTGTGGGACTACTGGAAGGAGAAGGTGGTGGACCAGCAGCTGGCAAACCACAAGGCCTGATTATGAAGCTTCTTATTAACCATGTGAAGGAGCGCGTCATGAAGGCTGCAAAAGCTAATGGAGACCTCCAGTACAAAGGCAAATGAGTGTACTTCGCCCCGGATATTCCATAGAAGATTCGTCAACAGCGAGAAGAGTTTCGTTCCATTTGTGAGGAATCCAGAAAGAGACGGCTGAGACAGGGGCTTACTTTCCCATCGACTCTTTTGGTGATTTTCAAGGGTAAAAACACATGCTCAGAACACCAGGAGAGGCGGAGTTGCTCCTCAAGAAGATACAAAACACAGAGAACTGAGCAGTGATGAAAGTTGGATCTATCAGCATGGGGGATGTGAGTTCAGACCGTGGTCACATGGTGATACATCTCTTTTGATTTGAAGAGACTGATGATCGTGATGTGACTGGTTTTTGACATCAGATTTTATTCTCCATGTTGGCTGTCTGCTTAAGTACATAAACTCTGAGTTCAGTTACATCCACTCAACAGAGTGCCAAATGTGGTGGGAGTTTGGATTCTTGGGAAAATGGGAAAAAACATCTAAAGGTCAGTGGTAGGGTGTGGTGGACCGGGGAGGTGGTGTGTCCAGTTCGGGGGCCCTTCATTAGGAATGGACTTCCCTCCATCTTTTGATCATTCCCATGATCAGATTTGGGGTTTTCTGCACTTTTTTAGCATGAACCCTTTTTCTTTGCTTTCTCTGTTTTCCTTTCATTCGTTTCCTGTTTTTGTAGTTCTTGTATTTGTATGTTGTGTTTGTCCAGAGGATATGGGGACATTTGTAAATTGAAAATGGCGAAATCATACCAATGGCATCAGAAGTTTAAAAAAGAAAAAAGATCTGTCTCTAGTTTGCTATAATTTTTGTATCTCTGAACCATGTGCTCTGTGTGTTCTTTGTGTTGCAGGACGGCCTGGTGAAGGTGGGCTGGCTCGACTGTGTGAACCAGGAGCAGCTGTGCGAGAGCTTCCAGGTCCAAAATGCTCTCAGACACACTTACTCTGTGTGGTCTGTGGAAGCTTGTTTATATTGTGTGTGTTTGTGGTTCTTCAGGTGAGCAGTGGAGCTACAGCTTTGTTTCCTCCAGGCAGTTCTCTGGACCAAGAGGGCAGCGTCCTGGTACGTTCCAGCACACAAGAGCCAAAGTTCCACTGGCCCTAGTTCCCCAGTAGAGCTCTGCTACGTGAGCAACTGACATCACCCAAACATAACTCATATTTTCATCATAAATCAAATCTAAATCCTCCCTGAATTCTACTTTTTAATCATGAGGCCGATCTCAGTGATTCATCTAGACATTTAGTAATTTCAAGTTTCTGTGGCTGTGAGACTGGACTAAAGCTAGAGTAAACAGGAAAACTACTTTGGCTTTCTGCATTTATTTCACGTTTCTGCATTTATTTGACGTCTCTGCAAAGCCTCTATACCACGTTTGAACCTCTCTTTATGTTGAAAAAGATTCAGTTGTAGTCAACTGAACTCTGTTTTAGAAAAACAAAACGTTTCAACTCATCCAAGAGTCATTCTGAATCTGAATTGAATCTAATTGAATCTTAAACCTCCATTACGAATTAAGGAAGGATTCTCTTTTGTAACAAAGATGGCCTCCTTAACCGCTCTTTCAAACCATCTCTTCTCCTGCTCAGAATCTCCACCTCACTGTCTTCAATAGAGTGGTTTGTGGCTGTAAGATGAAGATGCACGGCACTCTGGGGTCCTGAACTCGAGTGTCTTCTGTGCTGATAAAGCCTCTTGTGAAGTCTTTTGTTTTTCTAAAACAGAGTCCAGATGAGTACAACTGAATCTTTGTCTACAATGGAACACTCCTGGACGAATGAGGGATTACACCGACATCTCTCTTTATGTAATGCATTGGCTTTGATTAATGTTAGATGCATTATGACCTGGAAATATCATATTTTGGCTCTTTGGAAACTGCTGTTGCTAACATGCTTTGCTACCATTGTTTTGCTAAGCATTTGGGCTCAATATATAAGCATCAGTGGAAATACAGCGTTTAATCACAAGATAAAGTCAGAGTTTGGTGAGAATTTATCCTTTTCGGTTTCGATCAGCTTTATGCCATTTTTGTTTTGGCCTGATTTTGTGCTCGCTCTCATCCAATTATCAACTAAGATAGCGCCGCAGAAAGATGCCCTGGTGTTTCGGTGTTTTGTCTGTTTTTGTGCGTAAATCGTGTGCCAGCATGCTCTTACACCCGTGAAGAGCACTCTACTCCTAAGAAGCTAGTCCCAGTTTTTTTAGCATCTGCTGCAGTATTAGTTATTTTTTGGCCAAAAGAGCGAGACACCGCAGGCGAGGAAAGCGAACGGGTGCTCTCATGCGCCTTCGGTAGCGCAGCTCCGCCCTTACCTGGAATCTTCCTGTCTAATGTTCGCAAACTTATCATCAAACTGGATGAACTGGCACTGCTGATGAGACGAAACAGAGACTCTTTGTCATCTCCTGTTTTGTGCTTCACGGAGGTGTGGCTCAGCGAGTCGGCCCCGGACTGCGCCGTTCAGCTGGAGGGCTTCCAGCTGCACCACACGGACAGACAAATTATCTCTCCAAATGTAACCAAATCAACCAAATGTATCAAAGTATTTTTTCCCGTTATGTTCTAAATCTCCCTGCTCCTTCTCCCTTATTTCTCTCTCCCGGCCTTGAGGAGACTAGATGTCTAGCCGGTCAAACTGACCCCCCCCCCACACACACACACACACACGCACACGCACACGCACAAACAACAGTCATTTGGCCTTCACTCTACCGTCTGCACTTCCCCTATCTATTTCTTCTCTGACCCATCCCCACATCCACTGAAAAGCACCATCACGTGACCACGTGTAATGTATTCATAATATGTGTTGTATATTGTGTATCATTGTTAGGCTTAAGGCTGAAACTGTATTTCATTTTCCTAGAGTTCAAGTTCCCCAGCAGGTGCCGTCATTTGGCTGCCTGGGTGGCTTGAATGTCTTATGCATGTCTCTCATGTCGCATCTGTCATCAAATTTGTTCACTGACAATGGCAATAAATATATCCTGATTCCTGAATATCTTTTCATTAACTGCAAACCATTCTACTCTCCACGTGAGTTTGCCTCATTCATTCTGGCCGCTGTTTACATTCCACCGGATCAGGTTTTGAGCGTGGAGTGGACCTTCCCGGACTCCTTGTGTATTATCCTGGGCAATTTTAACAAGGGTAACTACCAAAGTACAGACAGTTTATTAAAGTCCCAACCAGAGAGCAGAACACGTTGGATCACTGTTACACAGCACTCAGTAACAGCCTACAAAGATGCGAAGTATGGATTTAGCAAAGAGGCGTCGAGAGCTAGATCACAGTACAATATTCGTCTGAAGAAGCCGTTCCCTGACAACAACCCCGCCTCTTTCTGGAGTGGGCTCCGGTTTATAAGCCTAAAGCCCCCCCACGCTGCGTGCGGCTGGGGAAGAATGTCTCAGACATTCGGACTATCAGCCCAGGAACTCCACAAGACTGTGTACTTTCTCCTCTGCTCTTCTCCCTGTACACAACCTGCTGCACCTCCAGCCATGACGCCGTAATACTATCAAGTTTGCGGACGACACCACCCTAATCGGGCTCATGTCGGACGGGGATGAGTCTGTCAGGAGCCAGGAGGGAGGTGGACCGTCTGGTATCCTGGTGCAGCAATAACAATCTGTAGCTCAATCCCCAGAAGACAGTGGAGGTGATAGTGGACTTCAGGAAAGTCACAGCCCCCCAGCCCCCCCTCACCATGACAGACTCCCCCATCACCACCATGGACTCTTTCCACTTCCTCGCCACCACCATCACCCATGACCTCAAGTAGGAGCCACCAGTGTGGTACGCTGGAGCCACAGCCAGGGACAAACGGAGACTACAGCGCATTGTGCGCTCTGCTGAGAAGGTGATCGGCTACAGACTTCCATCTCTGCAGGACCTGTACGTCTCCAGGGCTCTGAGACAAGCAGGGCGGATCACAGCTGACCCTTCTCTCCCTGGGCATGGACTATTTGAGCCACTCCCCTCAGGCAGGAGGCTAGGGTCCATTCGGACCAGAACCTCCCACCACAAGAACAATTTCTTTCCCTCTGCCGTTGGACTCATGAACACTTCTTAGCACCTGCCACTTTAACAATTATTCGACCAATACTATTCACGCACTGTTCACTTTTTTCACCATTTCCAACCAACCATAAATTTTGTGTACATGCAAGTTTATTTTTATTTTATTTTATTAGTATATTCTTAATTTATGCATGCCTTATTTGATTTTATAGACGTTCTTATTATTATTTTCTTATTCATTGTTTTATGTTGCACCTTAACGCCGAAACAAGTTGCTATGTTTGCGAGCCACTTAAACGCTTCACTAAGTTTAAGCTTATTGCAGTGAACCGTACCTAAGCTAACCAGTGGAATCATGGCTATTCTCCATGTATTCAGTGTGTCTAACTGATCCTACAAGCGAGTGAGTGTGTGTTCTGTGACAGTGGCTGCACAGTCTGGACAGCAGAGAGATCTACCAGCAGGTCCTGGAGCACCTGCCCGACCTGGAGCTGCTCAGCTCCCACAACTTTCAGGTATGGCCCCAACTACAAGCACATGTGCAACATTTTCTGTACATATGACAGCTTTAAATAAGAGTTATTATTGTAGAAAAAGATTCAGTTGTAGTCATCTGGACTCTGTTTTAGAAAAAACAAAACTCTCTTTTTAACTCTATTGAAGACAGTGAGGTGGAGATTCTGAGCAGGAGAAAAGATGGTTTGAAAGAGGAGTTAAGGAGGCCATCTTTGTTAAAAAAAGAGAATCCTTCATTAAATCGGAATGGAGGTTTAAGATTCAACCTTCCAGTTGTTTATAATGGTCTGCTGAAACCCTGGAGACGCCCTGGGCATTCGGATGCTAAAGCATGGTGCTAAATAGCACTCAAGTGAGGCAGGAACAATAGAACTATAGCCCATCCCCAGTTTCAATGGGCCATTAGCAGGAGGTCCCGCCTTGTGGCAGGGCTCTCACGGAGTAGGATATAAACAAGAGTTCTCAGACTTGTTTCTCTGATTGAGAATAACTCTTGGATGAGAGTTGAAACGTTTTTGTTTTTCTAAAACAGAGTCCAGATGACTACAACTGAATCTTTTCCTACAATGGACACTCCTGGACGAATGAGGGATTACACCGACAAGAGTTATTATTTTTTTTTTTCAAGTTAACTGTTTTATCATTAAACTTTGCATAATCTGCTTCTGTACCCTTTGTTGCAACAATGGAATTTCCCCATTGTGGGAAAAATAAAGGTGATCTTATCTCCTGAGCTACACTGCCTCGCACTGGCCCACACTGGCCCACACTGGCCCAGACTATCTCACACTGGCCCAGACTGCCTCACACTGGCCCAGACTGCCTCACACTGGCCCAGACTGCCTCACACTGGTCCACAATGCCTCACACTGGTCTCAATGCCTCACACTGCCTCACACTGCCTCACACTGCCTCACACTGCCTCACACTGCCTCACACTGCCTCACACTGCCTCACACTGCCCACACTGCCCCACACTGCCCCACACTGCCCCACACTGCCCCACACTGCCCCACACTGCCCCACACTGCCTCACACTGTCCCAATGCCTCACACTGGTCCCCAATGCCTCACACTGCCTCCACTGTCCTCAATGCATCATACTGCATCATACTGCCTCACACTGGCCCACACTGGTTCTCAATGTGTCATACTGCCTCACATTATCCGCACTGCCTCGCGCTGCCTCACACTGCCTCACACTGCCCCACACTGGTCCCAATGCCTCACACTGCCTCACACTGCCTCACTCTGCCTCACTCTGCCTCACTCTGCCTCACTCTGCCTCACTCTGCCTCACTCTGCCTCACTCTGCCTCACTCTGCCTCACTCTGCCTCACTCTGCCTCACTCTTGCCCACACTAGCCCACATTGCCTCAAACCGGCTCACACTGCCTCAAATCGGCCGACACTTGCCCACACTGCCTCACACCGATGATCCACAGAAGATGTGATGATTCTGGAATAATTGTTACACTGCACATGATGAATATATATTACTATTTTAAAACCCTTAGCAAGATGTATTTTAATGCTAAAACAGAGGTTTGGTTGAATGATAAATGAAGGGAAACATCTAGACATTAGGGTATAATTTTGTATTTTTGGCATTATGGATCACTTGCTTCTGTAGATGAAACACTACACAGGACCAGACTAAAGGCTGAACTAGGTCAGATCCTCACTTTGTCTTCTGTTTTAGAGGAACCTGGCACGACACCGTTGGCTCATCAGCTTCTCTTTTGGGGAAAACGACACGTCTTTGAACGAATACAAGAAACTGCCGGCCCTCCTCCGAAATGACCACATTCAGGTGCTGTTTGAAAACAAGTAAAAGACATTTTATAGATGATAGAAGATTTTCTCTGGTAAGTCTTTTCAGTTTGTCGTGTTCAGGTGGGCAGAGTGGACTGTAGGGCTGACGCGGAGCTTTGCCAGTCTCTGTACATCCAGAAACCCTGCGTTGCTGCGTTTAAAGGAATGGGCATCCACAACTTCGAGATCCACCACGGTCAGTCACTACGTTTACATACTGACTTCTCCAGAGAACTGGCAAGATAATTCTTCTCCCAATCTATATGCAAGTCAAAAATCAAATAGCTGCTGATATACATATAATGTGCCTATCTATCTCATATATGTGCGTGTGTGCGCGTGTGTGTGCGTGTGCGTGTGCGTGTGTGTGTGTGTGTGTGTGTGTATATACGTACATGCAGTGTTAGGGTTTACATATGCTTAAAAAGAACATAATGTCATGGCTCTTTTGAGTTTGTTATTTCTACAACTGAGTTTTCTCTTTCTAGACTGATTGGAGCAGAAACTTCTTTGTCACAAAAAAACATTCATGAAGTTTAGTTCTTTTATGACTTTTTTATGGGTTAACTGAAAAAGTGACCAAATCATGTGTCAAAAATAGACATACAGCAATGTTAATATTTGGTTACATGTCCCTTGGCCATTTTCACTTCAATCAGGCACTTTCAGTAGCCATCCACAAGCTTCTGGCCAGCTTCTGGTTGAGTCTTTGACCTCTCCTCTTTACAGAATTTGTACAGTTCAGGTAAATTTGTTGGCTTTCTGACATGGACTTGTTTCTTCAGCATTGTCCATTCTAAATCTTAATTATAGTCTGATTTGGCGCCGCAGACTGATGCCCTGGCTTTCCGGTGCTCTTTGTTATGTCTGTTTTTGTTAGTAAATTGTGTGTCAGCGTGCTCTTACACCCGTGAAGAGCTCTTGTCCTTCCGAACCACAACTCCTACGGACCTTGTTCCAGTTTTTTTAGTTTCTGCTGCTGAATTAGCCCTTCTTTTGGCTAAAAGAGAGACGCCGCAGGCGAGGGAAACGTGCCGGGGTCCTCGTGCGGCTCAGGAGACGCGGTACACGGACCCCCTTACCTGGGATTTTCCTCTCCAACGTTCGCTCACTCTCCAACAAAATGGACGAACTGGCGCTGCTGATGAGACGAAACAGAGACTTTTCTTCATCTCCTGTTTTTGTACTTCACGGAGACGTGGCTCAGCAGAGCCGATCCCGGACGGCGCCGTGCAGATCGAGGGGGTTCTCGCCTTTTTCGAGCTGATCGTCGTCATAAAGGTCTCTCTGGGGGTAAATGGTAAAACACGCGGCGGAGGAGTCTGTTTTTACATCAACAACGCCTGGTCTTCAGATCAGACTTTGTGGACTGTGATCTCCAAACACTGCTCTCCTGATCTGGAAATATCTCTTCATTAACTGCAAAACCATTCTCTACTAACGTGAGTTCGCCTCATTCATTCTGGCTGGTGTTTACATCCCTCGGAGCGCAAAACGTGCACGTGGGTGTGACAGCGCGCTGCGCGCTCGCGGACCAGATTCTGAGTGTGGAGCGGACCTTCCCGGACTCCTTGTGTATTATCCTGGGTGATTTTAACAAGGGAATATTCTCAGCCACGAACTACCAAATACAGACAGTTTATTAAAGTTCCGACCAGAGAGCAGAACACGGGTTGGCTATCACTGTTACACAAACAGTCAGTAACGCCTTCTGCGCCGTGGCTCGCGCTATTCTCGCTTTTCAGATCACGCCATGGTTCACCTCACCTGATCACCACGTACAGGCAGAGGCTGAAGCTCTCAAAAACCGGCAGTGAGGAAATCTAAGAAGTGGACCAATGAGGCTATGGAGGAGCTACGACGTGCGTGTTTGGACATTACAGACTGGGAGGTCTTCAGAGCTGCCACAGATTAGTTTGGATGAGTACTACACGGACACTGTGACGTCATACATTCGATTCTGTGAGGCAGCATTTATACCAACACAAACCAAAGTCACTTTTCAACAATGACAAACCCTGGTTCACTCCAAAAACTGAGGCAGTTAAGCAGCAGAAGGAGGCAGCGCACAGGGCTGGAGACAGGGGGCGCTACAAAGATGCAAAGTATGGATTTAGGCCAAAGAGGTTCGTGTCAGAGCGACCGATCCGAGTACAATACGCAAGTCTGAAGCAGCAGTTCTCTGACAAACAACCCCCTGCCCTTCCGTGTGGAGGGGGCTTTCCGGCTCCTCACCAACCACAAGCCCCGAGCCCCCCTGCTGCAGACAATCGAAAACTGGCTGAGCACTAAGCAACTCAATACCTCTTCTACTCCAGGTTTGATGTGACCACCCCTTCCCCAACGGTGGCCACCTCCGCGCCAACCCAAACCTTTGGGTGTCCCCCCCACCTCCCCCACCCCCTCTCAGTTTCAGGAACAGGATGTTCAAACAGGCTATTTCGGAAATCCAACCCCGAAAAGTGTCTGCTGGACCAGTGACCCTGGCGTCTCTGCCGCTACATTAAGAACATTTGCGCGCAGAGAGTTAACCCGCGTCTTCACAGATATTTTTAAACACCTCCCTGGGGTCATGCCATGTCCCAGCCTGCTTCAAGTCTGCCATCATTGTCCCTGTCCCCAAGAAGCCCCGGATCATCACTGGATTTAATGACTACAGGCCTGTGGCGCTGACGTCTGTAGTCATGAAGTCTTTTGAAACGCTATCCACTGGTCTTGCCCCACCTCAAGTCCTTCACCTCCTCCCTGCTGGACCCCCTGCAGTTTGCTTACACAGAGCCAACAGGTTCTGTAGACGATCACAAAATCAACCTGGCACTTCCACATCATACTGCAGCATCTGGTACTCCCCGGGAACCTACGCCAGGATCCTGTTTGTGGACTTCAGCCTGCTGCTTTCAAACACCATCCTCCCTGCTCTGCTCCAGGACAAGCTCTCCCAGCTCAACGTGTTGCCTGGATCTCCACCTGCAGGTGGATCACTGACTTCCTGACCGGATCGTAGGCAGTGCGTGCCGGCTGTTGGAAGAATGTCTCAGACACTCGGACTATCAGCACAGGAGCTCCACAGGGCGTACTGTTACTTTCCCCTCTGTCTTCTCCCTGTGACACAAATCTGCTGCCCACCTCCAGCAACGACTCCGTAAAACTCCATCAATTTTGGCGGATGATACCCACTCTCATCGGGCTCATCTCGGACGGGGATGAGTCTGTCTACAGGAGGGAGGTGGACCGGCTGGTGTGTCCTGGTGCAGCCTCGGTAACAATCTGGAGTTTAACGCCCAGACAGACAGTGGAGAATGATCGTGGACTTCAGTGAAAGAAAAGCCCACAACCCAGCCCCCCCTCATTCATGACAGGATCCCCCCATCACCACCGTGGACTCCTTCCGCTTCCTCTGCACCACCATCACCCAGGACCTCAAGTGGGAGAACCTCCATCAGCTCCCTCATCAAGAAAGGCCCAGCACGAGGATGTATCTTTCTGCGGCAGCTGAGGAAAGCCAAGCTGCCAGTGCAGATGATGGTGCAGTTTTAACATGGCCATCATTTGAGTCCATCCTTCACCTCCTTCCATCAACCGTGTGGTACGCTGGAGCCACAGCCAGGGACAAACAGAGACTTACAGTGCCCTCTTGCTGGAGCCCACAGCCAGGGACAAACAGAGGACTTACAGCGCATTGTGCCGCTCTGCTCCTGAGAGTGGTGATCGGCTGCAGACTTCCATCTCTGCCAGGACCTGTACGTCTCCAGGGCTCTGGGACGAGCAGGTCGGATCAACAGCTGACCCTTCTCACCCTGGACATGGTCTATTTGAAACCACTCCCCTCAGGCAGGAGGCTCCCGGGTCCATCCGGACCAGAACCTCCTCGCCACAAGAACAGTTTCTTTCTCCTACCTCTGCCTGTTGGAGACTCTATGAACACTTCTAAACACCTGCCACTTTTATACTGCAATTAATTCAACCACTCACCTGCACTGTCTTCACTTTATCTGCACTTCAATCACTGTAAATTCTAACTAACTCTTGTGTACAATAGAAATGCCTATTTTTATTTTTATTTTATAGTAATTTTTTCAAATTGTTTCTTAATGCATGCCATTTTTGATTGAATATATGTTGTTTTATTATTGCTCAGTGTTCTATGTTGCACCTTAAGGCCGAGACAAGTTCCTATGTTTGTGAATTTTGTTCGTTGACAATGGCAATAAAACTCTTTCTGATTCTGATTTAGCCATTTCATTACCACTTTTGATGTGTGTTTGGGGTCATTGTCTTGTTGGAAAACCTAACTGCGCCCAAGACCCAACCTTTGGGCTGATGATCTTAGGTTTTCTTGAAGAATTTGAAGGTCATCCTCCTTCTTCACTATCCCATTCACTCTCTGTAAAGCTCCAGTTCCATTGCCCCACAGCATAATACTACCACCACCTCCACCACCACCACCACCGTGTTTGACAGGAGGCATGGTTTTCTTTGGGTTAAAGGCCTCACCTTTTCTCCTGCATATTGCTGGACATTGTGGCCAAACAGGTCAATTTTTGTTTCGTTTGACCACAGAACTTTGTCCATGTGATCAGCAGCAAACTTTAGTCGAGCCTTAAGGTGCCGCTTTTGGAGCAAGGGCTTCCTTCTTCAGGCTCTGTCCCCCCCGGTACAGACTAGATATAGTCAGCCTCACCTCCACGCACAGTTCGGGCACTGGAACCCATCTTCTCGAGAGGGGCTGGACACACTACTTCTCTGGTGTTGCCTACGGCGAGAGGCGGCGGGCTGGTGTGGGTTTGCTTATTGCCCCACAACTCAGCCGCCATATGTTGGCGATAACCCCAGTGAACGAGAGGGGTGATTGGGAAGAACGGCCTCCTCGAACTGAACCCGAGCGGTGTTCAGTTATTGGACTTCTGTGCTAGTCACGGACTGTCCATAACGAACACCATGTTCAAGCACAAGGGTTTCCACCAGTGTACGTGGCACCTGGACACCCTAGGCCGGAGATCAATGATCGACTTTGTTGTCGTGTCATCTGACCTCCGGCCGCGTGTCTTGGACACTCGGGGAAAGAGAGGGGTGGAGCTGTCAACCGATCACCACCTGGTGGTGAGTTGGATCTGCTGGCGGCGGAGGATACCGGACAGCCTTGGCAGGCCCAAGCGCATAGTAAGGGTCGGTTGGGAACGTCTTGTGGAGCCCTCTGTCAGCAGGGTCTTCAATTCACACCTCCGGGAGAGCTTCTCCCAATTGGGAGGCTGGGGACATTGAATCCAAGTGGACCATGTTCTCGACCTCCATTGTCAATGCAGCTGCTCGGAGCTGTGGTCGCAAGGTCTCAGGTGCCTGTCGCGGCGGCAACCCCTGAACCCGGTGGTGGACACCGGAAGTAAGGGATGCCGTCAGGCGGAAGAAGGAGGCCTATCAGGCCTCTTTGGCTTGTGGGACTCCTGAGGCCATTGACGGGTGTCGGCGGGCCAGGCGTACTGCAGCTGGTGCTGTCACAGAGGCAAAAACCCAGGGCTGGGAGGAGTTTGGGGAGGCCATGGAGGAGGACTATTGGTCGGCCCCAAAGAAATAACTGGCAAACCGTCTGGCGCCTCAGGAGGGGGAAGCAGTATTTCACCAACACCGTTTACAGTGCGGGTGGAGACCTGCTGACCTCGACTGGGGATGTCGTCGTGGAAGGAATACTTTGAGGACCTCCTAAATCCCACTGTCACGTCTTCCGAAGAGGAAGTAGAGACTGAGGACCCGGAGGCTGACTCATCCATCACCCAAGCCGAAGTCACTGTGGCAAACTCCTCGGTGGCAGGGCTCCGGTGGTGGATGAGATACGCCCTGAGAACCTAAAGTCTCTGGATGTTGCATGACTGTCTTGGTTGACACGTCTCTGCAACATCACGTGGCAGTCGGGGACACTGCCTCTGGACTGGCAGACCGGAGTGGTGGTCCCTCTGTTTAAGAAGGGGGACCGGAGGGTGTGTTCCAACTATAGAGGGATCACACTGCTCAGCCTCCCTGGTAAGGTCTGTTCCACGGTACTGGAGAGGAGAATCCGACCGATAGTCGAACCTCGGCTTCAGGGGGAGCAGAGTGGTTTTCGTCCTGGTCGTGGTACACTGGACCAGCTGTATACTCTCCGTCGGGTGCTCGAGGGTTCATGAGAGTTTGCCCAACCAGTCCACATGTGCTTTGTGGCTCTGGAGAAGGCTTTCGACCGTGTGGGGGCGGGGTGCCCTTTGGGGGGTGCTGCGGGAGTACGGGGTCCGGGGCCCTTTGCTCAGGGCTGTCCGGTCCCTGTATGACCGGAGCAGGAGCTGTGTTCGCATTGCCGGCAGTAAGTCAGACCTGTTCCCAGTGCGCGTTGGACTCCGCCAGGGCTGCCCTTTGTCACCGGTTCTGTTCATTGTTTTTATGGACAGAATTTCTAGGCGCAGTCAGGGGTCAGAGGGGGTCCGGTTTGGGGACCACAGGATCTCATCTCTGCTGTTTGCAGATGATGTTGTCCTATGGCTCCATCAAACCTGGACCTGCAACATCCACTGAGACAGTTTGCAGCCGAGTGTGAAGCAGCCGGGATGAGAATCAGCACCTTCAAATCTGAGGCCATGGTTCTCAACCGCAAAAAGGTGGCTTACCCTCTCCAGGTGGGTGGGGAGTCCTTGACCCAAGTGGAGGAGTTCAAGTATCTCGGGGTCTTGTTCACGAGTGAGGGAAAGATGGACAGCGTCCGCAGTGATGCGGTCGCTGCATCGGACTGTTGTGGTGAAGAAGGAGCTGAGTCGAAAGACAAAGCTCTCGATTTTTCGGTCAATCTACGTTCCTACCCTCACCTATGGTCATGAGCTTTGGGTAGTGACCGAAAGGACAAGATCGCGGATACAAGCAGTCGAAATGAGTTTCCTTCGCAGGGTGGCTGGGCGCTCCCTTAGAGATAGGGTGAGGAGCTCCTCCACTGGGCCGCAGAAAGAGACAGGTCGAATCTGTGTGCAAAAAAGTTGGAAAGCAGTTAACTTGTTCCTGTGTCTGTGTGTGTGTGTTTGTGTGTGTTTGTCCTTTCACACTCTCTCTCACACATGCTCTCTCCTCCTCGGGACTCAGGCTCATTTTTCTTTTCTTTTTTCTTTTTTTTTAGGGGTTAGGGGTTATTCTCTTTTGTTTCTGTTAATTTCATCCCGAGTTTGTTCGTTCAGGCTTAATGAGCCGTTCATGTATTATTCGGGCCATACATGTATTATTCGGGCCATACATGTAAGCATTCTAGACATTCTTTCCCGTATTTGTTTTGGCATTACCTCACAGTATGTGTCTGAGATTGGCACTGTGCTCCTGGACTGATTATGCGCGCTTTCAGTATCTTTAGTGACGACCCCCTCGTCAGCACTTTTCTTAGTTTAGCTTATCGCTTAAACCACTTGCCCCGGGCAAAACTCAACCAAAATTCAGTTATACTAAAAAAAATGCGCCAGGCTCTTCCTGGTCTTCGGTGACCCCAGGCCACCCACAGTACAGAAGCTGGTGTGTTCTTCCTCTTTCTCTGACACAAACTATTGGTTCGCAGAAAGGACACAGCACAAATTTGCAGCGTGTGTGACCAGACCAAGACGTATTATGTTTTTAATTATAATCAGTGTATTAAATAATTTTTTAGAAGATTAGACATTTCAATTTCTTCAAATTTAGAGGAAAATTAGCCAAAGGCTTGTCTTTTTACGTGTAAAAACTGCCAAACTGGTCTCAGAATGCCTTCCTTCTTTGTTAGTTTCTTTAAAGTTTCTATCAATTCAATACATGTATGTATATATAATGTGTGTGTGTGTGTGTGTGTGTATATATATATATATATATATATAATGTGTGTGTATATATGTGTATATATTAATGTGTGTGTATATGTGTATATATTAATGTGTGTATATGTATATATATATATATATGTGTGTGTGTGTGTATATATATATGTTAGTGTGTATATATATATATTAGTGTGTGTAATATATATATATATATATTAGTGTATATATATATATATATATATATATATATTAGTGTGTATATGTGTATGTGTATATGTGTATATATATATATGTGTATGTGTATATATGTATGTATATATGTATGTGTGTGTGTATATATATATATATATATATATATATATAGACATATATATATATATATATATATATATATAATTATATATAATTATATATAATATAATATAATGTGCATGTATATATATATATACTGGTAATCAAGTGACAAACACATGTGTGCGTTGTTGGTTCGAATCCGGCTCTCGACTTACTGAATTGCCTTGATGTTTGTGCAGGTAAAGACATGCTCTACAACATTGTGGCGTTTGCTCGGGACAGTGTGCAGGCCCATGTGACCACCCTGAGGCCAGAGAACTTCCCTTCCAATCAGAAGGAGCCCTGGCTTGTGGACTTTTTTGCCCCGGTATGTATTGTGCCTTATATTCCTTCTATGGACGCTTGGATGAACTGTAGCCCGACCTTCTAATCTCGATTTCTTTAGGAGTAGAAACAATAGTTTTGTTTAGGGCGGCAGTAGTGCAGTGGCAGTCGTCGGGCAAGACACTTAACCCGCCTCCCCTCCAGTGTCTGCGTACACTGCTGTGTGAATGTGTGTGTGAGTGGGTAAGCGCGATGAGTGCCTTGAATTTTGATTGAATTTATGTTTTATTATTGCTCAGTGTTTTATGTTGCACCTTAAGGCCGAGACAAGTTCCTATGTTTGTGAATTTTATTCATTGACAATGGCAATAAACCCATTCTGATTCTGAAGGTAGAAAAGCGTTGTATAAATGTTAAAAACAATTTTTGCAGCTTTCGTAGTAACTCAATCACGTATCTAACCCTAACTTTTTTTTTTTGCAGCACGTCATTAAAACACTGAAAGATCTACGTGAATATTTTCGGGCCTCCTAATAAAGGTGCTCTATGTAACTTTTCTGGTTAGTGGTCCACCACCTTGTTGTCCCCATGGAGATGGTATTGCATTGCCTGCAATGTTTTGCAGCATGGCATTACACATATCTAGCTAGCATTTAATCAATGACACGTCTTTGCAAGGTATTTTCAGCAGTATGGTCACAATTTGACTTCACAGATCTGACCTGTAACCTGGCCTTGGCCTCACCTGCTTGTCTCCACAAAGATAGATAAGCTTAATGCAATACTGAGGAACATTCCAGGCAAAGAAATGATATTTCCATTGAGACGAGCAGATGACGGACCCGCCACCAGAAGAGCCTTCTGTGTGATGAGCTCTTCCAGTGTCTGGGTTCTTCTCACTGACTGATTCCACATCATGCAGCTGCACACACTGCACAGTACTTACGCAGCCATGGTAATGAATGAAGGCAGTTCCACATCCTGTGCCACAGCTCCGCCACTCCGCCCCTCACTGACAGAATTGCGAATCAAGTCTACTTTGTTCTGCGCTTATGTCCACAGTTCAGAACACACCAAACAGGAAAGAGAAAGTGAACAACATCCGGATTTTATTTAGATCAGATGACATGTACTACTGTAGATATTTTTACAAACTTTGATAGTTTGACTCGGTAGACCACTGAAACACTGACAGGAGATAAACCCGTGAGTTATCTGCACTCCTGCTATAGAATAAAGAGCTATTTTGGTCTTAATCAATAACTTTTATTTCACAAACTCAGCTCTCTGTGCATGCTCTTCTTGAGCTCCTCAGGGCTTTGAGATGAAGATGTACAGCGCTTTGTAAAGAGCGGTACATAGGGGAGACTAAACAGCCACTTCACAAGAGGCTTTATCAACACAGAAGACACTCGAGTTCAGGACCCCAGAGCACTGTTCATCTTCATCTCAAAGCCACAAACCACTCTATTGAAGACAGTGAGGTGGAGATTCTGAGCAGGAGAAGAGATGGTTTGAAAGAGGAGTTAAGGAGGCAATCTTTGTTAAAAAAAAGAATCCTTCCTTAAATCGTAATGGAGGTTTAAGATTCAACCTTCCAGTTGTTTATAATGGTCTGCTGAAACCCTGGAGTCGCCCGTGGCATTCTGATGCTAAATAGGCACTCAAGGTGAGGCAGGGAACAATGGAACAATAGGCCCATCCCAGTTTCAATGGGCCATTAGCAGGAGGTCCCGCCCTGTGGGCAGGGCTCTCACAGAGTAGGATTAAAACAGGAGTTCTCAGACTTGTTTCACTGATTGTTTTAGAAAAAACGAAACGTTTCAACTCTCATCCAAGAGTCATTCTCAGAGTCCAGATGACTACAACTGAATCTTTTTCGACAAGGTAATGCAAGGTTTAACAGTAATAATAAATATACCCAGTGGCATCTTTACATTTATACTACATTTCTTATCATAAGGTGCTTCTTGGACAGTGAGAAGTTAAATAATGAATTGATTTGAATTACAAAGAAATAAAATACTTTTTTTTTGCCAAAGGCACTGGGATAGGCTCCAGTCACCCACAACCCCTAACGGGAAAAGCGGTAGAAAATGAATGAATAAAAAAGTTCTTGATGTAAAATGTTCAAATTCTGTGAGAAATCTGTGGAAAAATGTAAAACCTCGGATTTGCCTAAAATTAATTCGATTCATTTCTCATTGAATACGCTTGCGCATGTGCAGCAGGAAGACGGCAACGCTGACAACTTTCCAACAAGTGACTTTAACGACAAGTTTTTGTTTGTAGCTAGTAATATGTTCAAATGATATTAATAATTGGATTAATTGATGCAGTGATCAGGTGAGTTGGCTAATTTTGTGAGTGAAAACACAACAGTTTGTGAGAAATATGTCTGGCAGTGGCTTACTGAGTTGACGCAGTCGGTGTAAGCCAATTTCATTCATTTTTAATTTAATTTTTCTCATATCACCTACCATTGTTCACGTAAAAATAGCATTTTAAATCTAGAGAATCGAGTATTTTCCTCAGTATCGGAATCTAGTTTGAAATTGTAGTATGATGAAAACTTGACTTTCTGCTTGCCTGAATGAAAAAGTCACCGCACGCCACACCGCCTTTTTTATTAGTCCTGTTTTGTGTGAACAAATCATAGCCTTCTATTTCCACATCGCAACCCTTGTCGGCATCTAGCCATCAACATTAAAGAAAGTAACTGCAACCATCATGCCTTTAATTGTTCTTTGGTCTAAATAAAGGTCTTGGTCTACCACCAAACAAAGTGTGAAAAGACATCTAAACCAACATTTGAAAGCACTAAGCTTTAGAAGCAAAGCAAGCGGATCTCGAGTCAATCATATCAGCTAATGTCTGCCAGCGCAAGTAGCTAAGAAGATAACAATTTAGCGCATATCAGAAGCGCTTGTCAGAATAATCAACTTAAAAATGACCACTGTGCTCAAATCAAAGCAGCCATATGTCCGACAACACAGTAAACTGAGGGAAGAAGGCGCGGCCGTCAACTAATCAACAGAGGTAAACTCGCAAACAATAGAACTCACTTTAAGGACAAAGAATATCGCTGTCCCGTGGGGGGGCGGAGAAGTCCGACTAAACGGTCACCAGGCTTCAAGCAAAACGCGATACAGTATATTGGTGATTTGTCAATCAAAGCATCAAAATATATGAACTTGTACGCAAACGGAAATAAAGAAATGAATAAGCGGATGCTGGTCAACTATTTAGCCTCTTGCTTGGCCACAAGTGTGTTGTTGTTGGTATTAATACTTGAACTACGCATGCGTGAAGGATTCACTGTAAAGTTTTGAAATATACTTGGATTAATCCTAGTGGGTTAAATTTGAAATACTGGACTGCCAAACACCGGCAAGACTAACTATCGTTTCATCAACGTGCAGGATATCAAAGTAAACATTGGTCAGATAAATAGACTTTTTTTTTGTGTGTTTGTGTGTATGTGCCTCTGTAGTGGTGCCCGCCTTGTCGTGCCCTCCTCCCTGAGCTCCGGAAGGCCTCCATCCACCTGGCAGGACAGATAAAGTTTGGGACCCTGGACTGCACCTTGCATCAGCACCTCTGCTCCATGGTAAGGCTCCAGAGGCAGTGAAATTGTCAGGGTATAGGCCAATGTACACCAAAACTTAAAAAGGCTTTAAAACAACTCTTGGGGCAATTCAAATAGGACTTTTATATGTAGATTACTGATCAAAAGAAATATGGCGCGAGGCTGTGAGGAAAGGAAAGACGTTCTGAGTAGGTTAGTGAGTTTAGCGAGAGACCAGAGTTTTCTGTACACGAGAGGCGCAAGTGCTTTTTTGTTGTTGTATGGACAGAATTTCTGGGCGGAGTCAGGGGTCGGAGGGTGTCCGGTTTGGAGACCACAGGCTCTCATCTCTGCTGTTTGCAGACAATGTTGTCCCGATGGCTCCATCAAACCCGGACCTGCAACATGCACTGGGACAGTTTGCAGCCGAGTAAACCAGACCTTAAATAAGCCAACCAGATTTTAACATACTTGTTTAGTTTGTATGTTTTGATCAGCTCCTTCCATGTTGTAAGCACAGATTTTACCCAGGGATTCTTAACTTTCTCCAAATGACTCGTTTGTCATCAGCCAGTAAGGCCTGAACAGGAACTACCGGCACAACATTAATCTCAATATTTTTCCACTGAGCTTCATATTCTGGGTCAAACCAGCACAGCAAAACTCTGATTTGAGCTGAAATGAAGTAACTTTTTCAGACAAGGCAAACGCCAACCTCCTTTTTCTTTTGATAGTTGTAACATTTTTAATCAGAGCCGAGGTTTCTTTCCTTGACGCACAAATCTTGATTGTTTTATTCCACTCATCAAACAGCCGGTTGGGGATAGAAATCTGAAGAGTCTGGAATAGATGGAAAAATCATTCGTTTTTATAGTTTCAATCCTTTGATTTAGATTTAAGAATAAGATCAGTAAATTTTTCAAGGTGTTTTTTTTATAGTGAAAAAAAGAGTATAGTTTTCCTTTGACCGTTCTTTGTGGAGAACTACACCTAAATATTTAAGAGATTGTTTGCCATTTAAATGGTAAGTATTTCTAAAGGAAAGACGGGGTCACCAGTTAGAAAGAATTTCAGTTTTTGTATTACATTCTGTTTTAATCCAGACATTGGGCCAATTTCTAAGAAGTAATTGCATCACATTGGGTCTGGACATTTCTGGTTGGGTCAAATATTGTAGAAAAGGGGTGCCCACACTTTTTCAGCGTGCAAGCTACTTTTAGGTTCGGCAAAGCCTGAAGATCTACCTGTAGATTTATATAGCTTTTTTTAATAAACAGCTATAGAAACATGTATAGACGTGCAATATAAAGCAGGGAAGAGAAAATCTGTTCATTGGCTTGACTAGACCCTAACCCTAACCCATTCATACAGACGACTCTTCTGAAAATAAAAGAATAACTAGACTCAATATTAGAAGGTTGAGCTTAGAATCACCTCACTTGAAGCTCTTTTTAACTATAATATTAGTTATTATAATAAGTCAAGCTCCATGGTAACGCTCGGAGGCGGGGCTTGAGACGTCGGCCTGACTCCTCCTCCCGCTCCTCGGCCTCCTCCTCCCCCGCTCCTCGCCTGACTCCTCCTCCCGCTCCTCGGCCTGACTCCTCCTCCCGCTCCTCGGCCTGACTCCTCCTCCCGCTCCTCGGCCTGGCTCCTCCTCCCGCTCTTCGGTCTGGCTCCTCCTCCCGCTCCTCGGCCTGGCTCCCTCTCCTCACCCTCCTCCCTCATGTGAGCATTCTACGTTTCCGCGGCCGCTCAGCGCGTACTGTGGGCTCGCGCTGAGCGGCCGCGGTGTGCTCCTTCTGAAACTCACTGAGAAATCGGACAAAATCACAGCTGTAGTCTCCTCGCGCTGATTGTAACTCATGGTTCACTCATGCTTTTGGGGACCTCCATGTGCGCACCATGTGATACACTCGCTCAGCATGTGTAAATACTGTCACTTAGCACCAGCCAAAAAACTTTGCTTTTGTATCTACTGCCTCAGAGATCGACTACCACTGCGTCGGAGATCGACTGGTAGATCGCGTTCGACGTATTGGGCACACCTGTAGTCGAACATAATCTGCGTAGCAGGACATTTTATGTTCTGTCCAATCAATTGTAACACCATGAATTGTTTCCAATTGTCTAATATATTGGGCCAATGGTTCCAAGTACTTACAACCAACAGACCAAGAATAGCCCTGTCTTACCCCTCTTTCCAAAGTCTGTGGGTCTGTCCTGACCTTTTAATTTTGATTCTTGATGTTGGGCCATTGTATATATTGGGCCTCAATATTTTTTCTTATTAAATCATACATTTCAAATTTGCTTAGTTCTTTAAATTAAGTATTTTCAGAATCAGAATCAGAAAGAGTTTATTGTCATTGTCAATGAACAAAATTCACAAACATAGGAACTTGTCTCGGCCTTAAGGTGCAACATAAAACACTGAGCAATAATAAAACAACATATATTCAATCAAAAAGAGCATGCATTAAGAAACAATTTAAAAATTACTATAAAATAAAAATAAAAATAGGCATTTCTATGTATACAAGAGTTAGTTAGATTTACAGTTTTGAAAATTTAAAATTTAGATTTTCAAGAGGATACCACTGAGCTATTTTGAAACATAGATTCTTGGCGACTTCCTGGAGCATACATTTTAGCTGAGCACTAATTTTGTGCACATTTTCCAAAGTTTTTGCGCACATTAAGGCTTTCAAAACTGAAATGTATTTGGCACAGAAAGAGATTAAAAAACCCCATTCATGGTTAGTTTTTTCCCATTTATTTATGCTTAAACGATAAACGTTAGAATGAAGTGACTTTGTGAGATCGTTCCCCTCTATAAACACACGCTCTGTAAATATTTTCACAACTCCACGTGAAGCAGTTATTATTTTATGAATTTTTATTAATGTAATTTGAAAAGATGGAACCTTAAGTAGCATATCATTGTGTTCAATTCTGCATGCACGCTCCATTGGGTTTGTTCAAATCCGACAATGTTTGTAAACTATAGTTTGTTTGTTTTTTGGGGGGGAAAATTGTTGAAAATTCACTATGGCCCAACCATTTATTTAAAATGTAATTGATAAGCTTTCATAACACATTGATTTTGCACGTTTTCGATGAAAAGTGTTGGAGGAGATGTCTTGCTCGGGTCGGCCCCAAGGGTCAATCATTGGACCCCTTCTGTTCAATCTGTACATGCTGCCGTTGGGACAGTTAATACAAAACAGTGGTGTGTCCACTTTTCTATCACAATTATGCAGTCGACACCCAGATCTACGTTTCACAGCAGTTGAATATGGACCAGTGGATTCACTCTGTCACTGCCTTCAACGGATCAGTGAGTGGATGCTAAACAACTTTCTCCAGCTGAACTCAGACAAAACTGAAATCATCGTCTTTGGTTCACAGAAAACAGGGAGAAAGTATTAGCAATCACCTCCAGTCTCTCTTTAAAATCTGTCAACAAAGTAAGACATTTAGGAGTAATAATGGACTCAGACCTGAACTTCAACAGCTACATCAAATCAATAACATCAGCAGCCTTTTACCATCTAAAAAACATTGCCAAAATCAAAAGTCTAGTGTCTAAACCAGACTTGGAGAGACTTATCCATGCGTTTGTCTCTAGTAGATTAGACTACTGTAACGGCCTGCTCACTGGCCTCTCCAAACGAGCTGTAAAACAGCTGCAGTACATCTAGAACGCTGCTACTTGGGTCCTGACTAGAACCAGGAAGTACGATCACATTAGTCCTGTGCTCAGGTCTCTGCACTGGTTTCCTGTGCCTCAGAGAATAGACTTTAAAAGAGCTCTGCTTGTATACAAGTCTCTCAATGGCCTAGCACCAAAGTACATCTTGGACATGTTGGTGCCATATGAACCATCTCGGACTCTGCTGGTGCCCAGAGTCTGGACTAAACATGGACCGGCCTCCTGCTGGTGCCTAGAGCCAAGACCAAAGACGGGGAATCTGCGTTGTTGTTGCAGCTCTATGGGGCAACGGTCTGGAATAGCCTTCCCGAGGTTGGTGAGACAGGCCCCCACCCTGGCTGTGTTTAAATATAAGCTAAAGACTGTTTAAGACTCTAGATCTTCTAATTACAAAAGGGGTTAATATTTCAAACGTCACTGTGGTCGATGTTGCTCTGTCTGATCATTTCTGTGTCTTCTTTGACCTGTCTGTTTTTCCCAAACCACCAGCTGGTCCTGCAAGTGTCCGGAGGAGACACATAAATGACAGCACGGGAAAACTGTTTATGGAAATGATAAATTTTGAAAATGTCTCATGTTCTAATGTAAATGATTTGTTGAACTCTGTTACATCTAGTGTTTTGAATGTTCTCGACACCATTGCCCCTATGAAGGCTAAAATTGTTAAAAAATAAGCAGAAGGCGCCATGGAGAAATGATGATTCGGTCAGGGCACAGAAAAGGGAGTGCCGTCGGGCCGAACGAAAATGGCGCAAGTCGAAGCTCCAGGTTCAGAAAGAGATTTACAGAGAGAAGTTGTACATGTACAACCTCATTTTATGTAGAACTAGGGAAGGATATTTTTCTGAAATAATTGGAAGCTGCAGTAACAACTCGCGTGTTGCCTGTTTTTGCCACAGTAAACAGATTAACAAACCCTCCAGCTCAGCTGCCGTTAGAACTCATTTCCACATCCAAGTGTAATGAGTTTGCATTATTCTTTAATGACAAAGTTCAGGGCATTAAAAATGCTGTCAATTCTACAATGCAAAAAATAACCCTCAAACCACCTACACACTTAGAGCTGACTCACTTTGCACCTGTAACTGACAAAACTGTCCAGGAGATCATCACCAGCCTGAGTTCATCTACATGCTGCCTCGATGTGTTACCCACCAGATTTCTAAAGTCTGTGCTGAACAGTTTGTTAGCACCACTCACTCAAATAGTTAACATGTCGCTTCAATCTGGAACATTCCCAATGTCTTTGAAAACTGCGGTCATAAAGCCTCTCCTAAAGAAGAGCAGTCTTGATGCCGCAGTACTGAGTAATTACCGGCCCATCTCTAATCTGCCATTTTGGGGCCAAAGTCCTTGAAAAGGTTGTTTACCAACAGCTCACTGATTTCCTCTTAATAAACAACTCATTTGATGTTTTCCAGTCAGGTTTTAGACCTCATCACAGCACTGAGACCGCTCTTGTCAAGGTGACAAATGACATCCACCTGAACACTGACGCGGGCAAAGTCCTCAGTCTTAATTCTGTTAGATCTGAGTGCTGCTTTTGACACTGTCGATCATGGGATCCTCTTACAGAGACTAGAGGACTGGGTGGGCATCACTGGCACTGCTCTAAACTGGTTAAAGTCCTATCTGGAAGACAGGAAATTCTTTATCGAAATTGGTAACTGTGTCTCAGACCGGATGCCCCTGACCTGTGGGGTGCCCCAAGGATCAATCCTGGGACCCCTTCTGTTCAACCTCTACATGCTGCCGTTAGGTCAGTTGATTCGCAGCGAGAATGTGTCCTATCACAATTACGCAGACGACACTCAGATCTATGTTTCACTGACGGCAGGTGAATATGGACCAGTGGATTCACTCTGTCACTGCATTCAACAGATCAGTGTGTGGATGCAAAACAACTTTCTCCAGCTGAACTCAGACAAGACTGAAATCATCGTCTTTGGCCCACAGAAACAAAGAGAAATTGTTAACAGTCACCTCCAGAGTCTCGCTCTAAAACCTACACATCAAGTTAGAAATCTGGGGGTAATAATGGACTCAGATTTGAATTTTAACAGCCACGTCAGATCAATCACATCAGCAGCTTTTTACCATCTAAAAAACATTGCCAAAATCAAAAGTATAGTGTCTAAACCAGACCTGGAGAGACTTATCCATGCGTTTGTCTCTAGTAGATTAGACTACTGTGACGGCCTGCTCACTGGCCTCTCCAAACGAGCTGTAAAACAGCTGCAGTACATCCAGAACGCCGCTGCTCGGGTCCTGACTAGAACCAGGAAGCACGATCACATTAGTCCTGTGCTCAGGTCTCTGCACTGGCTCCCTGTGGCTCAGAGAATAGACTTCAAAGCAGCTCTGCTTGTATACAAGTCTCTCCATGGCCTAGCACCAAAGTACATCTCGGACATGTTAGTGCCATATGAACCATCTCGGACTCTGAGGACCTCAGGGACCGGCCTCCTGCTGGTGCCCAGAGTCAGGACTAAACATGGGGAATCTGCATTTCAGTTTTATGCAGCTAAAATCTGGAACAGTCTTCCTGAGGATGTGAGACAGGCCGCTACTCTGGCAATGTTCAAATCTAAACTAAAAACTGTTTTGTTTGGCTGTGCATATGACTGAAATGCTTTTCTTTGCACTCTTCTCTTTTATGTCTTGAACTAAGACTGTGATTTCTGCCACGTCTTTGTGATTTTAATGCATTTTTTCCTGTTGTGTGAAGCACTTTGAATTGCCTTGTGTACGAATTGTGCTCTACAAATAAACTTGCCTTGCCTTGCCTTGCCTTGCCTTTTGTTTGGCCGCGCCTATGACTGAAATACTTTAATCTGGTTTTTAATATCTTAAATACTATGTTAATGTTTTTATTTATTTTATTGTCTTACACTGTATTGTGTTTTTAACGTTGTAAAGCACTTTGAATTGCACTACAAATTGTGCTCTATTAGTAAAATTTGATTGATTGATTGATTGATTAATAAGAGTGCCATTTTGTGCAGTCCGTCAAAGAGGTCTATTTTCAACAGGACAGTCCGAAAACACGTGATGATGGTTTGCCTCTTTTTCCTACAAAATTCCTTAAAGACATGTGATCTTGTGGTTCTCCACTGAGATGTACATACATTTTCCCAATCTTCATCTGCAAAACATCTTTTCAGTGACAGAGAACTCAGAGCCTATTAAAAATGAATATATACTAAAATTCACAGATTTACAAGAACATAAAATGTATCGGGCCTCAGTTATATGCATGCCTATGTGTCAAATTCAAGAGAAACTTATCTGAAAGGCAATAGTTTATTTGTTTGATGCTTAGCCTACTTATTCAAGTAAAACACATCTAGTTTGTTTTTTTGTTTTTTTCAAGACAAGTTATGAGATATGATTAGCTACCTTGTAATCATATCTCCTGACTTGGCTTTTAAAAAGAACCTAGATTTGTGTGACGACATTGGAATAAAGAACACATCTAATTTTGAGCTGGACTTCACACTGGTCAGAAAGAACTGGCAACAAGTTAACTTGATCATGCCATTATTCAAATAAATATAGCATTAGCAGACACTGTATCGTTTCATTTAATAGTCACACTCACCTTTTATCTGGAAAAAACATGGCGATAAGCCTTCTACAGATTACCTCTGGGGTATTGGCTGAATCCCAATGATAAATAAATTGAGCTAACTTGCTTGTTGCTGTCATGTCCACTGCTATCAAACCAGAAGCTGTGCTCTGTGCATGCACAGTAGCTCCTCCTAACGTAAATAGTACAAGTTTAGCCGTACGACCAAATTCCAAAGTTAGTTACTCAAAATACTCTGGCGTCAAACTAGGGGCGTTTGGCGCTTTTTTGATCTGTTGTGTAAATTAGTCTAAACAGATCTGACCAAAGTTAGAGTTTCTAACAGTCATTTTTGTAATGTGTTCCAGTATAATGTCCAGGCCTACCCCACCACAATGATCTTCAACGGCTCCTCTGTCCATGAGTACGAGGGCCAACACTCGGCCGACGGCATTCTGGAGTTCATACAGGTACTGCTGGTCAGAATCATATCTCTATGCACCACCTGAGCATGGTCCTTAGGCTCACAAGCAGCAAAAAATATTTTAACTCTCGACCAAGTGAGATTCTTTAAGCATTTCTTCAAATTATGAAGAACTGTGATCACCCAACAGTTAAAGGTATTTTAAAGAAACTGTTGTTTAAAATGGATTCTAACACTTTTGCACAAAGAGTCAACAGTAAGCTACTAATATATCTTTATATGTTCTTGCATTTTATCTACTATATTACACTATTACACACTACCCAACCGGTGACTATCACCACCTATTTGTCAAAGAATCCCGTATTAGAATTCAGGACTTGCGATTAATCAACTAAACAGTCCACACATATAAAAAAATCCTAATCATATTGTAATCCTTAGCTGGACTATACATACTCTAAAACGCGTTCAAAATATATTTACCACAAAGATAGTGGCATTATTAAATCTAAATGTCCACAAAGTGGAAAAGCCCCTTACACATAAGTGTATGTGGAGGGACTGCAAATGTTAATATTTCTGTGAAATAAACAAAGAGACTTCCAGTTATGGTGACGAGCTATACAGACGCACTTGCAGAATTTAGCTTTTAAAATCACTGTTTTACATACATAATCCTAGAAAAGATGATCAAGAGCTGAGTAAGCAGGGAAAACACAAGACGGGTACCACTACAGGACCTAAACAATCAAAGCTGACGGTCCACGGCTGAAGTGGAAAACGGCCTGCCTCGTACTTCTGGGATGATGGCTGCCTAGGTCGGACGTGTCTGTCTGGCTGTAGTCATGCCTGTGGAAATAATCCATCTTTATTAACGTACTTTTCGGCCTATAGAGCGCTCCTGAATAAAAGCAGTGCACATGAAATTTACAAAGAAAAAATAAATTGTACCTATAGGGGCTGCACCTGTCAAGGAGGAAACGGAACACGCATCGATGATGCTGAACAGCATATTTCAGAAAATAAAGATGAGCTGCAGACACTGAGGTCCGAGATGGAGGCGATGCAGGCCCAGCTGGTGACGCTGCAGACCGAGAACAAGAATATGGAAAGCAAGATCCTGGATTTAGAGTCCAGGTCTCGTAGACCCAACCTCAGATTGTGGGGGGAAGATACTGAAAGTTTTCTGGAGAAGGTGGTCCCGGAGCTTCTTGTAGGCTCTGGAGTTGAAGTCCCCCCCCCATCACATTAGAAAGAGCACATCGCCTGGGCAAACTAAGACCAGTAACAATCGTGTTAAGAACATTTCATGAAGGCTGCAAAAGTTAAACGCGATATTCCATGCGAGGTGCGTCAATGAGCAAAGTTCCACCACATCTGAGGAATTCAGGAAGAGAAAATTGAGACATGGGTTTTCTTTCCTGGCGACTCTTCTGGTGACCTTCGAAGGTAAAAAGCATGTGCAGGTGCTCCTCAGGAAATCTGTACTTACAACATTGAAGGAGCTGATCAAAACATACATTACCTTTTTCAGACGAGGCAAACCCTAACCTCCTTTTTCCTTTGATAGTCATAGGGTTTGGAATCAGTTACAAGGTCTTCGCCCTGCAATACAAATTTGAAAATTGTTTTATTCCACTCATCAAACAGCCGGTTGGTGATGGAAATTGGAAAAGTCTGGAATAGATAGTTTTTTTTAACAGTTCTTTACAGAGAGCAGCAGAGGAGTGGGTCTGCCTGCCTTTGTGCTGCTCACACATGTTTGGCGTAGGTTTAGTACAAGTCCCTCTTCTGTTTCTTTGCGCGTTTCTGTCCTTGTTCCCTTCGTGCTTGTCTCCTCCCTCCCCTTTTCGAGTCGAACTTTTAAATTTGCTCTGCTTCTAACCACTAATTTGGCGACCGAAACATATCTGAAAAAATATGAGAAGAGAATGCGTGTGCATTGCTCTCTTTCCACTTTGAACCCATGCGCTTTCTGCGTTAAATGTAAAACTGCAGCACCGCGCAGAAAGTGATCCACACTGATGAGAAGTCATCAATACATTTTTATCTCCCAAGGGGGAGTGTGCCAGAAAAAGTTTGAGAAGCCCTGACTTAGACTTAAGACATCAAGAGTCAATTTATCAAAATCTTTCTTTATGGTAGAGAAAAGAGGAGTATAGATTTTCTCTAATATTGTTGATCAGGAATCAGGAATCAGGATATATTTATTGCCATTGTCATTGAACAAAATTCACAACATTGGAACGTGATTTGATGGCAGATGCGACATGACAGACATGCATAAGACCATCAGCCACCCGGGCGGCCGTGTGGCGCCTACTGGGGAACTTGAACTCTAGGAAAATGAAATACAGTTTCAGCCATAACCATAGCAATAATACGTTACACATGATCACATGGTGGAATTGTCCAGCTGGTCTCCTCAAGCCCGGGAAAGAGATAAGGAGCAAGGAGCAGGGAAATTAGGCATAGGACGGGTAAAAAATAATTGTATACATTTGGTTGATCAGTAATTTGCCAGATCAAATAGTCCACTCATTTCTGGTCCTCTGTGTAGCGTTCCGTTTGTTTCATTGAGTTACTCCATCTTTCAGCAGTCCACAATCTTTTGCACATCTGTAGTCAGAGATGTTTCGGTTCAGTTCTACGAGCTGTGCCATACTGTACTCGTGTCTCTGTTTGAGTCTTTTCGTCATTTCACTCAGTTCCACAAACTCCTTATTGTTGTCAGACAGTAGCTGGGTGAATTTTTCTGTCTTCCCAATTTTCTGGTAGACCAAGGCGACTCCAAGCCCAATTAAAAGGACTCCCGCTATCATAAATCCAAATACGAATAGGTCCTCCACATCTTCTACGATCCATGGCTCAATGCATAGGACCTGCCAGTTATTCTAAGAGTTCCTTACGTACCCCGCTACGTCTGTACTGTTGGGACAGGTATCTTCTACCGGAGCAGCTTTTCTCGTGGAAAAAAACTTTATCCAATGCACTCAGAGAGCAATCAATCAGATTCATATTTCCGGAGATTAGCAGGTGAGCAGGCGAACAGGGAGTTATAGAGAAAAAAAGTTGACAAGGCAAAGTAGTATGCGAGCTGGAGCAGAGAGAAAACATGTCTGCACTCGAGGGAGGGCTGATAGATCTTTATGGAGGACCACATTTAAATATTTAAAGTATTTCGTTTGTCATTTGAATGGCTTTCGAAAGGATAGAGTGAGATGCCAATACGAAAGAATGTCAGTGTTTTGTACGTTCACTTTGTATCCAGACATTGGACCAATATCATGAAGGAAATCCATCACATTGTGTATGGACATTTCTTTGTCATATATAGTAAGACATCATCAGGCAGTTTTATGTTCTGTCCCATCAATTGAGGCACCATAGATTGTTTCAGTTTGTGTAATATATGGGGCCAATGGTTCAAAGCGAACAACTGGGGGGACCAAGCACAGCCCTGTCTCACCCCTCATTCCAAAGTCAGTGAGTCAAGTGACCATGAATTTTGATTCTAGATGTTGTAAAGAACCTAACATTTTTGTTTATTATTAAATCATCTATTTCAAATTGACTCAGCACTTTAAATACATAAGGCCAGCTAACAGAATCAAAAGCTTTTGCAGTGGCCAGACTTATTATGGCTTTGTTTTGCTGTTTTTGTATATGGTTCATTATGTGGCCTCTCCAAACGAGCTGTAAAACAGCTGCAGTACATCCAGAACGCTGCTGCTCGGGTCCTGACTAGAACCAGGAAGTATGATCACATTAGTCCTGTGCTCAGGTCTCTGCACTGGCTCCCTGTGGCTCAGAGAATAGACTTCAAAGCAGCTCTGCTTGTATACAAGTCTATCCATGGCCTAGCACCAAAGTACACCCCGGACATGTTAGTGCCATATGAACCATCTCGGACTCTGAGGACCTCAGGGACCGGCCTCCTGCTGGTGCCCACCAGCATTCAGTTTTATGCAGTTAAAATCTGGAATAATCTTCCTGAAGATGTAACTCAGGCCTCTACTCTGGCATTGTTCAAATCTAAGCTAAAAACTATTTTTTTTGGCTGTGCATATGACTGAAATGATTTTCTTTGCACTCTTCTCTTTTATGTCTTAAACTATTTGACGGATAGTCTGAAAATGGAAAAAGACTTTAGATTTCTTTGAATTAAGGTTTTGTGATTTCTGGCATGTCTTTGTGATTTTAATGATTGTTTTCCTGTTGTGTGAAGCACTTTGAATTGCGTTGTGTACGAATTGTGCTCTACAAATAAACTTGCCTTGCAAAGATCGTCTTATGTTGTCTTGTGTTTGTTAATAAATCCTGTCTGATCATTCTTGGAATTGAAATTGGTCTATATGATACGATAAACAAAATGGTTCTGCGAATAGATTTCCCGGTGTTTCGGTGCGCTTTTTGTTGTCGTTTTTGTGCGTAAATCGTGTGTCAGCGTGCTCTTACACCTGGGAAGAGCTCTTAACCATCAGATCTACAACTCCCTACGGATGTAGTTCCAGTTTCTTTAGCATCTGCTGCAGAATTAGTCTCTTTTTTGGCCAAAAGAGTGAGACGCCGCAGTCAAGGAAAGCGAGCCAGTGATCTCATGCGTCTTCGGAAGTGCAGCACGCTGGAATCTTCCTGTCTCATGTTTGCTCACTTTTCAACAAAGTGGATGAACGGGCACTGCTGTCTGTCACATTAGTCCTGTGCTCAGGTCTCTGCACTGGTTTCCTGTGCCTCAGAGAATAGACTTAAAAAAGCTCTGCTTGTATACAAGTCTCTCAATGGCCTAGCACCAAAGTACATCTTGGACATGTTGGTGCCATATGAACCATTTCAGACTCTGATGACCTCAGGGACCGGCCTCAGGGACAGACTTGGCCGACCCAAGCGCATTGTGAGTCTTCAACTTACACCTCCGAGGGAGAGCTTCTCCCAGATCCCGGGCAAGGTTGGGGACGTTGAGTCCGAGCGGACCAAGTTCTCGACCTCCATTGTCATTGCGGCTGCTCGGGGCTGCGGTCGCACCGAACCCGGTGGTATAGGCCTCTTTGGCTTGTGGGAATCTTGAGGCAGTTGAGTGGTATCGGCGTGCCAGGCGTACCGCAACTTGTGCTGTTGCATAGGCAAAAACCTGGGACTGGGAGGAGAACTATCGGTCAGCCCAAAAGAAATTCTAGCAAACTGTCCAGAGCATCGGGAGGGGAAAGCAGTGCTTCACCAACAGTCTTTATGGTGCGGGTGGAGACCTGCTGACCTCGGCTGGCGATGTTGTCGGACGGTGGAAGGAGTACTTTGAGGACCTCCTAAATCCCACTGTCACATCTTCCGAAGAGGAAGCAGAGATGGGACTCAGAGGCTGACTCGTCCATCACCCAAGCAGAAGTCACTGAGGTTGTTGGCAAACTTCTTGGTGGCAGGGCTCCGGGGGTGGTGGTTCCTATGTTCAAGAAGGGGGAAGGGTGTGTTCCAACTACAGCGGGATCACACTCCTCAGCCACCCCGGTAAGGTCTATTCCAGGGTACTGGAGAGGAGAATCCGACCGATAGTCGAACCTCGGATTCAGGAGGAGCAGAGTGGTTTTCGTCCTGGTCGTGGAACACTGGACCAGCTCTAGAGGGCTCGAGGGTTCATGGGAGTTTGCCCAACCAGTCCACATTTCCTTTGTGGATCTGGAGAAGACTTTCGACCGTGTCCCTCAGGGTGTCCTTTAGGGTGTTGCTCTGGGTAGTACGGGTCCAGGGCCCTTTGCTCAGGGCTGTCTGGACCCTGTATGACCTGACCAGGAGCTGTGTTCGCATTGCCGGCAGTAAGTCAGACCTGTTCCCAGTGCGTGTTTAGGACTCCTCCAGGACTGCCCTTTGTCACCGGTTTGATTTATTGTTTTTTATGAATCAGAAAAACTTTATTGCTATTGTCAATGAACAGAATTCTCAAACATAGGAACCTTGTCTTTGGCATTAAGGTTCTTTGCAACATAAAACCCCACAATCAATAATAAAAACAACATATATTAAATCAAAAGGGCTTGCATAAAAAACAATTTAAAATGACTATAGTATAAAATAAAATTAGGCTAGAATGTACAGTTAAAATTACAGTTGTGAGTGGACTCAGAAAGTGAGTCAGTGAGTGATTTATTGAATTGTAGTTAAAGTGAAAGGTGTTTCATGAGTTAAACAGCGGAGCGGAAAGAACTATTTGTGTGGCGGGAGGTTAATGGTCAGGATGGACCGTAGCCTCCTGCCTGAGGGGAGTGGTTCAAATAGTCCATGTCCCAGGGTGAGAAGGGTCAGCTGTGATCCGACCTGCTCGTCCCAGAACCCTGGAGACGTACAGGTCCTGCAGAGATGGAAGTCTGCAGCCGATCACCTTCTCAGCAGAACGCACAATGCGCTGTAGTCTCTGTTTGTCCCTGGCTGTGGCTCCAGCGTAGCACACGGTGATGGAGGAGGTGAGGATGGACTCAATGATGGCCGTGTAAAAAACTGCACCATCATCTGCACTGGCAGCTTGGCTTTCCTCAGCTGCCGCAGGAAGTACATTCCTCTGCTGAGCCTTCTTGGTGAGGGAGCTGATGGTGCTCCCACTTGAGGTCCTGGGTGAATGGTGGTGCCCAGGAAGCGGAAGGAGTCCACGGTGGTGATGGGGGAGTCTGTCATAACAGAGGGGGGCTGGGGGGCTGTGACTTTCCTGAAGTCCACGATCATCTCCACTGTCTTCTGGGCGTTGAACTCCAGGTTGTTGCCGCTGCACCAGGACACCAGCGGCGTCCACCTCCCTCCTGTAGACAGACTCATCCCCGTCCGAGATGAGCCCGATGAGGGTGGTGTCATCCGCAAACTTGATCAGTTTTACGGAGTCGTGGCTTGAGGTGCAGCAGTTTGTGTACAGGGAGAAGAGCAGAGGAGAAAGTACACAGCCCTGTGGAGCTCCTGTGCTGATAGTCCGAGTGTCTGAGACATTCTTACCCAGCCGCCGCCGCACTGCCTCCGATCTGTCAGGAAGTCAGTGCGCCCCTGCAGGTGTTTGTCGGGCACGTTGAGCTGGGAGAGCTTGTCCTCGAGCAAAGCAGGGAGGATGGTGTTGAAAGCAGAGCTGAAGTCCACAAACGAGGATCCTGGCGTAGGTTCCCGGGGAGTCCAGATGCTGCAGGATGAAGTGGAGTGCTAGGTTGATGGCGTCGTCTACAGACCTGTTGGCTCTGTAGGCGAAACTGCAGGGGTCCATCAGGGAGGAGGTGAAGGATTTGAGGTGGGGCAAGACCAGGCGTTCAAATGACTTTCATGACTACAGACGTCAGCGCCACAGGCCTGTAGTCCATTAAGTCCAGTGATCCGGGGCTTCTTGGGGACAGGGACAATGATGGCAGACTTGAAGCAGGCTGGGACATGGCATGACCCCAGGGAGGTGTTAAAAATGTCTGTGAAGACGGGGGTTAACTCTCCTGCGCAATGTCTGGTCCAGCAGCTTTTCGGGGGTTGGATTTCCGAAAATAGCCTGTGAACATCCTGTTCCTGAACAGCTTTGGTCCAGAATGCAGTGAAAAGATTTTCAAAAGGTCTATAAGAGTTTTTAAAACAATGTGGTTTTGGGCAAATGAGAAAATTCGTATATATTGCATACATTGATATTTTAGTTTCAATATTTCGGTGTAATCCCCTCATTCGTCCAGGAGTGTTCCATTGTAGAAAAAGATTCAGTTGTAGTCATCTGGACTCTGTTTTAGAAAAAACAAAACGTTTCAACTCTCATCCAAGAGTCATTCTCAATCAGAGAAACATGTCTGAGAACTCTGTGTTTATATCCTACTCCGTGAGAGCCCTGCCCACAGGGCGGGACCTCCTGCTAATGGCCCATTGAAACTGGGATGGGGCCTATTGTTCTATTGTTCCCTGCCTCACCTTGAGTGAGCATCCGAATGCCCAGGGCGTCTCCAGGGTTTCAGCCCGACCATTATAAACAACTGGAAGGTTGAATCTTAAACCTCCATTACGATTTAATGAAGGATTCTCTTTTTTAACAAAGATTGCCTCCTTAACTCAGAATCAGAATCAGAAAGAGTTTAATTGCCATTGTTAATAAAAACAAAATTCACAAACATAGGAACTTGTCTCGGCCTTAAGGTGCAACATAAAACACTGAGCGATATATAAAAACAACATATATTCAATCAAAAAAGTGCATGCATTAAGAAACAATTTAAAATTACTATACAATAAAAAAAAAAATTCCTCTTTCAAACACATCTTTTCTCCCTGCTCAGAATCTCCACCTCACTGTCTTAGGTACCGTTTCGTGGATGACACTTTTGTGACAATTAAGAAACAAGAGCTTGAAGCCTTCTTAAGAGCACATCAATGCAGTGGACCCGCATATCTGGTTTACAAGAGAAGATGCTAAGGAGAACCGCTTGGCCTTTCTTGATTGTTCCACTATCAGAGGAGAAGACAGGAAGCTCCAGATAGATGTATATAGGAAACCCACACACACTGACCAGTACCTGCTCTTTGGCTCTAACCACCCACTACAGCAAGCTGGGAGTGATCAGAACACTACAACACAGAGCACAAGCGGTGCCCACCAGCTCAGAGGGCAAGAGGAAAGAGGAAACACACGTCCGGAATGCTCTCTCAGCCTGTGGATACCCGACTTGGGCTCTGAACAAAGTGAAGAGAACCAAAAAGCAGGACAAAAGGGACAAAAGGGAAACAGAACCAAGAAAGAAGGGTCTCTCTATCCCTTATGTCTCAGGACTGTCAGAAAAACTGCAACGAATTTTTAGACAACACGAAGTCCCTGTTTATTTCAAACCAGGCAACACGTTAAGACAAAAACGTGTTCACCCTAAGGACAAGATGCCGACACAAAAACAGAGCAATGTAGTGTATTCTATCCAATGCAGTGAAGAAAAGTTGTAAAGAGAGGTACATAGGGAGACTAAACAGCCACTCCACAAGAGGCTTTATCAGCACAGAAGACACGCAAGTTCAGGACCCCAGAGCGCCGTGCATCTTCATCTTAAAGCCACAAACCACTCTATTGAAGACTCAGTTGAGGTGGAGATTCTGAGCAGGGAGAAAAAAGGTTTGAAAGAGGAGTTAAGGAGGCCATCTTTGTTAAAAAAGAGAATCCTTCATTAAATCGTAATGGAGGTTTAAGATTCAACCTTCCAGTTGTTTATAATGGTCTGCTGAAACCCTGGAGACGCCCTGGGCATTCGGATGCTAAATAGGCACTCAAGGTGAGACAGGGAACAATAGAACAATAGGCCCATCCCAGTTTCAATGGGCCATTAGCAGGAGGTCCCGCCCTGTGGGCAGGGCTCTCACGGAGTAGGATATAAACAAGAGTTCTCAGACTTGTTTCTCTGATTGAGAATGACTTTTGGATGAGAGTTGAAACGTTTTGTTTTTTCTAAAACAGAGTCCAGATGACTGCAACTGAATCTTTTTCTAGTTTCAATATTATTTTTGATAAATTAAACTTCTTCTTTTTGGCTGAGGCGACAGCAATTCCCCTGCCCCTCAAAACCGCCTTAGCTGCATGGAGAAACACTATTGTCATTTGCCTCTACATACGTCTCAATGTCCTTTGTCATCATTTTTACAAATTTTTGTTATTGAGTAGACTACTATTAAATCTCCAAAGTGTGATTTTTTTCTGTTCCAGATCTACAGTGATGCAAATATGAGCTTGGTCCCTTAAATCTATTGTACCCATGTACAATGAGAATTTTATTGTAATTTTAGACCTATCTTTGTTGAAGATAAAAAAAAAAGTTGTCTATTCTAGTATAGATCTTATGTGGGACATTAGGATTCATATCTCTCCAGATATCACTCAACCCTATGTTTTGATTTGCAAAATGTATTATTTATAGATTTACCAGTACTTTGTGAACTTGAGACATCCAATGTCGGCTGAACATGTAAGTTCCAGTCACCGCCACAGGCAAGGGTTCCCTCAGAGTGGTTTGCAATCAGATCCACAAGTTCAGTATAGAAACTGAGGTCACTTCCTGGAGGTGCATACATTCATCAAAGTAAACACACTTCCATTAATAGTTCCTTTGAGCTGTACAAATCTGCCATCTTTATCTTTGTGTTCAAACCTCTGTTCAAAGGCTATTATGCTTGAGATCAATATGGCCACACCCCTCTTATGTTTGCCCCTGTATGAGGAATAGTAAAGTCTGTTATAATCAAGTTCAGTTAATTTTTGATGTTCTGAGTCATTTAAATTGGTTTCTTGTAGGTATATATTATCTTTTTTCTTTTCTTATCTTTTTCAATATTTTTGACTGCTTAATTGGACCCAATATGCCGTTAACATTAAAAGATGCTATGCATATTTTTTTCAGATGCCATTGTATTCACCATGTTGAAATATACTTTTTGTAAATCTACTTATGTTACACAGCTCTCTGGTCGAACACAACACACATACATAGGAACCACAACAACCGAACACAATAGAAGAAACAACATTAAAAAAAAAAAGAGCTCACAGACTGATCCAAAAATAGATCAAAGGGTTGGAGGGAAATCCATTTTCTTGGTTAAAAAGGTACGGTTGGTATAACTCTTCACCTGGGCATTCACAAACCCAAATTGGAACACACTGGGCCACATTGGGCAAATACTCACATGTCTCCAGTACAGTCCAGGTCACTTTCTGGTCAATAAAGAAAATGTCGGGAGAAAATTTCAGCCCGAATTGGCAAATGCTAAAGCCTCATCCGCTGAAGTTAATATTCTCATAATCCCATTCATGTTGATGTTGATCCTGCAGGATGAAGCAGTGCGTATTCCACGTTATTCTCTCTCAGGCGTGATTTCACCAGCTCAAAAGCTTTGCGTTTATTGATCACTTACGCCGAGAAGTCCTTGAAAAAATGCACTGAGAGCTTGGGCGATCCGGATTGGCCCACGGTGACTTGTCTTGATGCAATGCCCATAACATGGCTGGTTTTCACTGAATTCACCAAGACATGTTTATTTTTTTACCTTATTTTATTAGTACATTCTAAACTTATGCAAGCCATATTATTCTATAGACATTGCTATTATTATTATTTTATTATTCATTGTTTTATGCTGCACCTTAACGCCGACACAAGTTCCTATGTTTGAGAACTGTTCAGTGACACAGGCAATAAACCTATTTTGATTGTGAAGAAAGTTCAGTATAATAGGACTTGGATGCTGGTTCAGGGCAGGCTTGGGGACCAGGGATCTATGCACACAATCTATCTTTATTTTCCCATCTTTTGTTGGAAGTTTGAGATGTTCAGGGATCCATTTCTTGCCCTCAGTGTTCTTTTTAATACCGACAATCCGCACATTAAATTTACGTTCTTGGTTCTCCAGGTCGTCCAGTTTGTATGTCAAAACACGCACTTGGTTAGTCAATTCTGCCACTTTTGTTTGTAGAGACAGTGTCCCTCAGGTCAGAGACTTAATCCTCGCCCGCCACAGCTCGGGTGCCCAATTTAACATTTTGGATTTCAAATCACGTTTCTGTTTTTGCCTCCACTGTCTTTGTAATCTTATCAGTAACTTCCGATAAGGCCGCCAAAATCACCGGCTCTGTCCTGCTCCGAATCTCCTCTGCAGAAGAATCTGATCTGGAACTAGAACTGGAGAGATGGCGTGATGCGGCCGAGGTAACAACGGTATCGCACCCGCCAGTTTAGAAGGAGTGCGCAGAGGCTAGCGCCAAAGCAGAGGTGCTGCACTGCTAGTCCGATTCTCTGTGGCATTTTTCTTCTTGTTTTTCTCAGACATATTCACAAAATAAGTGTCCATCCATCCATCCATATTCTTCCGCTTTATCCGGGGCCAGGTCACGGGGGCAGCAGTCTAAGCAGGGTCTCCCAGACTTCCTTATCCCCAGACACTTCCAACTCCTCCGGGGGGATCCCGAGGCGTTCCCAGGCCAGCCGAGAGACATCCCTCCAGCGTGTCCTGGGTCTTCCCCGGGGCCTCCTCCCGGTGGGACATGCCCGAAACACCTCCCTAGGGAGGCGTCCAGGAGGCATCTGGAACAGATGCCCGAGCAGATGCCAAATTTTTTCCCCCAGTATGAATATCACACTCATTGCTCTAACAATCCTTTTGTCGCCCCACATGAATCATCTGCTTTTGGCGCTAAACATTCCCCACATTCATGATCTTCTTTTGCAGGACCTGGTGCAGCCTTCAGTGGTGGTTCTGGATCCTGACACCTTCGCACAAAGAGTCAAAGGTAAACTACCAATTGATGTTTTACACTTCTAAGGGGTATGAATTGTTACTACAGAGCATAGATCTGCAGGGAGGTACCTTGTTCTGTAAGGGGAGGAGGCATGTTGTTATGAGAGAGGGGCCGTGTTGTGTAGAGGGATGGGCCCTGTTATGGGGGAGAGGGGCCATGTTCTATGGAGGGGGGGGCCATGTTCTTCTGGGGATGGCCTGTTCTGTGAGGGGGATCCATGTTCAGTAGAGTGTTGCGGAGACTTCCTGGTTACGTCAACATGCTTGTACTATAAACCGAAAGGAGTGTGCCCGGAAGAGCTCACAAGAATATAATAATAATTAAAACTGCAAGTAATCCTCGCGACCGCAGAAGGGCATCTCAGTGGGAGGGCTACTCACACACTCTGGCTACACAAATTATTTAAAATGGCAGGTGTCAAGTTTCCATCCTATTAACTTTACAGGGGGCGCTAATAAGCCATTTTTAAAGATATATCTAAAATTGACATATGAATATGTCCAGCTCATCAAAATACACACATTTCTCATAGGGACCTTTTAAATCCGGCTATGTTTGGCAAATTTACTTAACTGCTTTGTTAAGACCTCATTATGACCATACCCTGAGACCTATGCAAATTCTTTTGATCCCAGATATTTACTGATGCTGCTGCCTTAGTTAGAATCAGAACGTTTGGAGTCCGTTGGATAAAAACCCTCAAAACTCATACTTTAACAAAAGTTTGTTAAAGTATGAGGGCTAGATTTTTTTTATCTCCGTCTATTTTGATTCAAAATGACTGCCTTCATTTTAAAGATTGGGAGCCGTATTTTCTCCCCTGAGGTAGCGTTAACAGGAGCCTTTTCCAGGGCGCGGACCCAGGGCGCGGACCCAGGGCGCGGACCCAGGGCGCGGACCCAGGGCGCGGACCCAGGGCGCGGACCCAGGGCGCGGACCCAGGGCGCGGACCCAGGGCGCTATTTTGCGACCTTGCCGACCTTAACGCTGGCGTAAAGAGGCTGGACTTGGCCACTGGAGGCTGGGGGTTGGATGGTACCAGTCCATATATGGTGATAGTGTTTGAGCCAATGCTTCATATCAAGGCAGAGCCAGGGGAGCGGGTGATCCTGAAGCGCACACCTCCAGACTGCTGCGATGACCTACATTAAGGCAATTCATACTTCATAAGAAGCGAGAAGTGTGTCTGTCCTTGCACCTCTGGTTGTAAGAACCAAAAATGACGTAATTTTTCACAAATGGACATTCCTTTCTGAGCTGAGCACATGCAAGTCTGTACGGTCCAGTCTGGCCCAGACCACGCAGTAACAGGTGTTTAAAGAGCTGAGTGCCGTAACGGCGCTGCGCTGTTCATGTGAGTGGGGGAAAAAATAACCACATACAATTTGAATGTATTCATTAGTCTATAACTAATCATGTATGTTATTTATGCCCCATAAAGGTTGTTTTATTATGATTATCTTGTCCATATGGGGACAGAAGACTCCAGCGCACTAGCTTTGAAGTTTATTAGTTACGATTCTGGCTATCTACTGAATGCACCAGACCACGCCGTCAAGTTTTGGTTTTTTTTTACTTTAAAAAAAAAACAAAACGTTAACTTTTTTTTGTTTTTTTTTACACGGGATGCTGGGACATTACCAGGTCCCTCTGAACACTGTTTATTCTGTTTTTATTCTGTTTTTGTTCTATTTTTTCACTGTCGCTCCTCGAGGCAACTACTGTTGTGATTTTGGGCATTCCAAAAATAAATTGAATTGAATTGAATTTCATCTCCTGTCATCAATTGGATCATTTTCCGTCATGTAAGTGTATGCTATTTTTAGAGTTCGCCCGCTTGCTTCTTTTTATTGGTAATCCACGAATTATACAAATACTATTTTAACTTCCTTTACACCAGTGAAAGTGTGATTGCTCCTTAACAATCCGGAGCCTTGTACAGCTCTCTTTCGTTCAGTATTTTGTGGATTAAAAACCCCCCAGCTCTCTAGCCTCAGCCCGAGCTAGCTTAGCCGCTAGCGCCATGGCTGAAACTTTCTCCGCTTTTACCTGCTCAAGTTGTCATATGTCGAGTCAGAACCCTGGCTTTTTCTCCGACAACAGGTGCGTGAAGTGCAGTGTAAGTGTTAGCTTTGGAAGCCAGGGTTACGGAGTTAGAAGCACGGATCCGCTGTTTGGAGGAGCTTAAGTCTAGCTATAGCCTGGTTGTAGCATCAGGCCTACCGGACCGTGCGTCAGGACGCAGCGTTAGCATTAGCAGCACTAGCAAGGCTAAGACTAGCCCCTCAGTGCCTCCCGCGCAGCCGGGACTAGACCAGGATTCAAAATAGGGACCAATTTGTGACAGTTCGGAGGGAACGAGGCGCTAAACGCCAGCCTGTAGTGCACCGTGAGCTTCCCGTCTACAATAGGTTTGCTCCCCTCAGCGATCACACGCCCGCTGAATGGACTCGTGATACTCTGGTAATTGGAAGTTCTATAGTCAGAGACGTGAAGCTACCAGCGTCAAGTGTTAGATGTTTTACCAGGGCCAGAATGGGTGACATCGAAAGAAACCTTAGGCTTTTAAAGCAAAGTAGACAGAGGTTCCGAATCAATGATTCACGCAGGCGCGTAACGACGCCCGGCGCGAGACAATCAGAGGTGCCTCAAATTACAAGTAGGTGCCGGGTGTGTGAATTGGCAAAGACGATGTCAGATACCGTAATATTTTCTGGTCCCCTGCCCAATCGGATCAATGCTGAACTGTACAGCCGCTGTTCAGCATTCAATCGCTGGTTATCTACCTGGTGCCCTCAAAACGATGTAGTCTTTGTTGAAAATTGGAGTGCGTTTTGGGGAAAGCCCGGGCTCATACGCAGGGATGGCATCCATCCGGCTTCGGAGGGTACATCCATTTTAGTTCGGAATTTGACCGATAGCCTTAGTCGTCTAAAGTGACCACCCAGGGATGAGCCCCGGGCGCAGAGCAGCAGCGTAAGACGCTCCTCTGTCTCTGAGCTCTCGCGCTCTGACACAAATTAAGTGCTCAGACTCAAGGCAGATAGAGACTGTGTCCCCCTCGTGCAAATAATGTCAAAAAGTCAAACCTCAGAAAAGCTAGATCAGGCGTCAGACCAAAGAACTTAATAAAAATAACACTCACAAATGATACAAATAAACAAATAAGCATGTAAAATGTGGACTGCTAAACATTAGGTCGATTTCAAAATCGCTTTTAATTAATTCATTAGTGATTATAACATTGATCTTCCTGCTCTAACTGAAACTTGGCTTCAACTAGATGATTATGTCAGACTAAATGAGTCCAGTCCACCCACTCATGTTAACTTTCAGACCCCCAGGAGCACAGGCCGAGGTGGTGGTGTGGCAGTGATCTCACACTCAAGCCTACTCTTGAGTCCTAAAGTTAACAATGCTTTTCGCTCATTTGAAAGCGTCATGCTATCAATCACATGTCCAAATTGGAGAAACCAAAAAGGAGTCTTGTTCGTGGTTCTCTACCGACCTCCTGGTCACTATTCAGAGTTTTTAACAGAGTTCTCAGACTTTATATCAAACTTGACGTTAGACTGGGATAAAGTAGTGATAGCTGGAGATTTCAATATCTATGTGAACGTGAAAAATAACTCTGTGTTAGACGCCCTGTTAGATAGCATTGGTTTTGCTCAAAATGTAAATAAACCAACACAAGCACACTCTAGATCTTGTTCTAACATATGGAATAGAGATTAGTGACCTCATTGTCTTCCCTCAAAACCCTATACTGTCAGATCCATCCATCCATCCTCTTCTGTTTTATCCGGGTCGCGGCGGCAGCAGTCTAAGCAGGGACTCCCAGACTTCCTTATCCCCAAACACTTCCTCCAACTCCTCCGGGAGGATCCCGAGGCGTTCCCAGGCCAGCCAAGAGACATAGTCCCTCCTGCGTGTCCTGGGTCTTCCGCGGGAACTCCTCCCGGTGGGACATGCCCGAAACACCTCCCTAGGGAGGCCACCTCAGCTGGCTCCTCTCTACGTGGAGGAGCAGCGGCTCCACTCAGAGTTCCTCCCATGTGACTGAGCTCCTCACCCTATCTCTAAGGGAGCGCCCAGCCACCCTGCGGAGGAAACTCATTTCGACCGCTTGTATCCGCGATCTTGTCCTTTCAGTCACTACGCAAAGCTCATGACCATAGGTGAGGGCAGGAATGTAGATTGACCGGAAAATTGAGAGCTTTGTCTTTCGACTCAGCCCCTTCTTTACCACAACAGTCCGATGCAGCCACCGCATCACTGCGGACGCTGCACCGATCCGCTTGTCAATCTCACGCTCCATCCTTCCCTCACTCGTGAACAAGACCCCGAGATACTTGAACTCCTCCACTTGGGGCAAGGACTCCCCACCCACCTGGAGAGGGCAAGCCACCCTTTTTCCGGTTGAGAACCATGGCCTCAAGATTTGATTCTCATCCCGGCTGCTTCATACTCGGCTGCAAAACCGTCCCAGTGCATGTTGCAGGTCCAGGTTTGATGGAGCCATCAGGACAACATCATCTGCAAACAGCAGAGATGAGATCCTGTGTTCCCCAAACCAGACCCCTACCACCCCTGACTGCGCCTAGAAATTCTGTCCATAAAAACAATGAACAGAAACCGGTGACAAAGGGCAGCCCTGGCGGAGTCCAACGCGCACTGGGAACAGGTCTGACTTACTGCCGGCAATGCGAACACAGCTCCTGCTCCAGTCATACAGGGACCGGACAGCCCTGAGCAAAGGGCCCCGGACCCCGTACTCCCGCAGCACCCCCCAAAGGACACCCCGTGGGACACAGTCGAAAGCCTTCTCCAGATCCACAAAGCACATGTGGACTGGTTGGGCAAACTCCCATGAACCCTCGAGCACCCGATGGAGAGTATAGAGCTAGTCCAATGTTCCACGACCAGGACGAAAACCACTCTGCTCCTCCTGAATCCGAGGTTCGACTATCGGTCGGATTCTCCTCTCCAGTACCCTGGAATAGACCTGACCAGGGAGGCAGAGCAGTGTGATCCCTCTATAGTTGGAGCACACCCTCCGGTCCCCCTTCTTGAACAGAGGGACCACCACCCCGGTCTGCCAGTCCAGAGGCACTGTCCCCGACCGCCACGCGATGTTGCAAAGATGTGTCAACCAAGACAGTCCTGCAACATCCAGAGACTTTAGGTACTCGGGGCGTATCTCATCCACCCCCGGAGCTCTGCCACCGAGGAGCTTGCAAACAACCTCAGTGACTTCGGCTTCGGTGATAGATGAGTCGGCCTCAGAGTCCTCAGTCTCTACTAGGAGGTCCTCAAAGTACTCCTTCCACCGTCCGACGACATCCCCAGTCGAGGTCAGCAGATCTCCACCCGCACCTTAAACGGTGTTGGTGGAACACTGCTTCCCCCTCCTGTGGCGCCGGACGGTTTGCCAGAATTTCTTTGGGGCCAACCGATAGTCCTCCTCCATGGCCTCCCCGAACTCCTCCAAGCCCTGGGTTTTTGCCTCTGTGACAGCACGAGCTGCGGCACGCCTGGGTAGGGTTACCCGATACCCGTCAACGGCCTCAGGAGTCCCACAAGCCAAAGAAGCCTGATAGGCCTCCTTCTTCCACCTGACGGCATCCCTTACTTCCAGTGTCCACCACCGGGTTCGGGGGTTGCCGCCGCGACAGGCACCTTAGACCTTACGACCACAACTCCGAGCAGCCGCATTGACAATGGAGGTCGAGAACATGGTCCACTCGGACTCAATGTCCCCAGCCTCCCCCGGGATTTGGGAGAAGCTCTCCCGGAGGTTTGAATTGAAGACCCTGCTGACAGCGGGCTCCGCAAGACGTTCTTAAAGACTATCCAGCCCCAGAGAATAAAGTCATAATGAAAAGGACAATAAAAATCGATCTCAAAGTTCAAAGAAATAATAGAGCCAATATTCAGCGACATGTCATGTGATCCTGCTGAGAACGACCTTAGTCCCAGTGTAAGTGATCAATTTGTCGACTTGACCATGAATTCTCTGAAGTCCGCTCTTGATGTTGCAGCTCCGATAAAGCAGAAGTCATTAGGCCAAAACGTGCCCCCCGTGGTACAATGAAGAACTGCGTTCACATAAACAAAGAGGTAGAAAATTAGAAAGACCATTTCGTCGCACACAGAAGAATCCCTAAAAGCATGGAAAATCTGCCTACTGTCCTATAAGCAGGCTCTGCGTAAGGCCCAAACCAGATACTATTCACATTTAATAGAAGTCAACAAAAATAACACTAGATTTCTTTTTCAGACGCGTTAGCCAGGGTAACAAACTGTCACAGCGCAGTAGATCCGTCACTCCAGCTACTCTCAGCTCTAATGATTTTCTTCTATTTTTTAACAATAAAATAAAAACAATCAGAGATAAATTAATGAAACTACTCCCACTATTAGCCCTGAACAAGCCCAAGCTGTAAAACTAGTGTCCCTTATAAATCCATCAGTAACACTAGAAAGGTTCACTGCTGTTGATCACGCAGAGAGAACTTCAGCCATTATGTCCTCTAAAACGTCATCTTGTATTCTAGACCCGATTCCAAGCACACTCCTCAAAGACATTCTCCCCCTAATTATAGATTCTATTCTTAATATAATAAATGCTTCAATAGAAAGTGGTTATGTTCCACAGTCCTTCAAACATTCAGTCATTAAACCTGTTGATAAACTACAGACCTATTTTCAAATCAACCCTTTGTCTCTAAAATCCTTGAAAGAGTTGTAGTTAAACGACTTTGTCGCCATCTACAGGACAATAACTTATTTGAAATTTTCCAGTCAGGGTTCAGATCCCACCACACAATGAAACTGCACTAGTTAAAGTCACAAATGATTTGTTATTAGCTGCTGATGATGGACTGGTCTCAATTCTGGTTCTATTGGACCTCAGTACAATAAAAACCTGGATGACACTTAATTATCTGCCTCTTAACCCTGAAAAAACGAGGGTCATTGTACTGGCCCTAAACATCCTCAGGATCAGGAATCATAGAATCAGGATATATTTGCCATTTTTGTCAATGAACAAATTCACAACATAGGAACGTGACTTGGTGACAGATGCGACATGAGAGACATGCATAAAGAGCACCGGCCACCGGGGCGGCTCGCTTTTCGCGCAGCGCCTACTCGGGTACTTTAACTCTTGTAAAATGAAAAAACAGTTTCAGCAATAAGCATTACAATGATAAACAACACATATTGAGTTACATTACACGAGCGTCAACGTGATGGATATTTTCAGTGGATATTGGGGCAGGGACACAAACAAGATAACACAAAGATTAGGATGTGGGATGTGCAGACGGTGAGTGAAGGCCAAATCTTGTTTGTGTAAGTATGTTGTCTGTGTCTTCAGCATGGCCTTGAACGCCTGTTGCTCCTGTTGTGGCATTTCTGTGGAAAAGTACCAAGAAATAGAGAGGTAAACAGAGTTTGTCGTTCTCAATAGTTCGATCTTTATTTACTTCGTGCACAGTAAATAAAAACACTTTCCCTGACAAGATCATCTCTCCCTTCCTGACTCCAGAACAATGACTGTAAACATCCTTTTATAGACAGTCACATACATTGACACGTACGCACATTGTCACAATCAAATCAAGCTCTAGTCAAAATGAAAAACACCCCTCAAGGTTTTGACCCACGAGCTAAGATAATATTATATGATGCGTAGACATGACATTTGCAACCTTGATAGAAAGACATTTTTCCATTACACTCCCCAGCCCGGGGCCAGATAAGGAAAGGGGAGAGAGATACAAGGGAGAGAAATAAGTACTTTTATACATTTTGTTGATCAATGATTTACGATCAAATAATCCAATCTGTTCTGGCGTCTCGAGACGCTTTATCTGAGCAGACAGACCCACTGGACAACGTCAGTGTAGCCTTATTTGACCAGGAGACTCTCATTCAAAGCACACATAAATCAAGCCTGTAAAACAGCCTATTTCCATCTGCGTAATATAGCCAAAATCTGAAAAGTCTTTGCCTGAAAAAGCAGGCACATCGATGACCTGTGGATCCAGATGCTCCTCATCTGCCTGGAGAAACGGTCTCTACTCCATATGAACGGTTCTTCATCAGCCTCGAAAAATTGGTTCTCCTCCTGAGTGGGTCCAGCTCCACTGTCTCTCTCACGTCCACCTGTCTGTCTGAGGGAGTCGGATCTCTCCTTCACTGTGGAACTCCTCCAGGTTTCTACTTTTTCCCAAAGAGGTTTGGTAGTTTTTCCTGGCCGAGAAGGAGGGTCTAATGACAGGGGAGCTTGGGACATCTGTGTAAGGACACGGGATGCTGGGACATTACCAAGTTGCCTCGAGGGGCTACAGTGGAAAAAACAGAATATAACAATATTCTTAGGAACTTGGTAATGTCCCAGCATCCCGTGTCCTTAGGCAGATGTCCCAAGCTCTCCTGTCCTTCTCTGTCTCCTTCAGAAACCTGGAGAAGTTCCACAGTGAAGGAAAGATCCGACTCCCTTGGACAAACAGGCGGACGCGCCTCAATTTGCAGATACACGGTGGAGCTGGACCCACTCAGGAGGAGAACCAATTTCTTCGAGGCTGATGAAGAACCGTTCATATGGAGTAGAGGCGGTTGAGGAGCATCTGGATCCACAGGTCATCGATGTGCCTGTGCCACTCACATGGGGGAAGTGGGAGAAGAAGGAAAAGCGATGGACAGATTGCATGTGAAATTGAATATTAGGCAAGGCAAGGCAAGTTTATTTGTAGAGCACAATTCATACACAAGGCAATTCAAAGTGCTTCATACAACAGGAAAAAATGCATTAAAATCACAAAGACATGGCACAAAATAATATTTCAAGACATAAAAGAGTAGAGTGCAAAGAAAACCATTTCAGTCATATGCACAGCCAAACAAAACAGTTTTTTTAGTTTAGATTTGAACATTGCCTGAGTAGCGGCCTGTCTCACATCCTCAGGAAGACTGTTCCAGATTTTAGCTGCATAAAACTGAAACGCAGATTCCCCATGTTTAGTCCTGACTCTGGGCACCAGCAGGAGGCCGGTCCCTGAGGTCCTCAGAGTCCGAGATGGTTCATATGGCACTAACATGTCCGAGATGTACTTTGGTGCTAGGCCATGGAGAGACTTGTATTCAAGCAGAGCTGCTTTGAAGTCTATTCTCTGAGCCACAGGGGGCAGTGCAGAGACCTGAGCACAGGACTAATGTGATCGTACTTCCTGGTTCTAGTCAGGACCCGAGCAGCAGCGTTCTGGATGTACTGCAGCTGTTTTACAGCTCGTTTGGAGAGGCCAGTGAGCAGGCCGTTACAGTAGTCTAATCTACTAGAGACAAACGCATGGATAAGTCTCTCCAGGTCTGGTTTAGACACTATACTTTTGATTTTGGCAATGTTTTTTAGATGGTAAAAAGCTGCTGATGTTATTGATTTGACGTGGCTGTTAAAATTCAAATCTGAGTCCATTATTACCCCCAGATTTCTAACTTGATTTGTAGGTTTTAGAGCGAGACTCTGGAGGTGACTGTTAACACTTTCTCTTTGTTTCTGTGGGCCAAAGACGATGATTTCAGTCTGGTCTGAGTTCAGCTGGAGAAAGTTGTTTTGCATCCTACACGGATCTGTTGGATGCAGTGACAGAGTGAATCCACTGGTCCATAATCACCTGCCGTCAGTGAAACATAGATTTGAGTGTCGTCTGCATAATTGTGATAGGACACATTCTCGCTGCGTATCAACTGACCTAAGGGCAGCATGTAGAGGTTGAACAAAAGGGGTCCCAGGATTGACCCTTGGGGCACCCCACAGGTCAGGGGCATCTGGTCTGAGACACAGTTACCAATTTCGACAAAGAACTTCCTGTCTTCCAGATAGGACTTTAACCAGTTTAGCGCAGTGCCAGTGATGCCCACCCAGTCCTCTAGTCTCTGTAAGAGGGTCCCATGATTGACAGTGTCAAAAGCAGCACTCAGATCCAACAGAATTAAGACTGAGGCTTTGCCCGCGCGTCAGTGTTCAGGTGGATGTTCATTTGTCACCTTGACAACAGCAGTCTCAGTGCTGTGATGAGGTCTAAAACCTGAAAACATCAAATGAGTTGTTTATTAAGAGGAAATCAGTGAGCTGTTGGTAAACAACCTTTTCAAGGACTTTGCCCCAAAATGGCAGATTAGAGATGGGCCGGTAATTACTCAGTACTGCGGCATCAAGACTGCTCTTCTTTAGGAGAGGCTTTATGACCGCAGTTTTCAAAGACATTGGGAATGTTCCAGATTGAAGCGACATGTTAACTATTTGAGTGAGTGGTGCTAACAAACTGTTCAGCACAGACTTTAGAAATCTGGAGGTCACACATGGAGGCAGCATGTAGATGAACTCAGACTGGTGATGATCTCCTGGACAGTTTTGTCAGTTACAGGTGCAAAGTGAGTCAGCTCTAAGTGTGTAGGTGGTTTGAGGGTTATTTTTTGCATTGTAGAATTTAAAGCATTTTTAATGCCCTGAACTTTGTCATTAAAGAATAATGCAAACTCATTACACTTGGATGTGGAAATGAGTTCTAACGGCAGCTGAGCTGGAGGGTTTGTTAATCTGTTTACTGTGGCAAACAGGACACGCGAGTTGTTTCTGCAGCTTCCAATTATTTCAGAAAAATATCCTTCCCTAGTTCTACATAAAATGAGGTTGTACATGTACAACTTCTCTCTGTAAATCTCTTTCTGAACTTGGAGCTTCGACTTGCGCCATTTTCGTTCGGCCCGGCGGCACTCCCTTTTCTGTGCCCTGACCGAATCATCATTTCGCCATGGCGCCTTCTGCTTATTTTTAACAATTTTAGCCTTCATAGGGACAATGGTGTCGAGAACATTCAAAACACTAGATGTAACAGAGTTCAACAAATCTTTTTACATTAGAACATGAGACATTTTCAAAGTTAATCATTTCCATAAACAGTTTTCCCGTGCTGTCATTTATGTGTCTCCTCCGGACAATTGCAGGACCAGCTGGTGGTTTGGGAAAAACAGACAGGTCAAAGAAGACACAGAAATGATCAGACAGAGCAACATCGACCACATTGACGTTTGAAATATTAACCCCTTTTGTAATTAGAAGATCTAGAGTGTGCCCTCTGCTGTGGGTTGGGACACTCACGCGCTGAGTAAGACCGAAAGTTTCAAGGACAGCATGAAGCTCTTTAGCGTTTCTGTCACAGATATTATCAACATGAACATTTAAATCACCTGTTATGACCAAACCATCAAAGTCTGTGCATATGACTGAAAGCATCTCAGTAAAATCATCAATAAAACTTTTGCAGTGCTGAGGAGGCTTGTATAAAACAATGAAGAGAATGGATGGAGACTGTTTTAGCTCAATTTTAAAGGCTACGTACTCAAATGTTGAAAACACCCCAAAGGACAACCTGTGGGTAACTATTTCATCTCTAACAAAAGCACACACACCTCCTCCCTTTCTGTTTTCTCGTGTTTCAGATTCAAACATAAAGTTGGGTGGAGCAGATTCTATTAGAACAAAATTTCCTGTGTTTTTGTCAAGCCATGTTTCAGTTAAAAACATAAAATCAAGATTATAAGAAGAAATAAAATTATTAATTAAGAATGATTTGTTACATAAGGATCTGACATTTAGCACAGCAAGTTTCAGACTAGTTTCAGTGAGACTGGGCGTTATCTTTTTACAGGGAATATGAATCAAATTTCTCAGATTGGGCAGTCTGACTCGCATTTTGTTTTCCCATCTGTGTGACGTTACTACAGAAATAGCACTAGGGAGGCTGTTTTTACACAGGGCCCCGGGTTGGTTTGATTTTTATTATGACTATAAGTCCCGGCAACGCTGAGACCCAGTGCATCCTAGCTATGGGAGATACCAGGTGAAAGGCGAGGGGGATAGGTGGGGGGGCTTTTGTTGTGTGCAGCGGGAGCCGGTGAGCGTTTGGGACCAGGTGAAAGGCGGGGGTTTTGGTGGGGTGATTTTTGTCTGTGTAGCAACAGTCAGGGGAGAGTTCATCATCGTTGATATCAGAACTCTTGATTTTGCTATATTAGGCGTGAGTGGAGCCATCTTAATGCCTGATTTGATCAGATATTCAAGATGGCTGGGAAGGCCCTGGGTGAGAGTGGAGATGGAAAGGAGAGTGAGGAATCTGTAGTGGGAGTAGATGTTTGCAGGGGGATCCAGGGCTGCTCTGAGGGCAGGGGCGATGGCGGGGATACTGCCGGGCCCGCCACAGATGGGTCCAAGGCCTTTGATGAGGGCCGTGCAGGAAAGAACTGAAATGACTCCTGCGCTAGCCGTGGTGGAGATTGTTGTGGTGCTGCTGCAGATGAGTCCTTTGCTGGAGGTGGTGGAGGTGATCGTGGAGCAGCTGGAGTTGAATTCTTTGGTGGTGGTGGAGCGGCTGCTAATAAATCCTTTGGTGGAGGCTGTGGTTGTGGTGCTGCTGATGTTGAAACATTGGCTCGGTCTCTGACTGATGGAGCAGGAATTCTTCTCTCATTCCTCTCTTCTCTAACTATCTGCTCAGGACCCTGTCCAGGCCCAGTCCAATGCCTCAGAGCGTGGAGCAGGTTCTCTGTCAGCACCCTCACTCCACCTCTACAGAGGTGTGGGCCATTTCTCTTAAACAGGTCCCTCGTTTCCAGAATAGATAGAAGTTCTCAATGTAGTGCAATCCTCTAGGTGCACACTCTTTGGACAGCCATGTGTTCAGCTGAAGCAGCCGGCTAAACTTGTTTATCTTCCTGTCGATGTTTGGAAGAGGTCCACTTATGAATGTTTTTATTTCCATTTTATTAAGCTCGTCGAATAACTCCAAGAAGTCTCTTTTCAAAACTTCAGTCTCTTCGTGTCGTGTGTCCACTGCGCCCACGTGCACAATCAGCTGTTTAACTCCTTTATATGTGGCCAAAACATTAGAAATACGTGACGTAATCTCAGTAACTGTGGCGCTGGGAAAAGAATGTGTTTTGATTTTTTCATGCATCACGTGACTTATCGCACCATCCCCAATCAAGACGACCTTGACGTTAGGCACAGATTCTCTCTCTGTCTCTGTCTGCCTTTTTGCCACGTCATGTCTCCCATTTTCCCTTTGTTCATGTACTTCAGTCTTTGAAAAGTGGTAAAAATCTGTTTGTAAGCTGTATTTTAGGTGGCGTTACATTATCTTTGTATTGCTTTGGCTTCGAACCGACTTTGTTTTCGCTGGCCTTTAGACAGTTTTGGAAACGAAACAGAGTCACTCCTGTTTAGGTTGAAAGTAGCTGTTTTTCTTCTAAAAAATGTGGACTTCTTACCACTGGATGACACTGGGATTGTATCGTGCAGTCCTTTTTCAGATTCCAAAGCAAATATCCGTGCTTGTAGCTCATGAATTTCTTGTTGAAATTTCCAACAGCGTTTACAGGAGTTTGTTTCCCTTCTCACGGACATGTCGCTGGTTCGTCAGATTTGTTGATTAAAACTCGAAAAATGCTCTTAAAATCCTTGGTTGACTTAAAAAAGTCATCATAAAAAAATGTTTGGAAGACAAAAACTGCAAGCAGGAGCAAGCCGGGAAGCGTCTGCACTCTTCGGGAGCAGGAAGTAAAAAAATTAAATATTGTTTCATAGAAAAAGTTGTCTCTGTCAGAGGATAGTGCTCAAGCTTTCATACTTCCCCCAGCATAGTTGCTCCTAGGGCAGCATAGCAGGGAACTATAGGTTTTATTTCTGTTCCTAACTGGCCTGACCATAAGCCATTTCAAAGAGGAACGTTTTAAGCCTGGTCTTAAATGAAGAGACTGTGTCGGCCTCTTTAACATGGACAGGAGCCGATTCCACAACACAGGAGCTTGGGAGCTAAACGCTCTACCTCCTGGTGGTCCCAAGAGCCTCTAAAAGCACAGTAGAAGTCCAGCATTTTGAGAGCGAAGTGCTCTGTTTGAATGATAAGGTACTATAGATGTTCTATGTATCTGCCAAGTTTCTTTTTTTCCATTTAAGATATTTTGTATTTATCAAATTTCTGAATATAAAACACAAAAAACAAAAACAAACAAAACCAGAGAGAGAAATAAAAGGTACCCTACAAATCAATCAAAACTAAAACACAAATTAACCCAAACCAACGTCCCACTTTGCCTACAGTCTGTCAAATTTGTCCATTTTCAAATTGAGTCCGAATGTGACTTTTTTCCATTTGTCGAATGTCCATTATAATGTTAGTCCAGTCCTTAATAGTTGGTGTGTTTTGTGGCATCCATTTTTTTTGTGAGAGCCTTTTTCGCTTGAGTCCTGAGGCCCAAATACATAGTCCTGAAATCCAGTGGGATGGTGATGTCATAAATTCTCTGTAAGGCTTTGTTCATCTCAATCCAAAATTTGCTAAGAACAGGACAATCCCAAAACACATGATAGTGGTTTGCCTCCTGCTGCCACATCCTCTCCAACAGTCTGCATTTCCCTGTGAGTAATGGGCTCTTTGACATGGGGTTATAAAGAAGCGAGAGACATTTTTCCAACAGAATTCCCTCCAAACATGTGACTTTGTGGTTCTCCAATTAGATGTACATATACTTTCCCACTCTTCATCAGCCAGAACAAAGTGAACCTCTCTTTCCCATTTACCCTTAATGTAATCAGTAGAGTGAGTGCCAAAATTGTTAATTAATTTGTACAGTTTAGATATTAATCCCCTTGAAAGTTCAGATTTGTATGCTTGTATTTCGGTCAAAGGGCTATGATGGTCATCATTCTTTTGGATTTCTTGGTTATAATAACTCCTTATTTGTAAATACCTATAAAACTCCTGTTTCTCTAAACCAAAGGATTCTTTCAACTCATCAAAGCTCTTCAGATGATTCTCCTTTATAATCCGGACAACAAAAGGTATAAAGGTCTTTTAGCAGACTTTAAATCTTGAGTCTGTGCTGTTAGGTGTGACATTTTGATCAGAAGCCAACCAATTTAAAATTTTAACATCCTTTGTTTAGTTTGTATGTTTTGATGAGCTCCTTCCATGTTGTAAGAACAGACTTCACCCAAGGGTTCTCCACCTCCCCCAAATGACTCAACCATATCTCATCTGCCAGTAAGGCCTGCACAGGAACCCCCGGCACAACATCAATCTCAATATTCTTCCATTAAGCTTCATATTCTGGGTCACACCAGCAAGGCTCTGATCTGAGCTGAAATGAAGTCATTTTTCAAACAAGGTAAACAATAGCTCCCTTTTTCTTTTGTCAACTTTAAAGTTTTGCATCGGATACAGTTTTTTCCCTTGCCATATGAATCTCAAGATTGCTTTATTCCACTGGAAACTGGAAGAGTCTGGAACAGAAACCTGGGCAAAACATACATTTTTATAGTTTCAATCCTTTGACTTAGACTTAAGAAGGGGATAAGGTTCAATTTTTCAAGGTATTTTTTTATAGTGGTAAAATTCAATTCAATTTATTTTTGTAACGCACAAAATCACAACAGTAGTTGCCTCGAGGGGCTACAGTGGAAAACAATAAACAGTGTTCATAAGGACTTGGTAATATCCCAGCGTCCTGTGTCCTTAGACAGATGTCCCAAGCCCCCCTGTCCTTAGACCCTACTTCTCGGCCAGGAAAAACTACCAAACCTCTTTGGGAAAAAGTAGAAACTTGTAGGAGTTCCACAGTGAAGGAGAGATCCGACTCCCTCGGACGGACAGGCAGACACGCCTAAATTTGCAGATACACTGTGAAGCTACCCACTCAGGAGGAGAACCAATTCTTCGAGGCCGATGAAGAACCGTTCATATGGAGTAGAGACCGTTTCTCCAGGCAGACCGTTTCTCCAGGCAGCTGAGGAGCATCTGGATCCACAGGTCCTCGATGTGCCTGCTCCACTCCCGATGGGGAAGTGGGAGAAAAAGAAGGAAAAGCGATGAACAAATTGCCAGTGAAATTAAATATTGTTTGATAGAAAAGTAGTAAGAAGCAGAGGATAGTGCTCAAGCTGCCATACTTCCCCCAGTATAGTTGCTCCTAGGGCAGCATAGCTGGGAACTATCGGTTTTTATTTCTGTTTCTAACTGGCCTGACCATAAGCCATTTCAAAGAGGAACGTTATAATTTTTCTCCAGAATTGTTGATAAATCTCTATGAAGTGCACCACCTAAATATCTAAGAGATTCTGTTTGCCATTTAAATTGGAAAGTCTTTCTCAAGGTCAGAGGGGGCGCCAGAAGGAAATGTCCGTTTTTTGTACATTTAATTTGTATCCAGACATTGGACCGATTTCTTGTAAAAAAAAAAAAAAACAAACATCACATTGGGTATGGAAGTTTCTGGTTATGTCAAATACAATAGAACATCATCTGCAGCAGGCAATTTTATGTCCCGTCCCATCAATTGTAACACCATGAATTGTTTTTGATTGTCTAATAAATTGGGCCAATGGTTCCAAATACAAAGCAAACAGGAGGGGGGACCAGGCTTGAACATGGTGTTCGTTATGGACAATTCGTGGCCATTAATTCATTTTCTACCGCTTGTTCCCGTTAGGGGTCGCGGGTGACTGGAGCCTATCCCAGTGCCTTTGGGCCTTAGGCGGGGTACACCCTGGACAGTGGCCAACTTGTCGCAGGGTTACACTCATTCACTAGGGCCAATTTACAGTTGCCAGTTGACCTAACACATGCATGTCTTTTGGACGGTGGGAGGAAGCCGGAGAACCCGGAGAGAACCGACGGTAACACGGGGAGAACATGCAGACTCCACCCAGAGAGATCATGTGATGTAGTGTGCGCCCAGGAATCGAACCCATGATTTCCTTCTTGGGAGGCGAGAGCTCTGTGTTTTGCATCTGCCTTAAGAGCACCTCTGCTTCTTCTGGTGTTCCAGTTATTCCATCGGCTTTCAATTTAGCGGTCACTGCCTCTGACACTGCCGGAGCTATGGTAGCTAACAACTCTGTTCTCAGAGACTCCATGGCACGCTGCACTTCGGACATCTTGAGCCACAGCCGATGACAAATTACGTTCTCTCCCCCTTCCGATGCAAAGAAGTCGCGTGAGTGTCCATCTGGGATGGCGGGACTCCGCAACCCCGGCGGAGAAGGAGTGCGGCTCGCAGGTTTGTCAGCCACGCTAGCTTCATTAGCCACACTAGCCTCGTTAGCTTGTGATGCGGGCTGTTTTCCAACGGACCTGTGGGCCGTCAGCTTTGTCTGTTTTGGTCCTGTGGCGCTAACGGACTTGTCTTCCTTGTTTACTCATTTCTCTTCTTTGTTCTTTGGGTTTGGGTGGGTCTAACAATGATTTAAACGGCAATTTTTGCAGCAGTGGAGTGAAGTGCGTCCAATCAGTGCGTCACCATGACCGGAAGCCTCTTGTATCTGCCGAGTTTCATTTGTCTACGATGACACACCCTCCATTGGCGTAATGTATTTTGATTTTCCAAAGGGGGCGCCACTGAGCCGTTTTATAACGCATGTTTAGGCTTTCAAAACTCATTTATTTGACGGAGAACGATAATTATATATATAGCCGCAAGCACCAATGATCCATCCTCGGCCGCTCCACGCCCCCGCTATCGCACCTTTTCCCTTTTGTTTTACAAATATTGGCATTATTGTGTACTGACATTTTCAATATTTATAATAAATAATAATATAGTTTGCCTTTCTGCCACATGGAGACCGTAATACTTAAAAGATTGTTTTAACTTTTGATGCCCCACTCCTGAAGATGAGTCTCACCACATTTTTGATAATCGGACAAAAGCCCTAGGAGGAGTTCGTAAAAGTGTTAACATGTTCAATTTTCAGAGATTTGGCAACTTTCCCATTGGAATAACGCGGGAGGTTTTTGATTTACTTTTTTGATCGGGACGCCAAATTGGAATTTAGTGACCACATATAATACATGTACATGTAATTTTTTTCTCCCATATAATATTTTATTTCATTCTGTAGGGGGCGCTATTGTGCCAAATTAAATTGTTTCACTTCTATTAGGTCTAGGGCAAGATTAACAACTGATTCAAATTTGACTTAATTCAAACTTTGTATGTTATATGCAAATTTGAAATGTGGGAGCTTTCTGAAATTGAAGCTACATTTTGCTGTTTGCCACACAGAGACCGTGCAGGGTACTTTTGATGTCCCGCTCCTCAACCCCATTTCACCAAATGTACTTTTTTTTACCGAGATGTACTTTGGTACTAAGCCATGGAGAGACTTTTATACAAGATAGATGGAAAAAATGACGTTCAAACTTAATTTAGAATTGGATCAATATGACAGACTTGAGAGCAAATGGAACTCATTTTAATTTAAATAGTCCGTGAATTTGTTTGGTGTTTTCTTTAGATTTTTTTCTCTCTGGTCGTTTATTGTTCTGTGTTTTGTTTATAAATCTGAAAAAACATATATAAATAAAAAAAGAAAGCACGCACTTGGTTACTTATTAGCTTCTCCAAGAGTTTTGCTTGGCAGGATGGTTTCGAGATTCGACAGAAATTATTCAAATCGAAACAATTTACTATTAGTGGGGCTGATAACAAAAGTAACCTAGGTTCAGGGTGTCAGCTCCAGTGGACTTTTTTTAGATCCACAGAGAGCAACATATTTAATACTTCATACTGTGTAAAGGGCTTAAGGGAAAATACTTCATCATGTTTATTTTCATGTATTTGAGTAGCAGCAAAGATATTTCCAGATTCCGCAAAGTGCTGATGAGAAATGCATTACAAATATCTTTTTGAATCTTTAATAATTTCATTGGGTAAAGAGGGAGTCGACTTATGCGATAAGGATTTATCGGTTTTCCAAAATGTTGCAGAATTGCCCTGAGATTCCGTGAAAGTATTGACGTAGTAAGATGTTTAGGCTGTACGAACAGTAGAGACATATTTATTGCGCGCTTATGACAAAACTGCTGCCAATCTGCTGCTGGTTTGGTTGCCGTGGCTTCTGCCCAGGCTTTGTCACGTTCTCGAGATAATGCCACAATGTCCTGACAGAACCAGGGATTATTCTTATTTTTGACCTTGACTCTTTTAAGAGGAAAGACACCACCACAGTGGTCATTCAGAGGCTTGTTGCTTAAGGTAATGTCTAGTAATGTTGCTTTAAGTGGGTCTTTAATGTCAGGTCAGGTGGAGCAGTAATAAATTGTGTGAGGTTTAATTCATTACAATAGTTTGTCAGAGGTTTTGGACCAATCGATGTTCATGTCGCCTAAAACAAGTAAGTCAGAATGATCCAAAGTGGAGAGGAAGGTAAAGAAGTCCCCTAGCTCCCCCCCAGGAGCAGACGGAGGACCATAAAACCTACAACTGTCATTTTCCCAGGATTATTTTGACCCAAACCCATCTCTAGGGCTTTGTATTCAAAACTCTTTGACTCTGAGACTTTGGAATTTATATTTACATCCTGGAGGTGAGCCATGTTTCAGAGAATACAAATATATCAGGATGTGCTTGTTTTTCCCACACTCTAATAAAGTCTATTTTAGACTGAAGACTTCACATATTCATGTGAATAATCCAAAGAACTTTTTGGGATTTAAATGTTGATATATTTAAGTCAGTGTTTAGAACATTATCGGATTGAGTATTTGATATGGGCAGGCTTTTAGTAGGTTTAATGTTGATTAAATAAGATTGGTAGTTTTTTCGGTCTTGTTTGTTCATTTTATTCTTCACTACATGATTGTCACCTGATTCCTTTCCCATTTGCACAGGTGCAATAGAGTGTTGGGCAGGTTGAAGCTCTGACACTAATGCTCTCCTTGTGATCCTGACTGGGATCTTAAGAGGTCCATGAGCATTTTCAAGTCACCATACCTGGTTGTCACACATTGACTGCTGCAGATGCAAGAGTGAGATCGATGTTAAAAGAAAGAAGAATACATATTTGGATGAAGTCGATCACGTTTAAACTGTTCAAATCGTTTAAAAAAAGCAAAATTGTCCACATATGGAATTTGCTTGGCACCGCAGTACGATTGAAGCCAAACGTGCAGCTGTCTGAGGCGACTGAACTTCACGTCTCCAAAGCAGGGCGCTGGCACTGGACCTGATATTACACACAGTTTTCCAGTGCTTTTCACAGTGTTGATCAGGGAAGTAAAGTCCTCTTTAAGGTTCTCTGATTGCTGTAGTTTGAAATCGTTTGTGCCAACATGAACGACCACAGAAGACACAGACGGGTGATGACGCAGGATGTGTGGAGCGCTGGTGTTTGTCCTGCACGAGGGCACCAGGATGACAGGAGGTGTAGCCTTTTCCCACGTGCACGTCTCTCACCATGGATGATCCCAAGACGAGTACTGTGGGTTTCTGTGTGAGGCCCAGTGCCACAGCAGCGCCTCCCCAGCGGGACCCCCCTGGAGATCCTCGAGATGACTAGCCAACGGCGCAGAGTATCAGTGTCCAAGTAGTTTAAAACGTTAAAATCCAGACATCCAGTGGTTAAAAGTAGTTAATCCAGATAATAACGTATTAAAGGAAGCAAAGACTGAGGACTGAGGGAGGCTGGCTCATCCATGAAACAAGCCGAAGTCACTGAGGTTGTTGGCAAACTCCTCGGTGGCAGGGGTCCGGGGGTGGATGAGATCCGTCCTGAGTACCTGGATGTTGTAGGACTGTCTTGGCTGACACGTCTCTGCAACATCGCGTGGTGGTCGGGGACAGTGCCTCTGGACTGGCAGACCGGGGTGGTGGTCCCTCTGTTCAAGAAGTGGGGACCGGAGTGTTCCAACTACAGAGGGATCACACTCCTCAGCCTCCCCGGTAAGGTCTATTCCAGGGTACTGGAGAGGAGAATCTCCAAAACCCTGCAATAAATTGTCAGAGTGCACCAGGAGTCTGGCATATGTGCTGTGCTTAACCACTCGACCACCGGGCTGCACCCAGCTCACAACACTGGACTTTCACTGAAGTGTGTGTGTGTGTTACAGGCCGCTCAGAAGCTGAAGTTTGGGCGGTGGACTTCTATGCTCCTTGGTGTGGGCCTTGCCAGATGCTGATGCCCGAGTGGAGACGCATGGCGCGGGTAAGAGCACTCCTCTCTCTCTTGGCCTTTGGCAGTGTTCCTGTTTGTGGAGTTACTTAATCACTTTTGCTTGTCTTCAGCTGGTCTCGGGTCATATCCACGTGGGCTCCGTGGACTGTCAGCGCTTCCAGACGTTTTGTCATACTCAGGGAGTGAGGGCGTACCCCGAGCTGCGCCTGTACTCTGCAGGCTCCAGGAAGACTCACAAGTTCACGTATGTACCACTGCCTATGGTTATATGTTACCTTTATTTCATTTTACTTTTTTGACGTCTTTCTAGAAATACGCACTCACTCCACTACTGCCGAAATGTGACTTAAAAATCACCATTTCACCCACATAATCCCAAGAAACGAGAAGCAAGAGCGGAGTAAACAGGGAAAACACAAGACGGGTAATTCTTCAGGAGCTAAACAATCAAAGCTGATGGACCATGGCCTCAGTGAAAAACAGAACTCCTCACGAGCTATAAAGGTCAGGGTGGCTAATAAGTCCAGCACATTTCCTGAAAGCCCGCCGCTAAGCCAAGCTCCGTCCCCGGTGTGGCCTCTCCAGTTCCGTCCCTATCGGAAGGTGCAGGGGACAACTTTACACACATGTGTAACATGTGTTGACATGTTATCATTAAGACCTGAGGTCAGAGAAGGGAACAACGGTGCAAGGCTTGGCCGAATGGTAGCCAATATCATGGAGCTTAATGCAGGAGGAGGAGGTAGAGCACGCATCGGGTTGGGTTAGGGGACTCTCAGGTCTGCAGCCGCCGTTCCTGTCATTTTCTTGTTCCTAATGGCTGTTTCTGTGGCTGTGATGTAGTCTACTGTAGGGATGTGCGTGTTATCTTCACAAATAGCTTGACTGCTCCCCCTGCAAAGTTGTAATGGAACAGAAATATGTATCATCAACGTGACAGAAGACATTTTTAATTACATGTCAAGTCAGGGTTGCAGGGCAGCCCTTCCACTGAAGCTTGCGCTGTTGCAAGATTTGCAAGGGCCTTTTATCACTGCTTGCAGATTTGTTTTGTTATTGGTTTTTAACCATGCTCTTGAGTATCTTGGCATCTCCTCTTTTCCATCTTAAATATTGTATGTACTGAAAAACACATTCATCAGGATTGGTATAAGCACTCCATCTACTGGTTGCAGAGGAGTTTACCATGGGAAAATAAACAACAGTGAGCTTGCCCAGACGTGCTAATGTAAGCACACAGTTGAAATGAATGTGTTTTGAGGTAGAAATGCTCAGACGTCAGGGGATGATAGGACTTAAAAATGGATTAGAATACCTCAGAGCTACCAATGTATACATCAATCTTGGGAGTGTTTTTGTGAGGCTCAGAAAATGTCAAGCTTGTAAACAGGATTATTGAAACAAGTGTGATTTCAGCTAAATACAACTCCAGGTATGTTTTTGATGATGTAACACTAATCTGGTTAAAAACTCAAAGTAAATGTTGTGTTTAATTGGTTCATTCTTGAAACGCACATTGACAGGTTCATTGTCAGAATAATGTTTAGTTACAAGATGCTAATTGTTTGTGGTTACTTGTGTTTCAGAACGTATAATGGCTGGCACAGAGATTCTCAGTCCTTGCGGTCCTGGGTTCTCAGGTCTGATGATTGTTTTTTAGATTAAATTTAAATGCTGTATCTGTATTCTGACCCTGTATCTGTGCGTTTCCAGTTCTATACCGCGGGCCTCTGTGGACTTGACTCCAGACTTGTTCCGGACCCTGGTGCTAGAGGGAGACCAGCACTGGGTCCTGGACTTCTATGCCCCGTGGTGTGGGCCTTGCCAACACTTTGCCCCAGAGTTTGAGGTCCTTGCCCGTGTATGTATCGTCTGCACACACCCAACCCCAGCAATGTTCTGTTTGTGTATTGAACCATGTGTCTTGTTTCCTACAGAGCCTTAAAAGGGAGGTCCAGGCAGGGAAAGTGGACTGTCAGGCGCACTACCAGCTGTGCCAGGCTGCAGGCATCAGTGCTTACCCCACTGTCCGCTTCTACCCCCACCAGGGGGGGGTGAGGGTGAGTTAGGCTCCACACCGAGTCCCTTCAGATAGTATTGGGCTTGGTACTGTTGGGCATGGTCTTTCTTTCAAAAAAGTAATTATGCCCCATTTCCATTAGTCCCTACTTCACTCCACTTTATTCTACTCTGCTCTGCGTGCTTGACTCAACACAAAGCATTGCTATTACAAGTGGTGCTATGCAGAACTGGGCGGATAAACAGCGCCCCAAGTTTGCTCAACTAACACCAAAACACTGTGACAACTGATACAGCCTGCAATATCGTAACCATAAAGCATCACTGCTACTGCAACAGCCAATAAATCAGCGCTTCAGGAGAGGAGGAAGGATACAAACATGGGAAATAGTCAAAAAGGCAAATAATTACTTTATTACTCACCTCTCCTGAAGCTAAATTTAAACTAAATTGTTCTCATCCATTTCCTTTTCATGCTATCCTTCGCAATTTAATGGCATCCAGTCCACAAAACATTGCTTTCAATCCAATTGGAAGTGTCCTTTACAAATAATGTAATTTAAGAAAAAGTACTGAGTCTGTTTAGAAGTTCACTCAAACGAGACATCCACTACAGCAAGGGTCTCTAATATAGTTTCCCATGATTTCAAATATATTATCAATTTTTTTTTACTTTTACTGCTTTAGTCCCGCTTTAGTCCCGCTTTAGTCCCCTTTAGTCCCCCTGTAGTCCCCCTGTAGTCCCCCTGTAGTCCCCCTGTAGTCCCCCTGCTTTAGTCCCGCTTTAGTCCCGCTTTAGTCCCGCTTTAGTCCTGCTTTAGTCCTGCTTTAGTCCTGCTTTGGACCTGCTTTGGACCTGCTTTGGACCTGTCCTTCTCTGAAAGCAAAGTCCTGTGTTGATTTCTGTTGATGAATTGTGCCACTGTGAGTTGTTTTTGGATCTTATAGAACACATAAAACACATAAAATTGTGGTGGGATTTTGTAGTCCGGCCCCCGGACCTTAGCCCTTTGAAAAATCTGGGCCCCTGTGAAATATAATTGGAGACCTCTGTGTCCTACGGCGACAAGGGGATTTACTTCATCCGGACCTGGCCGAGGGAGTTCGTTAACGGGCTTCACTATGTTCATGAAAAGCTCAATAAGAAGGGCGTTCAACACGGATTGGCTTTTCCAGCTCTCTTGGTGACATAAGAAGGGAACACATGTTCAAAACACCAGCAGAATCTTAGGCGTTTCTCAGAAAAAAACTACAAACATGTGGGCTGCTGATCCAACATGGGGCATGTTGACTCAAATAATTTGGCCTTGGGCCTGCCAAGTCTGTCCGGCTTCCTCTTCCGCCAGCGGATCCAACTCACCACCAGGTGGTGATCGGATGACAGCTCTGTCCCTCTTCACCCGAGTGTCCAAGACACAAGACCAGAAATCAGAAACCACGACAACAATGTCGATCATTGATCTTTGGCCTAGTGTGTACTGGTGCCACGTACACTGATGGAAACCCTTGTGCTTGAACATCGTGTTCATTATGGACAATCTGTGGCTAGCACAGAAGTCCAATAACTGAACACCACTCGGGTTCAGATCGGCAAGGCCGTTCTTCCCAATCACCCCTGTCTAGGTGTTTCTGTCATTGCCCACGTGGGCGTTAAAGTCCCCCAATAGAACAACAGAGTCCCCGGTCGGTGCACTGTCCATTACCCCTCCCAGGCCGGGTACTCTGCACTGATGTTCGGCCCGTAGGCCGATACAACAGTGAGAGATCTGTCGCCAACCTGAAGGCGTAGGCAGCATCTATCAAGGAGATGGGTTCCAGAGCCCGAACTGTGCGTGGAGGTGAAGTCGACTATATCTAGGACTTCAGCTCTGCTTTCAACACCATCCTCCCTGCTCTGCTCCAGGACAAGCTCTCCCAGCTCAACGTGCCTGACTTCACCTGCAGGTGGATCACTGACTTCCTGACGGATCGGAGGCAGTGCGTGTGGCTGGGGAAGAATGTCTCAGACACTCGGACTATCAGCACCGGGAATTCCACAGGGCGTGTGTACTTTCCCCTCTGCTCTTGCTCTTACCCTGTACACAAACTGCTGCACCTCCAGCACATGACTTGCCGTCAAAATACTCATTCAAGTTTGCAGCACGCGATACCACCAATCTCATCGGGCTCATCTTGGACGGGGATGAGTCTGTTCTACAGGAGGGAGGTGGACCGGCTGGTGTCCTGGTGGTTGCAGCAGTCGGTAACAATCTGGAGTTCAACGCCCAGAAGACAGTGGAGATGATCGTGGACTTCAGGAAACAGCCCACAGCCCCCCAGCCCCCCAGCCCCCCCTCGTCATGACAGACTCCCCCATCACCACCGTGGACTCCTTCCGCTTCCTGGGCACCACCATCACCCAGAGACCTCAAGTGGGAGACCCTCCATCAGCTCCCTCATCAAGAAGGCCCAGCAGAGGATGTACTTCCTGCGGCAGCTGAGGAAAGCCAAGCTGCCAGTGCAGATGATGGTATGCATATGTTTTTACACGGCCATCATTGAGGTCCATCCTCACCTCCTCCATCACCGTGTGGTACGCTGGAACGCCACAGCCAGGGACAAACGGAGACTACACTAGCGCATCGTGCGCTCTGCTGAGAAGGTGATCGGCTGCAGACTTCCATCTCTGCAGGACCTGTACGTCTCCAGGGCTCTGGGACGGGCAGGTCGGATCACAGCTGACCCCTTCTCACCCTGGACATGGTCTATTTGAACCATACTCCCTCAGGCAGGAGGCTACGGCCCATCCGGACCAGAACCTCCCGCCACAAGAAATAGTTTCTTTCCCTCTGCCGTTGGACTCATGAACACTTCAAAAACACCTGTCACTTTTAACTGCAAATATTCAACCACTCACTGCACTGTCACTTTCTTGCCGCCACTCAGACTGTAAATCTAAACTGTAACTCTTGTGTACAATAGTAATGCCTATTTTTATTTTTATTGTATAGATCATTTTTAAATTGTTTCTTAAATGCATTCCCTTTTTGTGATTGAATATATGTTGTTTTATTATTGCTCAGTGGCCCCAGTTTTTATGTTGCACCTTAAGGCCGAGACAAGTTCCTATGTTTGTGAATTTTGTTCATTGACAATGGCAATAAAAAGCCCTTTCTGATTCTGATTTACAAATGTTACAGAACAATACTCTACATACAACTCAAACAAAATAAAAGCTAAATTGAAAAACAAAAAGGTTCATTCCAAAAACACACAGACATTGAACCCAAAACCTGATAGGGTGGAAGTTCCTTCTGAATGAGGTCATCTCCCAGCCTCTCTTCTGGTACCAGTCCTCTTAAAGAACTGGATACTCTACCTATCCTGGTGAACCCTCTTACTCATGTCATCAACACTTCTATAAAGAACTGGGGGTCAGTTGACTTCCGGTTTAGGAGAACGATAGTGTCGGTCCGAGGATTTGCATGCGCTCAGAAGAACCTCCGCTGCTGCAGAAACTAGCTTCAAAAAATATCGTTTGACCCACATAATCCCACAAATGACAAACAAGAGATGAGTGGACAAGGGAAAAACACAAGCCTGGTAAAACTACGGGACCAAGATAAACTAAGCTGCCGACCCACGGCCACATTAAAAAACGCCCCGCCACACAAGCTAACGAGGCTGAAACGGCTAGCGGGTCCGATGCAGCGGACCGCAACTCTTCACCCATGGCGGTGCGGGGTTGTGCCGGCCAAGATAATAAAGTGTCTTACGCCGTCATCCTGCCGGAGGAAGAAGAGGTGACGCTGCACAGATTAGCGCTCATGATTTGTGAAATAAAATGCAAAATGCAAACACGTGCTTAAAAACACCAGGAGAGGCTGCATAACACAGAAAACTGAACAGCGACAAGAGATGGAGCCACCAACATGGGGGATGCAAATTTCAGTTTTTTGTCATATACGGTGATACATTTCTGTTGATTAGAAGTCGATAAGAGAGACTGATGATAGTGATGTGATCGTTTTTTACTCAGACTTTATGCTCCATGTTGGCTGTCTGCTTTGGCACATCAACTCTGTGTCTAATTACATCCACTCATCGGAGTGCCAAATGTGGGAGATCAGACTTGTGGGACAAGTGCAAAATAAATAAATAAATAAGGAGGTAGTCTATCCTGTTCTTTGTGAGGATTGGAGTCAGGAGTAGCCGGGTAGCCCTCTGGGGTCCTTCATGTAAATGATCAAAAGTCCATTCCTAATGATCAGGTTTTTGGTTCAGTGCATGTTTTCAACATAAACCCTTTTTTTTTTCTATTTTATCCTTTCATCTGTTTCCTGTTTTTTTAGTTCTTGTGTTTTTATGTTGTGTTCGACCAGAGAGTTTAGAGACACTCAAAAAATCATTAATGGCAAAATCAATACTTTTGCTCCCTCATCATAGAGTACCTGATTAGCATCAGAATGCCTGGGCGTCTCCCACTCCAGGGTTTCAAAACACTATTCTATACAACCGGAAGGTTGAATCTTGCTCAGTACTCAGTGAGGTGGGAGCGAAAGTCAGTTTACGATAGGATGTAGATGGCCCATCTCAGGGCTGTTAGTAAACAAACAGTAGTTTCAAGTAAAACCAAAAACTCCCTTCATCAGTAGGTCCCGCCCGGTAGGCAGGGCTTACACAGAGTAGGAACCAGCCTGACTAGAACCAGGAAGTACGATCACATTAGTCCTGTGCTCAGGTCTCTGCACTGGCTCCCTGTGGCTCAGAGAATAGACTTCAAAGCAGCTCTGCTTGTATACAAGTCTCTCCATTGGGCCTAGCACCCAAGGAGTTACATCGTCTGGACATGTTAGTGCCATTATGGAACCCCCATCTCGGGACTCTGAGGACCTCAGGACCCGGGCCTCCTGCTGGTTGCCCCAGAGGTCACCGAGCTAAACATGGGGAATGTGCGTTTCAGTTTTATGCAGCTAAAATCTGGAACAGTCTTCCCATCCGAGGAGTGATGAGACAGGCCGCTACTCTTGTGGCAATGTTCAAATCTTAAACTTAAAAAAACTGTTTTGTATTTGGCTGTTGGCAGTATGACTGAAATGCTTTCTTGTGCACTTCTTCTCTTTTATGTCTGTGGAACGTGATATTGTTAGATTTGCGCTTTGTGATTTCTGCCATGTCTTTGTGATTTTAATGCATTTTTTCCTGTTGTGTGAAGCACTTTGAATTGCCTTGTGTACGAATTGTGCTCTACAAATAAACTTGCCTTGCCTTGCCTAGGATTCACCCAGACCCAGGGGGGGTGTACCTTCAGGAGCCGTGCTAGTGTTTAGCGACATTAGCCTCTTTAGCTTGTGATAGTGTCTGTTTTCTGCATAGGCTACAGTCTGTTAGCTTTGATTGTTTAGCTCCAGAATCTCCCGAAGCAGAAAAGGCAAGGGGGGTCCCTTACTACTTAAACTTACTTAACGTTCAAACGAATTGTGTTGGCAGCCCTTGCTCTGGGTTAGGGTTAGGGATTTTTTTACCGTAATCTATATAATATCTTGAAGGAAATAGGTTTGGTCTTTTCAAAAGGGATTTTAATTTAGGTTTATGAATTACTTTAGTTCAGTCTTATTTCAATGTTTTTTGTTTTTGTTTTTTCAGTTATTTAATGTTGTGGGGCTTTAAATTGCCTATAGTAGTTTGAGTACTTAATGTTACTTTTTAGTGTAAGTACCCAATTTAGGAGCCACTCGTATTGTAATGAGGGTACCTTTGACTGTTTTTTAAAGAGTGCATTTGTTGGCAGATTGTGCATGGAGGGGAGTACATAAACAGTCGAGAAGCGGATGTGATCGCTGACATCATCAGACAAAGACTGGAGAAGCTGATGCCTCGCGTTAACAGCAAAACCAAGGTAAGTGAGCTCTGCTAAACTGACTGATCTGGACTGAGAATGTGACAAAACTCCTCTTACCACTGTCATAACAGTGTATTATACATTATTATTCAGAAATTTTATGCAAATTGGACTTTTAAGAGCCCTTTTATACCATGTTATGATTGTCTTTCCTGTTCATTTACCTCAGATGTTGTATCTAGAGTGATTCATGCATGTTAGAGTAATTTTATTGTTCTGCATTCAAGACGCCATTGCTCCGACTAGCCTACATTTTCCCCCACACCCTAGACACAACCCCTAACCCCCCAGACATGCCCCCTAACCCCCCCCCCTACCCCCGAACATGCCCCTTAACCCCCAGACACGCCCCTTAACCCCAAGACACTCTCTCCTGCCCCTCTCTCTCTCCTGTCACCCTCTCTCGCCCCTATCACTCTCTCTCTCGCCCATGTCACCCTCTCTCTCTCTCCCATGTCACCCTCTCTCTCTTGCCCATATCAATCTCTTTTTCCCCTCTCACCCTCTCTCTCTCCCCTGTTTCTCCCTGTCTCCCATGTCACCCTGTCTCCCATGTCACCCTCTCTCTCTCTCTTCACTGTCACCCTCTCACTCTCCCATGTCACACCCTCTCTCTTGCCCCTGTCACTCTCTCACTCCCTCTCCCCTGTCACCCTCTTATTCACCCCGTCACCCTCTCACTCGCCCCTGTCTTTTGCAGGACGAGCTATGATGAGCATAGAGGGGTGCAGTGGTCATATTTGCGGCCCAGAGGATGGGCCTGGTCGGTGAGCAGTCGGTGAACACTCCCTGAAGCTGCTGGATGGATGGACACTGTACAGAGCCGTATTTACTCTGTGATGTAAGACACTGGAACTCTGTTAAAGAATACTCATTTTACTGATTATCTGGAAACTGCTGGGACTTTCCAAATAAACTTTTTTTTTAAACTTCTAAAGCCTGGCTTGGTCTTTATGAGTCTGCATGTTTAGCTTTGATTCATTTGGTTTTTTTTTTGTTTTTTTTTTTACATCTCCTATTGGTATTAAGTAATGGTGTTATAAAATGACCTCGAAGTACATCATTTTTTACTATTACTTTAAAGGTGGAGTGTGTAACTTTTCTGGTGGAAGATGTTATTACATATTTCTAAAATGTTCCACAGTACACATATCTATTTAGCCACCAGGTCAAGTTACAGATCAGATCTGTGGAGAGACAACTTCGCTTACAGAAGAAATTCAGTTTTTTTCTTTTGGCAATAAAAACACCTGAAACTGAATAAATGCAAAAGATGTGTAATGCCACATAGTGAACACTCCAGGCAAAGTAATAACATCTCCATGGAGATAAGGAGTTGGTGAAAGTTGCATAAGGAACTGTAAGTCATATTCTAAAGATGCTGCAGACTTGAGTACGTTCACGGAAAGTAACAATTAAGTGACTTTACTTTAAAATATTTACTTAGAGACCACTCTCTCCCTCCCACTTATTTTTGATATATTTAGTAGAGTAGCTGTCCAGATTAGAAATGCATTGGTATCATTTAGATATTATTCCCCTTGAAAGTTCAGATTTATAAACCTTGATAAACATCTCAGTCAGAGGGCAACAATGGTCCGTTTAATATCTCAGTTATAGTAACTTCTTATTTGCAAAAACCTATAAAAGTCCTGTTTCTTCAAGTCATTCTTTCAGCATATCAAAGCTTTTCATCTGATTCTCTTTTACAATCTGGTTAAAAAAAACGTGTATATATTTTGTAATCCAGACCTTAGATCAGATCTCAGGTCAGTTCTATTTGGTACAAATCCTTGGTCATAAACCAATCAGTTTAAGATTTGAACATCTTTGTTTAGTTTTGTATGTTTTGATCAGCTCCTTCTATGTCGTAAGAACAGACTTCATCCAAGGGTTCTCCACCTCCCCCAAATGACTCAACCGTCTGTCATCTGCCAGTAAGGCCTGCACAGGAACCCCCGGCACAACATTAATCTCAATATTCTTCCATTGAGCTTCATATTCTGGGTCACACCAGCAAGGCTCTGAAATAAAGTAATTTCTCAGACAAGGCAAACCCCAGCCTCCTTTTGAATCGGTTTCAGGTTTTTTTGCTTTTCCACACAAATCTCGAGATTGCTTTATTCCACTCATCAAATGCCGGTTGGGGATGAGAATCGGAAGAGTTTGGAACGGATAGAGAAATCTGGGCATTTTTATAGTTTCAACCCTTTGACTTAGACTTAAGTATGGGATAAGATTAAATTTTTCAAGACCCTAAAATTTTCCCATTGTGGGACAAATAAAGGTGATCTTATCTTATCCAGACATTGGACCAACTTCCTGAAGAAAATGCGTCACATTGGGTATGGACATTCAAATACAATAGAACATCATCTGCAGCAGGCAATTTTATGTCCCATCAATTGTATCACCGTGAATTGTTTTTGATCGTCTTATAAATTGGGCCAATGGTTCCAAATACAAGGCAAACAGGAGGGGGGACCATGCACAGCCCTGCCTCACCCCTCTTTCCAGAGTCAGTGGATCTGTCAGATGACCATTGATTTTAATTCTTGATGTTGGACCATCGTAAAGAGCCCCAATATTTTTTATAATTAAATCGTCGATTTGAAATTTGTTTAGCACTTTAAATAAATATGGCCAACTAACAGAAAGCTTTCTCAGAATCCAAACTAATTGTTATGGCTTTATTTTGTTGTTTTTGTATTTGGCTCATTATCTGTAAAGACCGTCTTATGTTGTCTTGTGTTTGTCGTTTGGTAATAAATCCTGTTTGTCGGTGTAATACCTCTTTCGTCCAGGAGTGTTCCATTGTAGAAAAAGATTCAGTTGCAGTCATCTTGACTCGTTTCTACTCTCATCCAAGAGCCATTCGCAATCTGTGAAACAAGTCTGAGAACTCAGGTTTTATATTCTACTCTGTGTAAACCCTGCCCACAGGGCGGGACCTCCTGATAATTGGCCATTGAAACTCCCTGATGGGCCATTAACATCCTATTGTACACTGACTTTCGCTCCCTCCTCACTGAGTACCTGATTAGCATCAGAATGCCTCGGGCGTCTCCATGGTTTCAGCAAAACATAAACAACTGGAAGGTTGAATCTTAAACCTCCATTACAATTTCAGCAAGGATTCTCTTTTTTAACAAAGATGTCCTCCTTAACCCCTCTTTCAAACCATCTCTTCTCCCTGCTCAGAATCTCCGCCTCACTGTCTTCAATAGAGTGGTTTGTGGCTTTGAGATGAAGATGCACTCTGGGGTCCTGAATTTGCATGTCTTCTATGCTGATAAAGCCTCTTGTTAAGTGGCTGTTTAGTCTCACCTATGTAACGGGTTACATACACAACTACACAACTTTCTTCACTGCATTGGATAGAATACACTACATTGCTCTGTTTTTGTGTAGGCATCTTGTCCTTAGGATGAACCAGTTTTTGTCTTAAAGTGTTGCCCGGTTTGAAATAAACAGTCCCTGTTTATTTCAAACCAGGCAACACTACTCGCAGGCGCATTTAACCAGCATCCGCCTGTCCGTCCAAGGGAGTCGGATCTCTCCTTCACTGTGGAACTTTTCCAGGTTTCTTCTGTTTCCCAAAGACGATTGGTAGTTTTTCCTGGCCGAGAAGGAGGGTCTAAGGACAGGGGGGCTTGGGACATTACCAAGTCCCTATGAACACGGTTTATTCTTCGAGGCAACTACTGTTGTGATTTTGGGCGTTACAAAAATGAATTGAATTTAATTAAAGCATACAAAGTGATAGCACTCCCTGGTGGAGCCTACACATTTAAAAGAGTGAAAACCTTTCCATTAATATTCCCTTTAACCAGTAAATATCTGCCATCTTTATCCTTACATTCATAACTCTGTTCAAAAGCTATTCGGTTTGAAATCAATATTGCAACTTTCATTCAATGTTTGCCTATGTATGAAGAAAAGTAGGATTTCTTAAATATCGTAAATAATTCGTAAATAATCTTGTAAAAATATAATGTCTATTCTTTTTTCATGTTTGTAAAAATGTGTGTGTGATTGGTTCAGTGTGCGTGCCATTCACATTACAGGATGCTACAATGTAACACATCTGGTGCCATTGGGTTGGTTGTATTGACTGAGCTAAAACAGTCTCAATCCATTCTCTTCATTGTTTTATACAAGCCTCCTCAGCACTGCAAAAGTTTTATTGATGATTTTACTGAGATGCTTTCAGTCGCTATGCACGACTTCTGCACTGCGCCTTTGGTCATTACATCAGGTGATTTCCACATGATCATGTTGATAATATCTGTGACAAAAACGCTAAAGAGCCTCTTCATGCTGTCCTTGAAACCCTTTTGTATTAGCTCCAGCACCTGGATGGCCAACCTTACCCCACAGCAGACGGGCACACGCTACGATCTTCTAATTACAAAAAGGGGTTAATATTTCAAAACGTCAATGTGGTCGATTCGATTGCTTGCTTGTCCTAGATGCACCTTCCTGTCGTCTTCTTTGAACCTGTCTGTTTTCCAAACCACAGCTGGTCCTGCAATTGTTTCCGGAGGAGACATCATAAATGACAGCCAGAAGGGAACACTGTTTATGCAATTATTACTTTGGAAATGTCTCAATGTTTTAATGTAAATGATTTGTCTGAAGCGTCTGTTACATCTAGTATTGTTGCGACATGTTCTCCGTGTTACCAAATAAGCATGAAGGCGCCATGGAGAACTATGATGATTCGGCCTCCGGGCACAGAAAAGGGGAGTGCCTCGCCGGGCCGAACAAAATGGCGCACGAGTCAAAGATTCCAGCGTTCGACTTTCTAAAGTCTCGTGCTGAAACAGTTTGTTCACCACTCACTCTAAAAGTAATACCATGTCGCTCTCAATCTGGAAACTTCCCATTGTGTTTGAAAAACCTCGGCTCATAAAGCCTCTCCCTGAAGAAAGAGCATCTTATGGCGCAGTACTGAGTCATTACTGGCCATCTTAATCGCCATTTGGGCAAATCCCTTAACAAGGTGTGTTTACCAAAGCTTCACTGAATTTCCTCTTATAAACAACTCATTCTGATGTTTTCCAGTTTTAGACCCTTATCACAGCACTGCGACTGCTGTTGTCAAACGTGATCAAATGACATCCACCTGACACTGAACGCGGGCCAAACCTCCAGCTCTAATTCTGTTAAACTCTGAGTGTCGCTTTTTGACCACTGTCAATCGATGGGACACCTCTTACAGAGACTAGAGGACTGGGTGGCATCACTGGCATGCCTCTAAACTCGTGTTAAGTCCTATCTGGACCCAGACGACAAGCTAACTCCGTTAAAATTGGTAATGTGTCTCAGACCAGATGCCCCGACCCTGTGGGTGCCCAAGGGTCAATTCTGGGAGCCTCCTTCTATTAAACCTCTACAATGCTGCCGTTAAACCACATTCTTCGCTGCGTATCAACTGGAACCTCATCACAATGCAGACGGCACTCAAAGATCGTCTGTTTCACTCACAGGCAGGTGAATATGAACCAGTGGATTCACTCTGTTTCACTGCATCGCAACCAGATCAGTGCAGTGGATGCAAACACTACTTCTCAGCTGAACTCAGACAAGACTGAAATCATTGTCTTTGGCCCACAGAAACAAAGAGAAAGTGTTAACAGTCACTCCAGAGTCGCTGTCTAAAACCTACAAATCAAGTTAGAAATCTGGGGGTAATAATGGACTCAGACTGAATTTTAACAGCCACGTCAGATCAATAACATCAGCAGCTTTTTACATCGCTAAAAACATTGCCAAAATCAAAAGTATAGTGTCTAAACCAGACCTGGAGAGAATTATTCATCGTTGTCTCTAGTAGATTAGACTACTGTAACGGCCTGCTCACTGGACCTCTCCAAACGAGCTGTAAAACAGCTGCAGTACATCCAGAACGCTGCTCTGCTCGGGTCCTGACTAGAACCAGGAAGTACGATTACATTAGTGTAAACGGGTGCGTATCTCTTCGTCAATCCGACCGTATCACGTGAAGATCAGGACCAGTGTGCGAGTCTCGATCAGTTCTCTCTGACGCATCCAAATACATAATGCTCTTCACATTCAGAAGGCAGCACTGGCTCCCTATGAAATGAAACAGCATGTGAGGTGGCCTGCACACCATGCTGCACACATGTTACGGAAACAGAAAATGTAGCTGCCTCCATATAATATAGATAAAAACTTTAAATTAGCACATTAGCATCAACAACTTGCACAGAAACATCATCCATCGACACGAAAAGATGTTTGTCCAATCAACATGTTTGTGTTTGTTGGATACAGAGTGTTAATTTAGTCAAATGTATTATTTTTCCACGGAGCACAAACTCACCCTGCTGCAGATCACAAAACCGGCACTGAGAGGGGAAGGTGAAGCTGCGGAAATAAAACACCCCGGGAGTAGCGTGCGCCTCCAGTTTTTCTAAATAAAATGCCAAAACTGATCAAATTCACATTTTTATCTTAAAAAAAAAAACTTTTAAACTTTAAGCAGCTCTGCTTGTATACAGTCATATGCCTAGTACCAAAGTACATCTCAGACATGTTAGTGCCATATGAACCATCTCGGACTCTGAGGACCTCAGGGACGCCTCTGCTGGGTGCCCAGAGTCAGGACTAAACATGGGGAATCTGCGTTTCAAGTTTTATGCAGCTAAAATCTGGAACAGTCTTCCTGAGGATGTGAGACAGGTTCTACTCTGGCAATGTTCAAATCTAAACTAAAAACTGTTTTGTTTGGCTGTGCATATGACTGAAATGATTTTCTTTGCACTCTTCTGTTTTATGTCTTAAACTATTTGACGGATAGTCTGAAAATGGCACCTTTAAATTCACTGAAGCAGATATAGGCACAATAGACCTTAGTGATCATGCTCCTATCTACAGCTCTGTAGATTTGGCTGGTCTCTGACCAACATTACAACCATTGCTATTGAAACTGAACTTACAAATTACAAATGGCTCATTACAAAATCATGCCATTATTGAGGTAATTTAATAAGTCAATTTAATAAGTCAAGTAAATGCTAATCGCATTTCTGAGGAGGGTTTTTGTGTGGTTGGGCTGACTGCTCCCTGTACTCTTGGTCTACTGCTGTGGTATCTGCATGCTGCTTTGCGACTGGCCGGGGCCTGTTGCCACATTTCAACCATCATGGTACTATCAGTTTTGATCAAATGTACAACCAAACACAAGAGCCTGGCAATTTATATAACATTAGGATCATTTTCAAATGTAACTTTGTTACAACACAAAGCACACAAAGCAAAGTGAGAGCTGTATGATCTATTTTAAGTATTTTTCTCCTTGACTTGAATCATGGACACATGGTGGACATTCAAATGTATACGTGTATTTCATATGAACTTGTTTGTGCACCTGTATGTTGGTAGTTGGTATGAAATATGTAATTTTTGTAAATAATACTACTCTATGCTATAAGCTTGAAATAAACCAATCAATCCATTATGTGAGTGGATCGAAATGTCAAACAAGCTGATATAAGAGTTTTGGAAATACAAGGTGCTATATACAGACTAAAGAACAATAAATCCCCTGGGAGCGATGGGTTCAACTCAGAGTTGTATAAAGCTTTAAAAGATACACTTACTCCTTTCCTTTCAACAACTTTTAACTGGGCACTTAAAGAAACTCTGTCCCCTCCAAGTTGGAAAGAGGCCATCATGTCCTTAATACAACTAAACACAAAACAAAGCCCTAATAATTAAGTTTGGATGCTGAGAAGGCTTTTGATTCTGTTAGCTGGCCATATTTATTTAAAATGCTCAACAAATTTCAAATAGACGATGTGATTCTAAAAAATATTGGGGCTCTTTACAATGGTCCAATATCGAAACTTAAAATCAATGGTCACCTGACAGATCCACTGACTCTGGAAAGAGGGGCCGCCGGTCTGCGCCTGGTCCCCCCTCCTGTTTGCTTTGTACTTGGAAACATTGGCCCAATTTATTAGACAATCAAAAACAATTCATGGTGTTTCAATTGACGCTTGTACTGCAGATGACGTTCTATATGACGTTTTATGTGACATCCTAATATGATACATTTTCTTCAAAAAAATTGTCCAATGTCTGCATACAAAATAAATGAAATTATTTCATTCTGGCATCCCCATCTGACCTTTAAAAAGACTTACCCATTGAAATGGCAAATGAACTCTCTGGAGAAATTATAGAGAAAAATTATATCCCTCTTTTTAAGACCATAAAAAAAGAGCTTGAAAAATGGAATGCCATACTTCAGTCTAAATCAAAGGATTGAAACGATAACACTGATATAAAAACCTGTATCCAATTAAAAACTTTACAAATATCAAAAGAAAAAGGAAGCTGCGGTTTACCATGTCTGAAAAATTACTTTATTTCAGCTCAGATCAGAGCGTCGCTGTACTGGTGTGACCCAGAATATGAAGCTCAATGGAAGAACATTGAGATTAATGTTGTGCCGGTGATTCCTGTATTGGAGAAACAGGACTTTTATAGGTATTTACAAATAAGGAGTTATTATAACCAATGAATTATACAGAATAATGACCATCATAGCCCTTTGACTGAAATATTCATTAAAGCATATAAATCTGAATTTTCAAAGGGAATAATATTTGAAATTATATAAATGTATTTCCAATTTGGGCAGCCACGCTACTTATTACATTAAAGACAGATTGGAAAAGAGAGGGTCACTTTGTTCTGGCTGATGAACAAAGCCTAGCCTAATCTTGATCCTGACCTGTTGGTAAACTACAGACCTATTTCAAAAACACCCTTTGTCTCTAAAATCCTTGAAAGAGTTGTAGTTAAACAGCTTTGTCGCCATCTACAGGAGAATAACTTATTTGAAGTTTTCCAGTCAGGGTTCAGAGCCCACCACAGCACTGAAACTGCACTAGTTAAAGTCACAAATGATTTGTTATTAGCTGCTGACGATGGACTCGTCTCAATCCTGGTTCTATTGGACCTCAGTGCAGCGTTCGACACCATCGATCACAACATTCTACTGCAGAGGTTAGAATCTGATGTAGGTGTCAGAGGCCCCGCCCTCAGCTGCTTTAAATCCTACGGGATTTAAATGTACCAGTTTGTTAATGTAAACCAGAGCTTCTCACCCTGTTCTAAAGTAACCTACGGTGTGCCACAGGGTTCAGTTCTCGGTCCAATTCTGTTTACTCTTTACATGCTGCCGTTAGGTAACATTATCAGAAAGCATTAACTTCCACTGCTCTGCAGATGACACACAGCTGTATTTATCAATAAAACCCGATCAGACCGATCAAGCAGATAGTCACACAACGTCAGTGTGGCCTCCAGATCCAATGTAAGAAACCTTGGAGTCTTATTTGACCAAGAGCTCTCATTCAAAGCGCACATAAATCAAGCCTGTAAAACAGCCTATTTCCATCTGCGTAATATAGCCCAAACAGAAAAATCTTGCCTAAAAGCGATATTGATTAGACTACTGTAACTCCCTGCTCGCAGCGTGTCCTAAAAGCGCCATAAAAAGCTTTCAACTGGTTCAAAATGCAGCAGCAAGATTACTAACAGGAACTAAAAGAAGAGAGCACATTACTTAACGCCGGTGCTCGAGTCTCTTCACTGGCTCCTGTTGAGTTTAGAATCAAATTCAATCCTCCTCCTGATTTACAAAGCAATAAATGACCTGACCCCATCCGACCTCAAAGAGGCTATAGGACCTTATCATCCAAACAGAGCACTTCGCTCTCAAAATGCTAGACTTCTGGTGGTCCCAAAGGTCTCTAAAAGCACAGAAGGAGCGTTTAGCTCCCAAGCTCCTGTGTTGTGGAATCGGCTCCTGTCCATGTTAAAGAGGCCGACACAGTCTCTTCATTTAAGACCAGGCTTAAAACGTTCCTCTTTGAAATGGGTTATGGTCAGGCCAGTTAGGAACAGAAATAAAAACCTATAGTTCCGAGCTCTGCTGCTCTAGGAGCAACTATACTGGGGGAAGTATGGCAGCTTGAGCACTATCCTCTGCTTCTTACTACTTTTCTATCAAACAATATCTAATATATTAAATATAATATTTAATTTCACTTGCAATTTGCAATCGCTTTTCCTTCTTTTTCTCCCACTTCTGCCTGGAGAAACGGTCTACTTTTTCCCCAAATAGGTTTGGTAGTTTTTCCTGGCCGAGAAGGAGGGTCTAAGGACAGGGGGGCTTTGGACATCTGTCTAAGGACACGGGATGCTGGGACATTTCCAAGTCCTTATGAACATTGTTTATTCTGTTTTTTCCATTGTAGTCCCACGAGGCAATTGTCCTGTAGATGGCGACAACGCTGTTTAACTACAACTCTTTCAAAGGATTTTAGAGACAAAGGGTGGATTTGAAATAGGTCTGTAGTTTATCAACTGGTCAGGATCAAGATGAGGCTTTTTCAGAAGCGGTTTAATGACTGAATGTTTGAAGATCTGTGGAACATGACCACTTTCTAATGAAGTATTTATTAGATTAAGAATAGAATCTATCATTAAGATGACGTTTTAGAGGACATAATGGCGGGAATTCTCTCTACTTAATCAACAGCAGTGAACCTTTCTAGCTTTACAGATGCATTCATATGAGATATATATATATATCTCAAACCGTGCGATGGTGAAAATGTTGAAGTATTATGCAATGGTAGGTCTTCGCTGTGGCTCGTACCCCACCACTGCGAGGGGGGTGAAGGCCTTATTGTTATGCATGTTATTAAAATTGTATCTGGAGCTTGCAAAATTGCAAAAAAAAAAACTAGTAGTAAAAAAGAACCAATATGCCCGTGAGTGGTATCAAATATTAGAACTCAATGAGCTCTAATTTTAAATTAATTAAGAGGGCTCAGTGAAAATGAAGACTTCTGGGATGATGGCCGCCTTGCATGGTTGTGTCTGTTGGGCTGTGGTCGATTCTGTTCATGTATCCGTTCATCTGGGGAGACCCGATATTTGCACGTGGCAGCAGACATATAATGAGCCTGGACACTTATTTCTTGAACATGAAACCATGGGAAAAAGTAGAAACCACAGTGAAGGAGAGATCCGACTCCCTCAGACGGACAGGCGAACACCATTAGTAAAAATCTTCAAAGGACATACAAGGTCATGAAACATAGGCATGTCACAAGGCACGTCATGCAAAACATAAAGGAAAGGAATGCAGGTGACATCGTAAAGTACGGTTATCATGGCAAGGCGGGAGCGCCCCCTACCTGTGGTGCTCCGCTAACTACAAACTCATGAGAACACAGAAATTACAGGGCCTTTTGTACAAACAATTTTTGGAAGTGGCACGTCGTAAGTTTTATGTCATATTGTGGAATATTATAGCCAAAGACAACATTTCCATGGAAACAAGCAGCAGGCTCCGGCAAAGTACACTTGAGGTTTATGGAGAGGCAAGCCCTGTCACAGTGATGGTAAATGTTTTTCAAAATTGTTTTAATGTAATTTTGAAAATCTAAAATAAAAAAATAAAAAAAGGGTTTTCATTTTAGTCTATTTTTGGCTAATAAAGTTACCTACTGGGGTTTTAACTAGTAATCAGAAACCAGATGTAACACCAAAAGTAACCATCATAAGCCAGTCTGTAGTTGCGTTAGGATGACTAGTTATGCAGTCATTTTTAACAGGTCTTTATGAATTTGAGATTTGGCTCTTGACCCGCCTCTGTCTTTCAGTACATCTGGAGCCAGGCAGGGATTGGGCACTCGGTCGGAGCAGGACTACAGAACCATTGACCACTATTGGAAGTGTACCAGAACAAACCGCACCTGTCCGCACCAGCACGGCATCCAGAGCAGAGCATAATGACCACTCTGTACCCTGTGGAGAGGACCACTAGTGGTCAGGAGCAGTAGTGCACATGCCTTTGCCTGGATATGAGTTTATTATAAACAGTGACAACGTAGTGAATAGCTGCTCTCAGTGTGAAAAACAGCCCTCACCTTGTGCCTACCCTGGCTGCACCCGCTGAGACCGCCCCGACCCCCGTGGGCCCAACCGCAGGGCCTCATTTTGGGCTCAGAGAGCAGTGGTGGATATTTTTAGCTGATAAAAAGTGTTCTGCGCACCTTCACATTTCTACCTCTGAATGTTCCTCCTCATCATTATTATTTAATAATTTCTGTATTAAAAATGTTCTAAAATTGCCGAGTCAGATAAAGGAACAATAGACATGCTCCTCATCTACAATACTGTGGACTTGGAGGAAAGACAGAAAAACACTTTGGAGGTCCAATACCTGTCTGCTTAATGAACCTTTGTTTACGTAAAAAATGTCAAACAACGTTAAGACTTATCTGGAGGAAAATGATACTGAGGAAACTTCACCCATCGTTTGGGATGCTTCCAAAGCAGTCTTGAGAGGAAAAATTATAGCCATTGCTTCGGGAAAAAAGAAACAAGGGGAGAAAAAGCTAAATGATCTGCAAGAAAAAACTAAAAATGCTGGAGTTAAAACATACCAGGAAGGGGAAGCCTCAAATGCTACAGGAAATTAAAAAGATAAGAGGAGCTCACAAGAAATAGTCAAGAAAAATTAATTTAAATAAAAGTCCCAGTTGGTCCAAAGTCAGTAAAATTTGTCCATTTCCAAATTAAGTCCAAGTTGACAGTGCGGATGATGGTGCAGTTTTACACAGCCGTCAGTGAGTCCATCCTCACCTCCATCACCGTGTGGGAATCCAGATCCCCCATCTCTCTCCTCACAGTGCCCCCCCCTTACCTTGCATAAGCTTTAATAGAAGTGTTATAGTGAAATTTTGTTAAAAACGTATCCATCATACTGTATATGATTACTCTTCACACACGCCACTCACTCTTATTAACTAAGTCTGAAAGTCTAAAGAGAACCAATCTACCCCTTCAGTTGTGACACATTGGTTTACTCCGTTGCGTGGTGATGTGCACTGCCTCACGTGCTTCTGCAGTGCTACATTTGTTTAAATTTTCTCGCGTCGATGCTGAATTTATGAGAAAATGTTCTCTTGAACCGGCACCTGCATTTAGCCAAGCCCAGCAGAGCCTCGCTACTGTAAGTATCATTCAGGACTTCAGTTTGACTCATACACTTCCCCATTACTCTGTATAAAAAACAAGTTTGTATCGTGAGTGTAGTAATGTCCAAACATGAAGACGCACAGATATAAGGTCCTATGTATATACTTGACCACATCTTAACCCTCAGTGTCTCTTTAATACCGACAATCCGCGTATTACATCTGAGTTCTCTGTACTCCAGGCCGTCCAGTTTGGCTGTCAAAACACGCAGCTGGTTTGATAATTCTGCCACTTTGGTTTGTAAAGAAGAGATGGAAATGCGGCCCCGCAACTATCTTTGCATCCACTGTTATAATCTTGTCAATTATCTCACGTAATGCTGGGTCTATTCTGTTCCGGGTCTCCTCCACAGATTAATCTGATTTTGAGCTTGACCCATCACATGGTATGGCCAGAACAGCAGCAGAGCTATATATATATATAGATAGCTCTGCTGCTGTTCTGGCCATACCATGTGATGGGTCCAGCTTTTATTTTTATTTATTATATATCTCCATAATCTCCCAAGGAGGAGATCATGGGTTCAATTCCCAGGCGAACATCACATCACACAATCTCTCTGGGTGGAGTGTGCATGTCCTCCCCGTGTTACTGTGGGTTCTCCGGCTTCCTCTCACCATCCAAAGATGGCCCTAGTGAATGAACGTGAGAGTGAATGGTTGTTTGTGTGTCTGTCTGTGTTAACCCTGCACTGGGATAGGCTCCTGTCACCCTCAACCCCTAACGGGAATAAGCAGTAGAAAATGAATGAGAGAGATAGATAGAGATAGATAGAGATAGATAGATTGATTAAAAATATATTAAAATAAATAAATAAAATATACTTTAAATGAAATGTCTCCCTAACCTCTCCTCTCTCTTTACCCTTTCCTCTACCCCTCCCCCCTTCTGCTTTCTCTCCCCGTCGTCCTCCTCTCCTTCCAGCTCATCTTCTAGTCTGTCCGTCCGAAGGAGTCCGTCAGCATGGAACTCTTCAAGGTTTCTACTTTTTCCAAAGAGGTTTGGTAGTTTTTCCTTGTCGAGAAGGAGGGTCTAAGGACATTGAATCTTAGGACATTTGTCTGAGCTGAATCCATGTAACAGTCCTCCTATCTCCGACTCATGTTACCTACGTTGCGACAACTAATGCAGCTTAAGCTACTTTTGGCATTGTAACAAAGAGCCAGTTTGTTACACTTTTCACTATTTGCACTCTAAATTACATTTGGCACTTTAAATGCCAAAGCACTTTAAGCATCAATTTGCACGTTCAAAAAGACAATTGCACAACGTTGATTTTAAATGTTTATTGAAGTAAAGTCTGTCCTTTTTTTATCCCATTTTTAGATCTGGTGCACAGGCGCACTTTAGTCTAAGCTGTCTGTCCTGGAGGGAAAAGGGAGACATTAAATTAGCTCAATTGGATATGTGCAATATTTGTTTAAGGGTGTTTGTGTGTTTCTGTGGTTTTTAGTGCTTTGGTGAAGTGATAAATGTTTACTCACTTCCTCTGTTCTTGTGTCTAGGAGTCAAAGGGTTCCCTCTGGAAACAAGCTCCCTTATAAGGGTTCCCGGCTGGACCAAGGCAGAGGATGTGTAGGGGAGCATGATTGGGTTTAGAACAGGGGTACAAAACCCTGTCATGGGGTTTTAGGTATATATTTGTGTGTATTTGTGTGGGTATGGGTTAGTGAGTTTTTATGGAGGTTTTTAGAAAGTTTTTATGAGCTATTGATAATTATAACATCCCTGTCAATTGTCTGTGGTGTTGCCCAATGGGACGAACAGGGTAAAAGGCGCCTGGAACATCAGTCCTTGTTCTGCTGCTGGAGAAGACAGCTCCGTTGCCTCCATATTTTTGCACAATGCACTTTACTTTGACAATTAAAAATATGTGGACCTTGTCAATGTCTTGTCTCACTTGACTCCAACCGCTCAAGGCCAGCCTACATTACAGGCATACCTATTTACTCATTCACTTATTTTGTTTTGTTGTGGATGTTCATCATGGATTGGCTCATATCGATCCTGTTGTAGTATTGGCTGCTATCTCCTTGCCGTTGCCGGGCACCGGGATGCCCTCTCCAGAGCTGCAGGTCCTTCCATCTTCTGGGAGTTCCCAGGCACCAACTTAAAGCTAAATCGGAGATCTCTTCTCAGGAACTTCCTCACCGCCTCCTCATGCTCCAAACAACAGCTCTTGTCCCTCTTTGGTCATCTCAACTTCGCCATGCAAATCATCCCCCAGGGGTAAGCCTTCATCTCCCACCTCCTGACCCTAGCGTCTTCACAGCGTTGTGATTCCCATCCAATCCGTCAAGTCAGTGCTTCACCTTGATATGCTGTACCATCAGCAGGCTTTGGGGGTTACTTTAAGGCAGGCAGTTCCCCCCCTCCCCCCCTCCCCCCCCTCCCGGCTTGACGAGTTTCTCCACTTCATCGGCAAGTTTTGCCTGCCTTCAGCTGCCTTATTTTAGATCCATCCCGTTAGGATCGCCGCCCTGATGTTGGGCCATCGGACACATACATTAGATTCTGTGCGGACAGCATTATACCATCACACACCAAAGTCACTTTCAATAATGACAAGCCCTAGTTCACACCAAAACTGAGGCAGCTAAGGCAGCAGAAGGAGGCAGCGCACAGGGCTGGTGACAGAGAGCGCTACAAAGATGCAAAGTATGGATTTAGCAGGGAGGTGTTGAGCACTAAATCAATTCAATTCAATGTATTTTTGTAATGCCCAAAATCACAACAGCGGTTGCCTCGAAGGGGGATCACAGTACAATACGCGTCTGGAGCAGCAGTTCTCTGACAACAACCCCGCCTCTGTGTGGAGTGGGCTCTGGCTTCTCACCAATTACAAGCCCAGAGCCCCACATGCTGCAGACGACCAGAAACTGGCTCAGCAACTTAACACCTTCTACTCCAGGTTTGAGACCACCGCCCCCCTCAACTCATTGACAGCAACTCATTGTTTTTCTTTAATGCATGCCCTTTTTGATTTTATATACATTATTTTATCATTGCTCATTGTAGAAAAATATTCAATTGTAGTCATCTGAACTTGTTTTATGTTGCACCAAATCACCAAAGCAAGTTTCTACGTTTGTGAATTTTATTCATTGGCCATGGCAATAAACTTTTTCTGATTCTGAAATATGCCAATTAAACATATCAAGGCAATACAATAATTAAGCTTTTTTGTAATCGAATTATTCGATTTACTTGAGTAATCTTTGCAGCCCTACCTACATTCAACACCTGTCCTCATTGTTGGTTGCCTTGCATGGACGGGTCACCTGTTAAAATACTTGTGAACCCAGCAACCACGTCAAAAGCATGCCACACACCTACCGTTGTGCCTCTACACTGGCAACAGAGCATCTATGAGGATGATATGCCTGGGATGAGGCCCTATCATTAAACGTGTGCATTTCTGTCAATGTGAAACATTCACCACTGAGTCTCACTGAGTTTCCACCTTGCACGTCGTATTCCAGAGAACACCTGGAAGACTGTCACGGCATGGAATGGCTACCAGTGTACCCCTGCGTGGATCGGATCGTCATCTTACCTGTATCACGCCCTTTGGCAGCTGGCGCTACACAAGGGTGCTGCAAGGTTTCCTCATCAGGTGATGGCTACAACCGCCGTTTTGATGCCGTTTTCTTAGACTACAAGCGCAAAGAACATTGTCTGGATGACACTATCCACTATGACATTAACTTAGAACAACACTGGTGGAGGACCACTGACTTCCTCACACGTGTCAGTCGGGCTTCGTGTTTGACCCGGACAAGTTTCAATTTGCGGTAAGGGATGTCGACTTTGCTGGTTTCAGGATTTCGGACAATACCATTGAACCGCTCCAAAATACTTGGATGCTATTCGAGATTTACCCACCCCAAACTCTTCGACGGATATCAGAAGCTGTTTTGGCCTCGTCGACCAGGTTTCCAACTACACCCAGATATGCGACACAATGGTGCCATTCAAGCCTTTGCATATGCAAATTCTCATGGTCTCCCGAACTGGAGGAAGCCTTCAAAGTGTTCAAACAGGCCAGCATTGGAGCCATCCATGAGGGCGTGGAGATATTCAACATGCAGAGATGTACCTGCCTCCGCCCTGACTGGTCCAGGAGGGGTTTTGGTTATTTCCTGCTTCAACAGCGTTGTAGCTGCACTGGTATACCGGATTGTCACTGTCACCGGCGAAACAGCGCTATGCAGCCATCGAAGGGAAGGGAAGGCCCTGGCTCAAGCCATGTTTCAGTTAAAAACATAAAATCAAGATTATAAGAAGAAATACAATTATTAATTAAGAATGATTTGTTACATAAGGATCTGATATTTAGCACAGCAAGTTTCAGACTAGTTTCAGTGAGACTGGGCGTTATCTTTTTACAGGGAATATGAATCAAATTTCTCAGATTAGGCAGTCTGACTCGCATTTTGTTTTCCCATCTGTGTGATGTTACTACAGAAATAACACTAGGGGAGGCTTTTTTTTTTACACAGGGCCCCGGGTTGTTTTGATTTTTAATATGACTATAAGTCCCGGCAACGCTGAGACCCAGTGCATCCTAGCTATGGGAGATACCACGTGAAAGGCGAGGTGGGGGGGCTTTTGTTGGTGTAGCGGGAGCCGGTGAGCGTTTGGGACCAGGTGAAAGGCGGGGGGGTTTAGGTGGGGTGATTTTTGTCTGTGTGTAGCAACAGTCAGGGGAGAGTTCATCATCGTTGATATCAGAACTCTTGATCTTGCTATATTAGACGTGAGTGGAGCCATCTTAATGCCTGATTTGATCAGATATTCCAGATGGTTGTGGTGCTGCTGATGTTGAAACATTGGCTCGGTCTCTGACTGATGGAGCAGGAATTCTTCTCTCATTCCTCTCTTCTCTAACTATCTGCTCAGGACCCTGTCCAGGCCAGTCCAATGCCTCAGAGCGTGGAGTAGCTTCTCTGTCAGCACCCTCACTCCACCTCTACAGAGGTGTGGGCCATTTCTCTTAAACAGGTCCTCTCGTTTCCAGAATAGATAGAAGTTCTCAATGTAGTGCAATCCTCTTGTTGCACACTCTTTGGACAGCCATGTGTTCAGCTGAAGCAGCCGGCTAAACTTGTTTATCTTCCTGTTGATGTTTGGAAGAGGTCCACTTATGAATGTTTTGATTTCTATTTTATCAAGCTCGTCGAATAACTCAAAGAAGTCTCTTTTCAAAACTTCAATCTCTTCGCGTCGTGTGTCCACTGCCCCAGCATGCACAATCAGCTGTTTAACTCCTTTGTGTGTGTGGCCAAAACATTAGAAATACTTGACGTAATCTCAGTGACTGTGGCGCTGGGAAAAAGAATGTGTTTTAATTTTTTCATGCATCATGTGACTTACCGCACCATCCCCAATCAAGACGACCTTGACGTTAGGCACAGATTCTCTCTCTGTCTCTGTCTGCCTTTTCGCCACGTCATGTCTCCCATTTTTCCTTTGTTCATTTACTTCAGTCTTTGAAAGTGGTAAAAATCTGTTTGTAAACTGTAGTTTAGGTGGCGTTACATCATCTTTGTATAGCTTAGGCTTCGAACCGACTTTGTTTTTCTGGTCTTTAGACAGTTTTGGAAACGAAACAGAGTCACTCCGGTTTAGGTTGAAAGAAGCTGTTTTTTTTGTAAAAAAATGTGGACTTCTTACCATTGGATGACACAGGGATTGTATCGTGCAGTCCTTTTTCAGATTCCAAAGCATTTAAGCTTCATTCACACTAGTTTGATGAATTAGGTAAGAAAGTCCTCTCCCCTCTGAGCGTCAAACACAATGTTCTGAATCTCCTCGATAACTGACGTTTTCTCCATCTGTGACGTAATCCTGATCAGTACAACTGTGCTGAGACCCGGAAGTGAGACATGTGCCAAAATGTTTGTATTAAACTGTGTCTAATTCCCTCTACAGCCAGTAGAAACGGCAGAGATCCAAATGTAATTTTGTTTTGTTCTATACAAGTCAAACTAAAAAGAGCCCTGGACACGCGTCTTTAGGAAATACTGATCTTTGACATGCAAGCAGAATATATCACAATCAAATTTAACCTAAATTACTCTACAATAGAGCTGCACAGTAGTACCTATTGCATTCTGATAGTCCTAATTATTCACCATGATGAGTTAATAAGTACTTTTCACCACTGTCTAAAAGCTTTACTGTAACGCTAAACTCAAACATAAGCATGCACACTTTCTGCTTTGCGTAGAATAATACGCACTATTAGAGGCAGACAACACACAGCAGTCTCCTTTTGAGCTGCTTTTACAGTATGTGTGAGTTGCATGCGGACAGGGCCTTCCAGGCAATCAGGGGTTGGCCTATAGACTCTAAAATGACCGTGAGAACTTTATGGACTGTTCTAAAATATATCCAAATGAGCCCGTTTTCCCCTCACTTCTGCTGCTGAAGCTTTGCTGAACTCACGGTGTTTTACTGGCCGCTACAGGCCGCTGAGCAGTACTGCAGGATCTTGGTGGTTCTTCTCCTGCAGTTGCTCAGTCTATGGCTGTGTTCAGAGGCCCAATCATGCTCCGCCCTCTAACATGAGCTTTTAGAACCAGAGCGGACAGCAGCTTGTTGACTGCACATGTGCTCTGAGGACAAACTCAAACCACACTGAATAAACCTGTGACTGAGCATGTGCAGAGGAGAGTGAAGCAACAGCAGCACCAAGTTTCAACAAACCAACTTAAAACCCATCTTTTGGAGACAAGTCTGTGTTTGCAGCTAACCCTCTGTTCACGTTTCCACAGATTAGACGTTAGTTAGAAATACAGGCAGTCCTTTAACAAGACAGGGTGCTGATATGTGTAATGAATTGGTGGGTGGAGTGATCTTATTTCATCCATTTAGCACTCAGTAGGATAGGTGTTTGCCTTTTGTGCAGGAGATGCAGGTTCAAAGCTCACCCTCCCATTTTTTTGGGACCCTTCTATTATGTAGAAAAAGATTCAGTTGTTTCATCTGGACTCTGTTTTAGAAAAAACAAAACGTTTCAACTCTCATCCAAGAGTCATTCTCAATCAGAGAAACAAGTCTGAGAACTCTTGTTTATATCCTACTCCGTGAGAGCCCTGCCCACAGGGCGGGACCTCCCGCTAATGGCCCATTGAAAACTGTGATGGGCCTATTGTTCTATTGTTCCCTGCCTCACCTTGAGTGCCTATTTAGCATCCGAATGCCCTGGGCGTCTCCAGGGTTTCAGCAGACCATTATAAACAACGGGAAGGTTGAATCTTAAACCTCCATTCCGATTTAATGAAGGAATTCTCTTTTTATAACAAAAATTGCCTCTAACTCCTCTTTCAAACCATATTTTCTCCCTGCTCAGAATCTCCACCTCACTGTCTTCAATAGAGATGTTTGTGTGCTATTAGATGAAGATTCACAGCGCTCTGGGGTCCTGAACTCGAGTCTCTTCTGTGCTGATAAAGTCTCTTTTGCAGTGGCTGTTTAGTCTCCCCTATGTAACGCTCTTTACAACTTTCTTCACTGCATTTGGATAGAATACACTACATTGCTCTGTTTTTGTGTCGGCATCTTGTCCTTAGGGTGAACCAGTTTTTGTCTTAACGTGTTGCCTGGTTTGAAATAAACAGGCATCTGTCTTAACACCACATACTTTCAATTCCGGGGACATTTTTACAGACAGATCCACGGCTGTGCCATGGGCTCGCCCGTCTCTCCCATAGTGGCCAACTTGTACATGGAGCATTTTGAGAAGAAGGCACTGACCTCCTTTTCAGGCATTGCTCCAAGTCTTTGGTACCGTTACGTGGATGACACTTTTTGTGACAATTAAGAAACAAGAGCTGGAAGCCTTTTTCAGAGCACATCAATGCAGTGGACCCGCACATCAGGTTTACAAGAGAAGATGCAAAGGAGAACCGCTTGGCCTTTCTTGATTGTTCCACTATCAGAGGAGAAGACGGGAAGCTCCAGATAGAAGTATATAGGAAACCCACACACACTGACCAGTACCTGCTCTTTGGCTCTAACCACCCACTACAGCATAAGCTGGGAGTGATCAGAACACTACAACACAGAGCACAAGAGGTGCCCACCCAGCTCAGAGCTCAGAGGACAAGAGGAAAGAGGAAACACACGTCCGGAATGCTCTCTCAGCCTGTGGATACCCGACTTGGGCTCTGAACAAAGTGAAGAGAACCAAGAAGCAGGAACAAAAAGGGACAAAAGGGAAACAGAACCAAGAAGAAGAGGGTGTCTCTATCCCTTATGTCTCAGGACTGTCAGAAAAACTGCAACGAATTTTTAGACAACACAAAGTCCCTGTTTATTTCAAACCAGGCAACACGTTAAGACAAAAACTGGTTCACCCTAAGGACAAGATGCCGACACAAAAACAGAGCAATGTAGTGTATTCTATCCAATGCAGTGAAGAAAGTTGTAAAGAGAGGTACATAGGGAGACTAAACAGCCACTTCACAAGAGGCTTTATCAGCACAGAAGACACGCAAGTTCAGGACCCCAGAGCGCTGTGCATCTTCATCTCAAAGCCACAAACCACTCTATTGAAGACAGTGAGGTGGAGATTCTGAGCAGGGAGAAAAGATGGTTTGAAAGAGGAGTTAAGGAGGCCATCTTTGTTAAAAAAGAGAATCCTTCATTAAATCGGAATGGAGGTTTAAAGATTCAACCTTCCAGTTGTTTATAATGGTCTGCTGAAACCCTGGAGACGCCCTGGGCATTCGGATGCTAAATAGGCACTCAAGGTGAGGCAGGGAACAAAAGAACAATAGGCCCATCCCAGTTTCAATGGGCCATTAGCAGGAGGTCCCGCCCTGTGGGCAGGGCTCTCACGGAGTAGGATATAAACAAGAGTTCTCAGACTTGTTTCTCTATGATTGAGAATGACTCTTGGATGAGAGTTGAAACGTTTTGTTTTTTCTAAAACAGAGTCCAGATGACTACAACTGAATCTTTTTCTACAATGGAACACTCCTGGACGAATGAGGGATTACACCGACACCCTTCTATTATCCACTAAATATTGATGAACACCCCAGGTCTCCTTGCCCATCCATAAACGTAGCTGTACACTATTGGTATGTGTATTGTGTACTGGAGCAAAACACATTTAACTTTATTACTGCAATATTTGACTAAACTTTTCAACAATAATTTCAAACAAATATGTTGATGCCTCAAACTATGCCAAAATAAAAAGTCAGGCAAAACCGAGACGAAATCAAGGCTACTTTAGACTAAATACGTAAAATGATGAATACATTCTACCTTTTTAAACATTTTAATTTGAAAAACAGTACATTTCTGTCACATGGAGGACCTTGGTGTTATTGGGTTATATTTAATTTGTTGTGATATTGATTATTGCGTCAAACAACACTGCAATCTCCATTCTTTTGCGATATATTTTGGAACCCTACTCCAAACCTTGAGACCGCTTTGAGTTCAGATTAAACTGGTTTGTTTGGTTTTGTTTAAGAAACCGAACTCTGCACTCTGCACCAGCATGTTTCTGCAGGCCTGGGACACATCACATTGGAGTCTGAAGTAGGCTTTGTTCACCACATTCTACAATATGATTTCACAGTTGGGCAATGCTTCAAGTTGATAGGCCTTATAACCTCAGACATAACCATTATTAATCAGGTCAAAACATCAGTTTTTTACAAATTCTACAATAGAAATCTTACACAACCTACACCAAAGAACATGCGCAATGTACAAGTCAGACTGGAGACAAAAAACGTTTCCCCAGGAAAAGACACAAAAAAGGGAGCAAAATGTGCTAGACTGATAATGGAGCTCAACAGTGAATTTTCCATAAATGTTTCTTATAGGAATTCCAAATAAAATGAATATTAAATGTTTGAAAGCTTGCACAGGGACAGAATGGAAGCTTAGCTCTGTGACAAGAATGGAAATTTTTCTAAAATATATATTTTTTTAAACATTTTGCTGAATTTACAGTTGTACGGGTGTTTTTTGGACTGAAAACTTCATTTGGCACAGAGCTGCTTAGCCCAAATTGTATCTTTAAACTCTTAATATTTGATGTATCAAATATGAATATAATATCAATATCTTTTTTTAAAATTCCTATGGCAAAAATGAATGAGAAGTGCCTGGTTGCAGCCGACGGGCAGTGCCATGTTGAGTGGACCTCCTCTAGCGCCACATCTGGTTTGGTTTAGTACACAACTATCAACCCCTGCACCCAACCCAATCCCAATTTAACCATGTAGCTATCGTAAAGATAATCCTCATTAAAAATAAATAAAATAAGATATTTTATTTTTGTGGCGCCGGATGTGAAGGAAAGGAGCTCCACTCAGCAGCCAATGGTGGCAAACCTCCACTCTATACAGCGTCTGCAGCTGGACACTTTAAATGGGATGACAAATTTAGGTCCAGGACCACAGCAATTTCAAAGGGTGCAAGACTGTTGAGCTCCATGGAACGTGTCGTTACAGTCCAGTGCTGTGCAGTAAGGTTCGGCACACAAGGACACATTCATAATGTTTGAAGACAACAGAAGGCGGAGCTCAGACTGGAGGAGAGGGGAGGGGCCAATTTACCCTCCATAGTGCCAGTTAATAGTCTGGGTATTAGCATTAGCATTAGCACAGTGCTAGAATTTGCCCAGTTAAAGGGTCTTGCTTTTTTGTTTTTGGGATTGGACTAGGCACCGTTCATCTAAATTCAGTCTGTGATCAGCTACAGCCTCATAGTGCAATGTGGGCATGTCAGGTGTATTGTCCAGCGTCAGTGGGCGTGGCCAGGCCGAGCTGCTCCTCCCTCCTGAAGGATCTGGTTCCATCTCTGCACAAGAAATCAAAGGGAAACGGATTCAGAGCATGGATGGAGAATAAGACATGGAGGCTCAGGTCAGTACTATTTGATACAAAACCTTGGTCATAAGCCAACCAGTTGAAGATTTTAACATCTTTGTTTAATTTGTATGTTTTGATTAGTCCCTTCTACGCTGTACGTACAGATTTCATCCAAGGATTCCTAACTTCATCAAAATTACTCAATCGTCTGTCATTTGCCAGTAAGGCCTGTACAGGAACCCCCGGCACGACATTGATCTCAATTATCTTCCATTGAGCTTCATATTCTGGGTCACACCAGCAACGCTCTGATTTGAGCTGAAATAAAGTATTTTTTTCAGACAAGGCAAACCCCAGCAACCCTAAAGTTTTGAATTGGATACAGGGTTTACTGCCGTGCCATACATATCGTGAAATAGTTTTATTCCATTCATCAAACAGCTGGTTGGGGATGGAAGTTGGAAGAGTCTGGAATAGATGGCCACACCCCTTTTATGTTGGAAATCTAAAGTTTGTTATAACCAAATTTAGTAAATTTTTTATGTTCTTAGTTGTTTAAATGGATTTATTGTAAGTATATAACGTAATTTTTTTTCTTTTGTCATCTTTGTTAGTATCTTTGTTTAATTGAACTCTATATGCCATTAACATTATAAAATGCAATTCGTATTTTTTCAGATGCCATTGTATTAACCATGTCTATTTATATCATTTAATCATTTGGTCGGGACAGTGCATGTTTTTGTGTTGCACCTTCATGCCGAGACAAGTTCCTATGTCTGTGAAGTTTGTTCATTGACAATGGCAATAAACCCCTTTCTGATTCTGATTCTGATGTTAATGAACCTGCATGAAAGACATGATGTAAACACGCCGGATTAGCTGCATTACTCCCACAACACATACTCATTCATACACATGTTTTTAGTGGTAGGGGAAACCAGAGTACCCGGAGGAAACCTACGCAGATGCTGGGAGAACATGCAAACTCCACACAGAAAGGTCCTGCACCACCTCACCCACATCACCTCAAATTGCAGTGAAGCAAGAGCTAACCACTGCTCTACCGTTGAAATAATTCTTGAAAATTTGCTTGTGTTACACAGCTCTCTAGTTGAACACAACACACAAACACAGGAACCAGAACAACAGAACACAATAGAACAAAATGCAAAGAAAAAGCGCTCAAGCCAAAAACATGCAAAGAGCTCACAGACTGATCCAAAACGAGATCAGAGGGAGGAGGAAAACCATTTTCAAGGTTAAAAAAGGTTGATCTAATATTTTCACCTGTGTAAACCTGGGCATTTACAAACTAAAGTTGGAGCACACTGGCCCACAATGGGAAAATACATGTCTCCAGTACAGTCCAGGTCCCTTTCATTGAAATACAAGAAAATAAAGGAGAAAATGTCAAACCAGATCCGGTGTTGAATTGGCAAATGCTAACACCTCTTCTTCTGAAGTGAATCTTCTCATCTTCCCTTTCACGTTGAGCCTCAGCACTGCAGGATAAAGCAGAGCGCATTCCACGTCTTCTCTCTCAGGCAGGATTTCACAGACTTAAAATCTTTGCATTTTTTGACCACTTGCGCCGAGTAGTCGTTGAAGAAATATACGAGGGGCTCGATTGATCTGGTTTGGCACCCGGCCAGGTGTACCAAGATGGCACGCAGAAGGATGCCTTGGTGTTTCGGTGCACTTGTTTTGTCTGTTTTTGTGCGTAAATCGTGTGTCAGCGTACTCTTACACCCCTGAAGAGCTCTTAACAGTCAGAACTACAGCTCCAACGGATCTAGTTCCAGTTTTTTTTAGCATCCGCATCATTAACTGCAAAGCATTTTACTCTCCACGTGAGTTTGCGTCATTCATTCTGGCCGCTGTTTACATTCGACCGAGCGCAAACGTCACATGGCACAGCGCACACTCGTGGATCAGGTTTTGAGTGTGGAGCGGACCTTCTCGGACTCCTTGTGTATTGTCCTGGGCGATTTTAACAAGGGGAATCTCAGCCACGAACTACCAAAGTACAGACAGTTTATTAAAGTCCCAACCAGAGAGCAGATCACGCTTGACCACTTTTACACAACCCTCAACAACACCTTTCACGCCGTGACCCGAGCTGCTGTGAGGACCTCTAAGAAGTGCTGGTGACAGAGGGCGCTACAAAGATGCAAAGTATGGATTTAGCAGGGAGGTGTCGAGAGCTAGATCACGGTACAATACGGGTCTGAAACAACCCCACCTGTGTGGAGTGGGCTCCGGCTTCTCATCAACTGCAAGCCTAAAGTCCCCCACGACACAGCTGACCAAAAACTGGCTGAGGAGCTTAACTCCTCCTACTCTAGGTTGGAGGCCAACTCCCCTACGGTCCATCCGGACATGAACCTCCCGCCACAAGAACAGTTTCTATTCAAGCGATACAGAACAACAGATCATCAAAAACTAACCACAGTTTGTATAATTTGTTTTACTATTCATCATACGGAGTGTTCTGACCCACATCAAGCAAAACATATTTAAAAGGACACAGGAGACCACATGTAAGGGTTCAAAAAGTTTTTATTTTAACTAACCTTCTTTTCTTGATTCTTTAGTTGATAAAGTGAAAGGAAGAACCCTTTAAAAAATCCGTGCCCAAAAAGAAACAAAGTAACAACAGAAAGACTGACCTGGTTGGCCGGTCAACAACTAACCGGCTAACAGGAGCGACCGGGTCAACCCTATACAGGGCTGTAAGAACGGCCCGGTCGCTGACACCTTTGTCAGCATCGGCTAAACCGCAAAAGGAAAATAAAAAATAGGCCAAAACAAAAGAGCTAAAAGCTAACAAAAGGCTACAAAAGCCATACGAGCGTGCAGGGAGCAAGTTGGAACGGCGAGCAGAGAGCAAGCGCACATTTAGAGCACTTCGTTCTCAAAATGCTGGACTTCTGGTGGTCCCAAGAGTCTCTAAAAGCACTGTAGGAGGTAGAGCGTTTAGCTCCCAAGCTCCTGTGTTGTGGAATCAGCTCCTGTCCATGTTAAAGAGGCCGACACAGTCTCTTCATTTAAGACCAGGCTTAAAACGTTCCTCTTGAAAATGGCTTATGGTCAGGCCAGTTAGGAACAGAAAGAAAAACCTATAGTTCCCAGCTATGCTGCCCTAGGAGCAACTATACTGGGGGAAGTATGGCAGCTTGAGCACTATCCTCTGTTTCCTACTACTTCTCTATCAAACAATATTTAATTTCAATGCTTTTCCTTCTTTTTCTCCCACTTCCCCGACGGAGCGGAGCAGGCACATCGAGGACCTGTGGATCCAGATGCCCCTCAACTGCCTGGAGAAACAGTCTGCCTGGAGAAACGGTCTGCCTGGAGAAACGGTCTCTACTCCATATGAACGGTTCTTCATCAGCCTCGAAGAATTGGTTCTCCTCCTGAGTGGATCCAGTTCCACCGTGTATCTGCAAATTGAGGCGCGTCCTCCTGTCCGTCCGAGGGAGTCGGATCTCTCCTTCACAGTGGAACTCCTACAGGTTTCTACTTTTTCCCCAAAGAGGTTTGGTAGTTTTTACTGGCTGAGAAGGAGGGTCTAAGGACAGGGGGCTTGGGACATCTGTCTAAGGACACAGGACGTGGCGCAGCACACAATCAGAGATAACGCTCCAGTGAGGTACGCACTACCGGAAGACGGTACGTACCTACGCACTACCCGGAAGACGGTGACGTACCTACGCACTACCCGGAAGACGGTGACGTACCTACGCACTACCCGAAGAAGGACCAAAGCAAACCCCGGACCTATATACATTTTTTTTAAAAATAAATAAATTTAAATCAACCAGACGCAGCTCTTGGAGCAAATAATGATATTCACTGAACTCTGCTCACCTCTGAAGTATCTGCGGGACCCAGACAAGCCGCATAATGATCAGACAGGATTTATTAACAAACAACATACACAAGATAACATAAGATCTTTACACAGAATTAATCGTATACAAAAACAACAAAACAAGGCAGTAATAAGAAGTGATGAAAAAGCATCCAAAAGTGAGGCAGCCCTGCTTGGAACCATTGGCCCAATAAATTAGACAATCAGAAACAATCCATGGTTGTTACAATACATGGGAAGGAAATCAAAATTGCATGCTACGCAGACAATGTTCTATTTCTTCTGACCAAGCCAGAGATTTCCATACCTAAAGGTGATGCATTTCCTTGATAATATATTATTCCCTTTTTTAGGCTGACTGTAACAGCCGTCATGGGACTACACATGAAAAATAGCCTTTTGGCTAATTCTGTTATATTTACAGAAATGTTTATTAATATGCACTGTCCCTGCAATAAATAAACAAATACATAAAAAATAATTGTAACTTTTGCTGAAATCTTTATTAAAGGCATACAAATCAGAATTTTCAAGGGGAATAATATCTAAAGTATATAAATGAATTAATGACCTGGACAACCAATCTACTAAATACATTTAAATGATGAATGGGAAAAAGAGAGTAATTTTGTTTTGCTGGACGAGGAGTGGGCAAATGTGTGTTCACAACGGAGGACCACAAAGTCTCATGTTTGAAGGGAATTCTGTTGGAAGCAACACCTGTCAAAGTGCCCACTACTCACAGGGAGGGGTTGAGTGCTGGAGAAACTGGTTGCCAGGAGTCTAACCATCATCATGTGTTTTGTGTTTCCTGTTAACAAGGCACTGCAGACTGTTTTTTACACCACCATCTCACTCAATTTCAGGACTATATACCTGGGCCTCAAGACCTCTGCCATGGACAATATAGATGGATACCTTTGGAACATACTTTTGGCCGGGAAAAAGGCAATCACAAAATAATGTATCAACACCATAATGGACATATGGACTCGGAAACGGACAAATTTAAAAGAACCTGGACTAAATGGGACTATTATTTAGAAACTTATGTGCCTTAATCTTTCTCTTCATTGGATGCCCGTTTTGTCTGGCTCTGCTTTTTGTTGCCCCCCCCCCCCTTTTTTTCCCCCTTCTCTCTTTTCTTACATTTTGAAAAAAAATAAAAAAAAATAAAAAATAAATAACAGCGTTGGAAGTACTGGGGGGTGACGGGTTCACCTCAAAGTGGTATAAAGCTCTAAAACACACTTAACTGGTCACTTAAAAAAACTCTGACCCCTCCTAGCTGGAAAGTATCCATCATCTCCTTAATACCTAAAGAAGGGAGGGATCGACTTGATTGTGCCTTATGTAGACCCATTTCTATTCTGAAAGTGGACTACTGTATACACACCCCAATGATACCCAAAGGAATGGAACAGATACTCCCAAACTTAATCCACAATGATCAGACAGGATTCATAACCAAACGACAAACACAAGACAACATGAGACAATCTTTACACATCATGAGCCATATACAAAAACAACAGAATAAGCTGTCAAAAATAGGTCTGGACTCTGAGAAAGCTTTTGATTTTGTATGCTGGCCTTATTTATTTAAAGTACTACACAAATTTCAATCTGATTCTAAAAAATTATTGGGGCTCTTTATGATGGTCCAACATCAAGAACTAAAATCAATGGTCATCTGACAGATCCACTGACTCTGGAAAGAGGGGTGAGACAGAGCTGTGCTTAGGCCCCCCTTCTTTGTACTTGGAACCATTGGCACAATATATTAGGCAATCAAAAACAATTCACTGCGTTTCAATCGATGGGATGGAACATGGCAAGTTTATTTGTAGAACATAATTCGTACACAAGGCAAATCAGTGCTTCACGCAACAGTAAAACACATGCATCAAAATCACAAAGTAATCACAAACAATTTAAGACATAAAAGAGAAGCATGTAAATAAAATCTTTTCCGTCATATGCACAGCTAAACAAAACTGTTTTTAGCTTAGATTTGAACATTGTCAGAGTAGAACCGGTCTCACATATTTAGGAAGACTTCCCGATTTTAGATGTATAAAACTGAAACGCAGATTCCCCATGTTTAGTCCTGACTCTGGGCACCAGCAGGAGGCCGGTCCATATTTAGTCCTGACTTTGGGCACCAGCAGGAGGCCGGTCCATGTTTAGTACAAACTCTGGGCACCAGCAGGAGGCCGGTCCCTGAGGTCCTCAGAGTCCGAGATGGTTCATATGGCACTAACATGTACGAGATGTACTTTGGTGCTAGGCCATGGGGAGATTTGTATACAAGCAGAGCTGCTTTAAAGTCTATTCTCTGAGCCAAGTCTGGCAGGAATCAGATGATGTTCTATTGTATTTGAGCAAACCCAAAAAATTCCACACCCAATGTGAGGCATTTTCTTTAAAAAAAAAAGTGTCCCATCTCTAGTCACAAAATTAATATTAAAAAAACCTGAAATTATCTCATTTTGGAACCCCCTTTTAACCTTTAGAATGATATATATAGAATAATTTAAATGGCAATGGAATTTCTTAGATATTTAGGTGTGGTCCTTCATAAAAAACTATTAGCAATATTGGAGAAAAATGATACCCCTCTTTTTTACTACTATGAAAACATTTTCTCAAAAAATTTACTCTTATCCCATATTTAAGTCCATGTCAAAGCATTGAAACTATAAAAAGGAATATTTTGCCCAGATTTCTCAATCTATTCCAGACTCTCCCGATTTTCATCCCCAACTTGCTGTTTGACGAGTGGAATAAAACAATCTCAGGATTTGTATGGCAAAGCAGGAAAACTCAAATCTGATTTAAAACTCTACAATTATATATATAAAAAAAAGGCTGGTGTTTGCCTTGTCTGAAAAATTACTTTATTTCAGTTCAAATCAGAGCGTTGCTGGTGTGACCCGGAATATGAAAAATATTGAGATTAATGTTGTGCCGCTGGTGTCTGTACAGGCCTTACTGGCAGATGACAGACGATTGAGTAATTTGGAGGAAGTTAAGAATCCTTGGGTAAAATCAGTGCTTACAACACGGAAGGAGCTGATCAAAACATACAAAGTAAACAAAGATGTTCCAATCTTCAACTGGTTGGCTTATGACCAAGGTTTTGTTCCAAATATAAATACCTGACATTCAAGGTTTGGATTACAAAAAGGTATAAACGTTATTCACCAGATTGCAAAAGATAATCACATGAAAAGCTTTTCTATGTTGAAAGAGTCCTTTGACTTGGAGATATAGGACTTTTATAGGTATTTACAAATAAGGAGTCATTATAACCAAGAAATTAAACAATGACCATTATTACCATCTGACTGAAATGTTTATCAAGGCTTATAAATCTGAACTCTAAAAAGGGAATAATATCTAAATTGTACTAATGTATTGTTAATCTTGTTGCTAGACTCCTGCTATGGACACAATCAATGGATACCTTTGGAGCATACTGCATACTGCTGCAAGAAATGCCATTACAAAAAGATGGATGACTCAAGCGGCACCAACAACCATGAGAAAATTACATTTGGACTAATTGCAGTGTTTGTTTTTGAGTTGGTGTGCCATAGTTTAAAAAAAACAAACACCTGAACTGATAATACTTTCACTATGGGTTTATATTACAACGTTTAGCGCACCAGAGTAGAATATACAGGCCGAGTAGATATTTTACACACAGAGATACTGGGTCCAAAATAAGAAAGACAAGAAAAAACATTTATATTGGCCCCATGTGTCATTAAGCTCCATACAACTGGTGAACTGAATCGTGAATTCATCTGCCAGGTTCTTTGGTTACATGTTGAGTCTTTCCTCTATAATAAAATTAGTGTGCAAATATAATAACATTACTTAAAATCCCTTGAAATTATAATCCATGTTTCAGGCAAATACTGGACCAAACAACTGGTTCCTTTGGTGACAAATGCAAGGTTTCAGGGTTGACCAGGTGTCTTCCAGTGCTCTGTAGTAGTTTGGAAAAATATTTGCATAACATGTTTATTTTCCCCTCTGAGCGCACAGCACTCCACAGCTCCACAGCGTCTTTGGCTTGGTCTGCGGCATGAGGCAGACTTGAACCATTCCACACTCGAAAACATAAACCACTGACTGATCTGCGCTCATCCACGAGAGGACTAATCGCTTTTTTTGTGCCACAACGTATTATGAACAGAGACCTCGAGAACCAAGCTCCTCTTTTCTAATCTAAACACTGTGCATTTTGTGCGATTAATTTGTATTAATTCATGATTCATTCATGATTTTAATTTTTTTAATTAAATTACACTGGTTAATGCTTTCTCTTTGTCAGCCCTAGTTCAAACCAGTCTTATATGAGACTCATGCCATTGTCTGAGTGTCTTGTTGCGCTGCGATTATGGATCTAATGTTTGTTTGTGTTTGACGTACAGAGCCGACTTTCTGAACCAAGCATATACTCACCTTGATCTTTTTGGCCATTTTGTCTTTCCACTTCTGAGCGATCGAGCCATCAATGAGCAGCAACCTGACAAAGAAAGAAGGATGATAGTTGGCATGAGTTCCCTGGGCGTGCAGCAGGAGAGGTGCGGCGCGAACCTGGACCTCTCCTCGCTCTCGTAGCCCATGATCAAATAATCTTCTCCAGGCGTGAGCGGGGGGCACAGGCAGGAGGAGGAGTAGTACAGGGTCTGGATCTCTCGGGGGATGTTGACCAGTGAGGACTTTAGCACCTCACGCACCTCCACCACCGCCGTGGGCTCCAAGCCACGGTTCCTCACCTCCCGAACCAGAGCACGGATCACTGCACAGAACACACCTGTATCTCAATGTTCTAATGCAGTACTCATGCAATGAGAAACAATCATGTATTTGGGTGCCACCAGGGATTAACAGCCGTAGAGTAAACCAATCCAAAAGCGCAATGCACAAGGCCCTAGCAAGGCAACAGAAAATACTTCATTGGTTCTCAGTATAAAGATTATGACTGATCGGTTAAAATAATGTTGGAAAAGAACCACTGTGAATTACTGTGGCCCGTGTAAACTATAAAGATAAATCCTTCCTAACTATAACCATAACCCAACATGAACTGAACATAGCCCTGACCGAACGCTCTGAGGAAAGTGGAACATGAGGCAGTGGGAACTAAGGACACACAGGAACTTCATGTGCCAGGACTGTCTTTACCACATTTTGACCATTTGAGTTTGGATTTAGTGTATACGGTGGAGATGACCCTCCTTTTGAGATTTTGTAATCAAAAGATTGTAGAACATGAACTCCCCACACTAAAGTAAAAAAAATAAAAAATAACTGTGGCTTCTGTCTGTCTTCATATGACTCTGGTGATCTCTTTTCCTCTGACGCCTCCACATTCCAGACATGCGGTTTGTTTCCGTGCACTTAGGCCTCGGTGGTCCATGAGCAGATGAGGTGGAACACGCCTTCTAACTTTCCCTTGTTTCAATTACATGTCAATATCAAGCAGGACTTCTGGCTCCCGCAGCCAGTGGAAAACACGGCAAATGTGTGTACGGAGCCAAAGGCATCAGGGTGGGATCTGCGTGGGATTTGCTTCATCACAGTTGAGTGGAACCTGGAAGAGCTGTGTCTCCGAGCCACAGAACAAACCACCTCCTCCGGACTTCTCCTCTGCACCATGAAGGGAACATGTTTCACCCAGGACTGGACAACACAGGTCCAAATAATAGATTTTTAAAATAATTTTAACTAGAAAATGTCATCCAAATAGCCCTATTTGCTTAGTCCTGCACATATGTCACAATTTGTCCAAAGTTTTTGAAATTTACTTAAAATGTAATTTGTTCCATTTTATGAATGTCCATAATAAAAATGGTTACACACATACAGCGAGCCGGGTTACGTGTCTTGCCAAAGACACAACAGCAGTATTCACCTGAGTCAGCGTCGCAAACCTGTGGCCCAGACGATCTGACCAAGGATGTTTATGTTGAGAGCGATATTTGAACTGCCAACCTTGGGATTAGAAGAGGGGCTCTCTGCCACTGAGCTAATCATTTCATTCCATTCCTTGATCGTTAGTACATTTTGTGTCATCAATTATTTTTATTAGGTCATTTTTTGTAAACATTATTTATTGACGTGTAAAAAATAAAATAAAGTGCGCACGCACGCAGGGAGGCGCACCTGCACACACAGCAACCTTAAACATATGCAAGTTCACCCATTTAAAAATATGAGGTTTGTAATTTTCATCAATAGGTACACATCAAGCGTGAGAGACAGTTAAAAAAAAAAAAAAAAAAAAAAAAAAAAAATCCAGAAAATCACATTGTATGATTTTTAAACAATTTATTTGTGAAAATGGGTGGCCAATAAGTATTGGGCAGCTAGAAAACAAACAACTCTTGTGTCCCTCACAGACCAGTCACTTGCTCTTTAAGAAGTGATTCCGGCCTCCACTCGGTAACAGTATGAATGGACTCGTTTGAACTGATTAGATGCATAAGAGACCCCCGCACACACCTTCAAACTGTCAGACTCCAGTCTTCACCATGACCAAGACCAGAGAGCTTCCCAAAGACACCAGAGAGAAAATTGTACAACTGCACAAAGCTGGGATGAGACAGCTTTGTGAGAAAAGGTCAACAGTTGGAAACATTAAAAATGGAAGTATGACATCACTGACAATCTCCCTCGGAGTTGGGCTCCATGCAAGATCTCACCTCGTGGCGTTCAAATGATCCTGAGAACAGTGAGGAATCAGCCCAGAACTACACGGCCGGGAACTGGTCAATGATTTGAAGACAGCTGGGACCACCCTGGGACCGTCACAAAGATGACAATAAGTAACACACTACGTCGTCATGAGGTGAAATCCTGCAACGCCCCAAAGGTTCCCCCTACTACACCAAAAATCATGTAAAGGCCCGTCTGAAATGTGCTAAAGACCCTCTGGACGATCCAGAGGAGGATTGGGAGAATGTGACGTGGTCAGATGAGACCAAAATGGAACGGTTTGGTTTAAACACTCGCCGTGTTTGGAGGAAGAAGAATGCTGAGAATGCCAAGAACACCAGACCTTCTGTGAAGCATGCTTTGGGGGTGGAAACATCATGCTTTGGGGGTGGAAACATCATGCTTTGGGGGTGGAAACATCATGCTTTGGGGGTGGAAACATCATGCTTTGGGGGTGGAAACATCATGCTTTGGGGGTGGAAACATCATGCTTTGGGGATGCTTTTCTGCGAAAGGGACAGGAAGACTGGTCCATATCAATGGCAAGATGAATGGGGCCATGTATTGTGACATTCTGGGTAAAAACCTCCTTCCCTCGGTCAGAGAATTGAGGATGAAACATGGCTGGGTCTTCCAGCATGATAACGATCCAAAGCACACAGCCAGGAAAACCAAGGAGTGGCTCCGTAAAAAGCATATCAAGGTTCTGGAGTGGCCAAGCCAGTCTCCAGACCTCAACCCAATCGAAAACCTGTGGAGGGAGTTGAAACTCCGTGTTGCCAAGCGACAGCGCTCAAACATCACAGCTCTAGAGAAGATATGTGCAAAGGAGTGGGCCAAAATACCAACTAAAGTGTGTGTAGACCTGGTCAAGAACTACAGGAACCGTTTGACCTCTGTCATTGCCAACCAAGGCCACATTACAAAGTATTAAAAGTAACTTTTGCTTGCTTCCCAATACTTATTGGCCACCCATTTTCACCAATAAATAGTTTAAAAATCATACGTGTGATTTCCTGGATTTTTATTTTACATTCTGTCTCGCACGCTTGATGTGTAGCTATGATGAAAATTACAAACCTCTTATCTTTTTAAATGGTGAACTTGCAAATGTTTAAGTTTGAGTTTAAGTTTCCCTCTACCATGTTTTTCCAGGGATCTGCTGTAGCCACTCCTCCAGTGTTGTAGCCACTCCTCCAGTTTGGGGGTCACTGCCCCGAGTGCTCCGATGACCACGGGCACCACTTTGGCCTTCACCTTCCACGCCTTCTCCAGCTCTTCTCTGAGCCCTTGGTATTTTTCCAGTTTCTTGTGTTCCTTTTTCCTGATGTTGCCATCACTTGGTATCACCACGTCAACCACAGTGGCTTTCCTCTGCTGTTTATCCACCACCACAATGTCTGGTTGGTTTGCCATTACCATTCTGTCAGTCTGTATCTGGAAGTCCCACAGGATCTTGGCTTGTTCATTCTCTACCACTTTTGGGGTGTTTCCCACTTTGACCTTGGGGTTTCCAGTCCATACTCTGCACAGATGTTCCTGTACACTATGCCAGCCACTTGGTTATGACGCTCCATGTATGCTTTCCTTGCCAGCATCTTACACCCTGCAGTTATGTGCTGGATTGTCTTGGGGGCTCATTTGCACAGCCTACACCTTGGGTCTTGTCTGGTGTGGTAGATCTGGGCCTCTATTGCTGTTAGGGCCTGTTCCTGTGCAGCCACGATGAGTGCCTCTGTGCTGTCCTTTAGTCCGGCCCACTCTAGCCATTGGTAGCATTTCTTGATATCAGCCACTTCAGTTATGCTCCGGTGGTACATCCCATATAGTGGCTTGTCCTCCCATGATGGTCCCTCCTCCAGCACCTCATCCTCCTGCATGGTGAGCGGCTTTCGCATCTTAACATCTGTGGTCTGTATCTCTTCCTTTGGCCACCTTATTATTCCTGCAGGGCATCTGATCACTGGCAGAGTGTAGCTGTTTATTGCCATTGTTCTTGCCATCGAGCTGGCTTCTTAGGACTTGCCTTACTTGTCAGAGTTATTTGGCTGTTGCTGCTTTCCTTGTTACCTCTTTGAGGTTGCCATTTGCCTGTGGTATTCCAAGGTATTTGTAGCCATCCTCGATGTCTGCTATTGTTCCTACTGGGAGTGAGACCCCTTCCAGGTGGACTACCTTCCTTCTCTTTGTCACAATCTGACTACACTTCTAAAGCCCGAATGACATACCAATGTCAGCGCTGTAGATCCTGGTCGTGTGGATCAGCGAGCCTATGTCTCGCTCGCTCTTTGCGTACAGTTTGAAGTCATCCATGTAGAGGAGGGGACTGATCGTGGCCCCGTGACTGATCGTGGCCCCATTCTTGAGTCGGTATTCATAGCCAGTCTTGTTGATTATTTGGCTGAGAGGGTTCAGACCTATGCAGAACAGCAGTGGGGACAGAGTGTCTCCTTGGTATATGCCACATTTGATGGACACTTGTGCAAGTGGTTTACCATTGGTCTCAAGGGTGGTTTTCCACAGCCGCATCGAGTTTGCCTTCTTGTAATCAATCCAGGCAGTACACAGATTAGTGTATCGGGTTCTGCAATCTTGAGCAACTGTTCTGTCAACCAGGAGTTGGAGTTTGGCTCCTCTGGTGTCTTTGCCAATGCCCTTCTGCACTTTGCTCATGTATTGATCCATGTGCCCACTTATCTTAGCCGCAATGACGCCTGACATGAGCTTCCATGTTGTGGAGAGACAGGTTATTGGCCGATAGTTGGATGGGACTGTACCCTTGGAGGGATCCTTCTCAGGATCTTACGCCCTTCGGTTAGATATTCAGGGTGAGTCCATCCCTTAGCAGCTGGTTCATTTGTGCTGCCAAGTGCTCATGGAGTATTGTGAGTTTCTTTAGCCAGTACGCATGAATTATGTCAGGGCCCGGTGCTGCCCAGTTTTTCATACCTGAGACTCTTTCTTGGATGTCTGCCACTGTGATGGTAACTGGGTTCTGTTCAGGGAGTGGCCCCTCCGATAATATTTAAAACGATAAAGTAATATAAGAAAAAAAAACAACAATCAAGCACTGGACAGACATAACAACAGGAATGAGACTATTGAAAAGATAACGTTCAAACTTAATTTGGAAAAGGACCATTTTTACCAACTCTGGACTCGCTGGGACAGTTTTTATACGTGAGTGAATGTATAGTTGAGTGAGTATAGTTGACTTATTGATGTCTGTTCTTTTTTTTCATTGGTATTTTGCTCTCTGGTCATGTTCTGTTCATTTTTGTGATTCTTTGTGTTCTTTTTTGAAAAACTGAAAAAAATAAATAAAAAGATATAAATATTACAAATAAATAAATACATACATACACTGCCTGTCCAAAAAAAAGTCTTCACAGAAAATAAGGGTCACACGCTCTAATATTTGGTAGGACCGCCTTTAATTTTGATTACAGCACACATTCACCGTGGCAAAGATTAAAAAAAAAAAAAAAAAAAAAATCACAAAACCAGAATACACTAAATGCAGAGGACAAGACTAGAGAGAAAAGCAAATTATGTAGGGTTGGAAAAAAAAAATAATGTAAGAAACAAATAGATAATGCATAAAAAGAATAAAATTGTCCATTTCTAAGTGGAGTCTGTAAGAGATTTTTTGTATTGTCAGTATGTCCATCATGATTTCGGTCCAGTCCTTAGTCGTCGATGCAGTTTGTGTCATCCATGGCAGGTCACATTCTTCCTACAGAATTGCTTTCTGTGCCGTCCATGGCAGGAGTTTTGTGGCCCAAATACATAGTTCTGAAATTGAGAGGGATCAAAAAAACAGTCTGCTGTGCATTGCAAAATTTAGTCCAATATTTTTGAGTGACAGGACAGTCCCAAAGCACGATAGTGGTTTACAGTCAAATTTACAGTTGTTGTGCAGAAAGTGAACAGAACAGTGCAGTGAGAGATTGATTAATATATATGTATACGCACGCACACAGCCAAAAACAGCTTTACTGTTGCTAATATCATTATATTTGATTGTTTCATTACTTCCGCGTTCTCCACGGCAAACTTTCCCCCACTGTTTTACTCTCTATATTGAATGGACTGATGCATTTAACACTAGAACTCCCAAGGCCGTCAATTTGACGGTTTTCAGAATTGTACGTCTAATTACTCTGATTACGTTGCTCTTTTAGATTCATGGACTCTTGACTTTTTCCTTTCCTGTCACATTTAGTGTCACTCACAGCGAAGCTAAAAGGTACAATGGATTTGAAGCGATTATCCAGAGGCCCTGGCAATGCTTCAAAACATTGATGAGGTTTGTTCAGGACTCTGGTTTTGGGCAGCTCAGGCGAATCAGACAGCAAATCGGAAGGACGACTGCGGAGGACGCAAGAAGCCGGCAAAATCTCACTGGCAGTAGCTCTCTTGTAAACGTTCAAGGTATTTATGACAAACTTTATTAAATGGTTATGGCATTTTAGGCTGTTGAGATCAATAACCTAAGCGCCTGTTGCTTCAGCTGCCCCGGTAACATGCGCGTGAGCAGCATATTCTTGGCAACAGCGACAATATTCAAAGTATTTATGAAACCTGTGTTATAATAGTAGTTAGTATTATTATTATTATTATTATTATTATTATTATTATTATTAATTATTATTATTATTATATTAATAGTATAATAGCCAGCCAAATACTATTATTATTATTATTATTATTATTATTATTATTATTATTATTATTATTATTATTATTATTATTATTATTATTATTATTATATTAATTAATAATAATAATAATAATAATAATAATATAATAATAATAATAATAATAATAATAATAATAGTATTTGGCTGGCTTTTCTTTTAGGAAGATGTGTCCAGATCAATGAATGAATATGCGTATATTCTCTGTAACAGCGGCTTCACCCTTGGTATCACAAACAAAACTCCTACTTACCCTCTGCACTTTCTCAGATTGTGAAATGGGCTGGCAAGCTGATGTAGAGACGGCCACAACGAAGTTTGGAATCTATATATACCAGCCAGCTGCAGAGACTAAGCTCCAGTGTCATGCAGGACAGGAGGGCAACCCCTGAATGCTCTGTTCCAGGACCTGCCATAACGCGGCAAAGACTGGTCGCGCCAAAATGCAGGACCAAAAGATATAGAGACAGTTTTATCCCAGCAGCTATTGCCCTCTTAAATAAACTCACGGACAATTTTTCAATTTGTTAATCCATTATGAGAGTGTTTTTTATACTGTGTTACTTGTATGTTTGATGTCTCTTCATCACTGCAAACCCATTTACCCAATACGAATAAAGACACCTAACCTACTCCTCATCCTCCTCTTCCTCCGCCGATAATAGTCAACTTCGGCACTCTGAATAATGATAATATTCTTCAAAGATGCTAATAGACTAATTTTAAGCCTGTAGAGAAGAATCATTCTTTTGATGACGTCATCGCCAAAGAGCGCAACAGTTCATATTGAAAGCCTTGGGAGTTCTAGTAGATCTAAAATCCTGGTAGTCCAAATGCTAATGAATTGTTTCGCAACTTGAACTAACTTGAATTGATTTGAATTGACTACCTTGAATGAACTTCAATTTAATTAAGTTTACTTTTTTTTTTAAAGAACTTTAAGAATGAATTGTAATAATTTATGATGTTTGTGAGATTGATAATTATCAAGAAGTGTTACTAGAAACTGATTGTAACTTTATATATACATTTATATGAAGGCTAGAGATTATATGATGACCTCCTGTGGATCAGTTTTCCTCGACCTCTGTAGGTCAGGTTTCCCCCCCCCCCCACAGACCTTGATTTCCTCTTCGAGAGGTGGAGAGGGACCAATTAGCCTACGGACCTGGTAGGACCATTCGTTGTTTTTACCAGATACGGACACCCTAAATTGGATTACTTTTTTTCCTCTTGGATTTTATTTCTTTCCTCTTCAAATTTAACTTTCAAAGACACTTTAAAACTCAATGGAATATGAACTGAACTTACAAACGCTGGAACAACCTTTTGTTGTTTTGAACATTTATTTATTTAGTTAGTTTGTTCTATTTAACACAATTCTCATTCAATCATACTTCTGTGTTTATGCTTTTCATCCACCACAAGCTCCTGTAGCGAACCTGGTTCTTTCTGTTTGGTCATATGCAACCCATTGCAACAACTCAGCCCTAATACTAACCTCTTAAATTAGCGTTGCATTTTGTAATCCAGACCTTGAATCTCAGGTCAGTTCTATTTGGTACAAAACCTTGATCATAAACCAACCAGTTTAAGATTTGAACATCTTTGTTTAGTTTATATATTTTGATTAGCTCCTTCCATGTCGTAAGCACAGATTTTACCCAGGGATTCTTAACTTCCTCCAAATGACTCCACTGTCTGTCATCTGCCGGGATGTTTTTAATCTCTCTGGTCAAAAAGAAAACACACATACCCAAGAATAAGAACATCAACCAGCTGAAAGGATTACATTTTTTTTTTTTTAAAAATCATGTCACAATCATAAGTCTCTTCAAATCAACAGAAATGTATCACCATGTGACCACAATCTGAACTCACATGTTTAGTTCTCTGTGTTTTGCATCTTCTTGAGGGGCACCTCTACCTCTGAGCACGTGTTTTTTACCTTGAAAAGTCACCAAAAGAGTTGCGGGGAAAGAGAACCCATGTCTCAACTTCTCACAGATGTGGTGGAACTTTTGTTGTTGTTGACAAACCTCATATGGAATATCTGGAGCAAAGAAGACACGCTTGCCTTTGTACTGGAGGTCTCCTTTAACCCTTGCAGCCTTCAGGACACGTTCCTTCACAGAATCGTTAAAAAATCTCCTAATAATTGCCTGGAGAAACTGTCTACTCCATATGAAAGGTTCTTCATCAGCCTCGAAAAATTGGTTCTCCTCCCGAGTCGGTCCAGCTCCACCGTCTCTCTCGCGTCCTCCTGTCCGTCCGAGGGAGTCGGATCTCTCATTCACAGTGGAACTCCTCGAAGTTTCTACTTTTTCCCAAAGAGGTTTGGTAGTTTTTCCTGGCCGAGAAGGAGGATCTAAGGACAGGGGAGCTTGGGACATCTGTCTAAAGGACACGGGATTCTGGGACATTGCCAAGTCCCTATGAACACTATCGCCCCTCGAGGAAACTGCTGTTGTGATTTTGGGCGTTACAAAATAAATTGAATTTAATTTAATTATCTGCTGGTCTAGGTTTGCCCAGGCGATGTGCTCTTTCTATTGTTATGGGGGGACTCCACAGTCTGAGATGATCTCAGGTATTATCTTCAGAAAACCCACAGTGTCCTCTCCTTCCTCTTCCTCCGAGACAGGCTTATTTTTCATATTATTGTTCTCCGTCTGCAGAGTCATTACCTTGGCCTGCAGCGCCTCAGTGGCCGTCATAGTCTGCAGCTCGTCCGGGTTGTCTGAAATACATTGTTCAGTTTAATCTATGCGCGCTCCATCCGCTCCTGTCTCTTTTATCTCTTTATATCAGAGAAGATTTCTTCATTCCCATGTCACGCTGCATTTCACTTTTAACTTCATGTATCATAGCGGCCAGTCGGTGTAAGGTGATCTCCCCTCCACCTTCAGACAAGTGCGAGCCTGGATACCAGAGTTCAGGGACGGAGCTTTGTTTAGCGGCCGAGAGGGGGCTGCTAGCTTCTACCTCAGGCCTGCTAGCCATGTTAGCGTTGTTAGCTTGTGAGAAGGGCTGTTTTTCACGAGAGCCGTGGCTTTCAGCTTTGTTTGTTTCGTTCCTGTAGCGTTACCAGTCTTTTGTTTTCCTAGTGTCGTCATCTCTTGCTCCTGGCTGTTTGTCTGGTCTGAACTTCATGATCCACATGGGGAGGGCATCAACACCATCACAGAGTGCATCACAGACTACATAAACTTCTGTTTTGAAAACACTCTACTCTCCCGGACGGTACGGTGTTTTCCAAGCAACAAGCCGTGGATTAACCGTGAATTGAAAGGTCTGCTGAGGGAGAAGAAGAGAGCTTTCAAGTCAAGGAACAAGGAGGAGCTGAAGACTGTGCAGAAGAAGCTGAGGAGGAAGATCAGGCAGGCGGAAGCCAGCTACAAGAGGAAAATGGAGGAGCAACTGTAGCAGCAGAACATTCAGAGAGTGTGGAGGGGCAGACGCCACTCTGCTGCCCTCTCACCAGTGAACCTCCAGGGAAGGGACAATGAGAGAGTGGACTCATACAAGTCAGAATCAGAATCAGAAAGAGTTTATTGCCATTGTCAATGAACAAAATTCAAAGACGTAGGAACTTGTCTCGGCCTTAAGGTGCAACATAAACCTGGGCGTTCATCTGAACCACAAACTGGACTGGACTCATCACACAGACGCACTGTACAGGAAGAGCCAGAGTCGACTCTACCTCCTGAGGAGACTCCGGTCCTTTGGAGTGACAGGGCCACTCCTGAGGCCACTCAGTTTTTTTTTGGCATCAGCCCTCCTGTACGGTGTGGTCTGCTGGAGCAGCAGCATCACAGAGAGGGAGAGGGAGAAGCTGGACAAAGTCATCAAGAAGTCCAGCTCCGTCCTGGGCTGTGCTCTGGACTCGGTGCAGGAGGTGGGGGACAGAAGGGTCCTGGCTAAAACTCACATCTATGCTGGACCATGAGTCTCGCCCCCTGCAGGACCCTCTGTCCGCTCTGGAGAGCAGCTTCAGTGACAGACTGATCCACCCTCGCTGTGTGAACGAGAGGTTTCACAGGTCTTTCCTTCTGCTGCTGTCAGACTTTACAACAAACACCGTTAGTGCTGAACGTGTCATTCAGATTTCATAATCATGTGCAATACTGTTATACTCCTGTGCAATACTGTCACTCGTGTGCAATACTGTGACAATGTCAATCATCCCTGTGCAATATTTTCTTTCCATATGACAGCTGTAAATAAGAGTGTTATTGTTGTTGTCGTCGTTGTCATCATCAATTATTATTATTATTTTCTTCTTTTTTCTAATTTATCCGTTTGTATTATTATACTGTGCCTAATCTGCTTCTGTTCCTTTTGTTGCAACCCTAGAATTTCCCCATTGAGGGACAAATAAAGGTGATCTTATCTCATCGTTTCTTGGGATTTTGTGGGTAATACGGTAATTTTAAAAGAAAAAACGTTGGCAGCGGTGGAGCGCAAGATTGGCTCACTCTGACGTCATACCCGGAAGTCATATGTATTTATTTAAATTCAATTTATTTTTGAAATGCAGCAGTATCCTTGAAGGGCGACAGTGAGAGATGTAACAGGGACATTGTGCATTAAATATATTGCACAAACCAGACATGTCTACAAGCTAATTTTCATCTGTAGTCCCTGGGCAGAGACAAAATGACAGCAGGTTTACAGTGTGCAGTGTGCTCCATAAAATGGTCCATGCACATTCAAATAATGCAAAAAAAAAAGAGAAAAAAAAAAGACGACAAACACCAACAAACAATTTACAACAGAAGCAGCACCTCATATGAAATCCAACTATTAATTTAAATATTTACACTATAGTATGATGACAATACTTTTTCTGAAGCCCATTTTAGTTTTTTTTGTCTTACCATAATTGTAGTTGTTCTTCAGGTAGGTTTTCTGTCCCATTCGCACTATTTTACACTTGCAGCGCTCTAGAAAAAAAACAAAACAAACAAAAACAGTCATCTTGAGCTCTGCAAAGGGTGTGTGTGCACATGCACATGCGTGTGTGTGTGTGTGTGTGTGTGTGTGTGCATGTGTGTGTGTGACATCCTGACTTCTCACAGTAATATGATGCAGGTCAGTGTTTATCTCCATGGCTGATCATCAACACCAGTCTCTCAAAGGACTTTCAACAGATCAGTGCTACTGAATTCTTACCTGAAGTTGGTCCTCTGCAGCGAAGGTTTTTGGAGTCCAAAGGGAAGTCAGGGCTGGTTTCTGGAGAAACAGAGGATACAAGAGATGAACATAGATAATCATGATGGTTGTTTAGCCAGAATCCTCCAGAACAGCACATCCAAACTTGAAGTGCTTGAAGTTCCACAGAAACACATACACGCTCCCTCCTTTCGTTAGTAGAAAATTCTCTGAATCCAGCGTTGAAAGTGCTCTTCTTCTTTTTTTATATTTTCATTTTGTCCAATTTTATAAAGATACGTAGATAATATAACATAAATGGAAAACACAAATTGACCAGAGAGTAAAAATCCATAGAAAAACACGTAGACATTGACTAAACAAACAAGATCCTGGCATATTTGAAATAAAATAGGAGTTCCATTTGGTCCAATTTGTCTGATATCTGTTACCATGTCAATCCAGTCCTTGGTCGTTGGCGGTGTTTGTGTCATCCACCTCTTTGTTATGGCCTTTTTGAACATATCAAAACGTGTCATGTGATTATATTTTGCAATCTGATGAAAAACTAGTATACTGTTTGTAATAAAGACTTTAAATCTCAAATCTGTGCTGTTAGGCGCAAAACCTTAGTCATAAGCCAACTAGTTTCAGATTTTAATATCTTTGTTTAGGTTTTGTGTTTTATATTATTCCTTCCATTTATATTATTCCTTCCATATTGTAAGCACAGATTTTACCCAGGGATTCTCAACTTCCTCCAAATGACTCAACCGTTTCTCTTACAAGTAGATTTGGTTTTCCATATGGCGGATCACTAATCATGGACAAAGTGTATGATTAATGTCAGCAAAATTGTTAAATTGAATGAATAGAAATCAAGGTTTTGTGATTTCTGTCATGTCTTTGTGATTTTAATGCATTTTTTCCCCTTTTGTGTGAAGCACTTTGAATTGCCTTGCGTAAGAATTGTACTCTACAAATAAACTTGCCTTTCCCAACAGCCCGCTCCTCGCTGTTAAACAAAGCTCCGTCCCCGAAGTGGGGTCTCCAAGCTTGCACTTGTCCGAAGGTGGAGAGGGTTACACCGACTGGCCATTATGATGCATGAAATTAAATGGGAAATGCTGTGTGATATGTCATTGTTGAGGGTGGAAATGAGATAAGAGCTTGGTATGGCCCCATTTGAACAAATAGGATTTTATATAAAAGGTGCTGAAAGAGACAGGTGAGGATGGAGCGCGCATGTATTTCAGACAATACGGAGGAGCTGCAAACTATGAGGGCCAAGATGGAGGCGCTGCAGTCGGAAAACAATAATATGAGAAATAAGATTCTGAATTTGGAGTCCAGATCACGTAGGCCCAATCTCAGACTTGTGGAGGTACCCTAGGGAGAGGAGGGAGAAGAAACTGAAAGTTTCCTGGAGAAGATCATTCTTATGATAGTGATGTGATTTGTTTGTTTTTGACGTCAGACTTTATGCTCCATGTTGGCCGTCTGCTTTAATTCAATACCATTTATTTTTGTAACGCCCAAAATCACAAAAGCGGTTGATTCGAAGGGCAACAGTGAAAAACAGAATAAACAATGCTCATAGTGACTAGGTAATGTCTCTAGCTCCCCTGCCCTTAGACCCTCCTTCTCGGCCAGGAAAACTGTTAGCAGGGTCCTCTTTGCACAGCGTTAAACGTGAACATTAAATCACAGCAGTACACGTTATAGAAGTGTTCCCGTATGTGGACGGTGAGCACACATACGGGAACACTTCTTTTATTACACACAAGTGCAGGCAATTCATAATTACGTGGTCAATCCATGTGACAATATAAACGCATGTCATTGGCTGTCAACAATAATGGGAGGAAACAAAATGAGAGCACATCAACACCCACTTGCTCACATATAAATACTTAATTAGTCCAGAATACATAAACATAATAAGGCCGACACACCCATTACATAAGTATTTCTTTTAAACACCAAAATTAAACATTTCAAACTTTAATAGTTTAATTCTGGTTGCTGGTTTGGTGAGTATATCTGCAAATATTTAATTGGTGGGACAATATTCCAAATTAATCCTGCCTTCATTAAACATGGCCCTCACAAAATGGTATTTGAAATCCACATGTTTACAGCGTTGTCTCTGCAACAGCAATAGTTCCCTGGTTGTCTTCATAGATCTTACATGAATATTTGCGGCCATCCAAACACTCCAAGAGTTGTTGCAAATACATACACTCTTGTATGGTCGCAGCCAAAGCCATATCCTCTGCCTCGCAGGTGGATCGTGCTACAGTAGGCTGTCTTTTAGTTTTCCATGAGACTACAGGTCCATCTTTGTTTAGACTAATGCAATAGCCTGTTGTGCTTTTTTCGGTCACTCACATCAGCAGCCCAATTAGCATTGCTGTACATCACATTAACATCAGTGTATTTACTGAAACTGAGTACTTTGTTTTGAGTACCGTTTAAATACCGCAACGTATGTTTTACTGTAGTCCACTGCTCAGAAGTTGGTTTTGTGAAATACTGAGACAGCTTACCCACTACAAAACTTAAGTCTGGCCTTGTACAGGTCACCAGATAGATTAGGCTACAGACTGCCTCTGTATTTTTGAACATTCTCCATTTCTTCAGCATCATCTTTGTAGTTCAGCTTCTGTTCACAAGAATGACAGCGTCTCTTCGTCCATTGCATCAACCCATTCTTTGGCCTCTGGTGAGGTTACAGCTTCTTTATATGTTTGAGGTAAGTTACACAAAGTCTGTAACAACAGTCAATATTGGTTAAATCTTCCTCAAAACTACAGACATAATCACTAAAATAATCAGGTCTTTTACTCTCCCTTTCAGGATATCGCCTTTGGTCAGTAAATTTTTCCTCATTTTGTGGTTCTTCATCCTTTGTTTGGTTATTATTCTACTTTGTGACCGTTTCTTGTTTTTCAGCTACTTGTGGACAAACTGGGGGAGTTTTATCCATCCGCCTGTTAACTACAAGATCTTCCTCATCTGCATGCAGCACTTCTGTGTTCGTTTTGGATACAAATTCTACAAGTCTATATTTTTGCTTTTTTCCGTTGTTGGGCTAATACACCAAATAGGCTGGACTATTCTTGTCATATCCAGCAAAAATTCCTCTCTCACACCTCGAGTCCAACTTTCCTTTTTGATATTTGTAAGCATAACACAACTGACCAAAAATGTTCATCCTGGAAACATTGGGCTGTCTCCCAGTTAGCATGTAGAAAGGAGTCTGTTTAGTGCGATTGCTAAAGCATCTATTCCGCACTACAACAGCTGTCTGGACAGCATATGTTCATAACATCTTTGGCCGCTCACTCTGAATGAGCATACACCTGGCCATTTCAAACAGAGTTCTCCAATTGCATTCAGCAGTTCCATTTTGATATGGAGAGTATGGGGCTGAGGTCTCATGACAGATACCGCTCCGGCATATTAATGCGCAGCACTCTTTTCCAGTGTACTCAGTACCATTATCAGACCTCATGCATTTTACCCGCCCATAAGGGGCCATGTCAGCTAGAAACTTTTCAGTAGCTGGCACTGTGTCACTTCTATTTTTTTAAGAAGTACACAAAAACTGCACTTGAATAATCATCTGTAAAGGATAGTGCATACCTATGACCTTCTCTGGACATTGGGTCAATAGGACCAGCTAAATCTGTGTGCACCATTTCCAGAGGTGCTTTAGCTCTGGCATCTGGCTTTCTGCTCCTAGTTTGGATAAACTTCCCGAGTGTAAACCTCACAGTGTGGAACAGTATTATTCTCCTCATTTTTAATCTTCATACCATCAACAACATGGTTTAGCTTCATTATATCTGCATAATTGCAATGTCCTAAAATTTCACACCAGGTCTGCAAATCATGGCATGTGTTGCACTGGTCATTTTCCAAAGTGTGCAGATTGTAAAGTTTGTTGTGTACATGTGGTAAAATCTTTATGTCGCGGAAGGTTCTTCCTCTCACTGAAGATCACCATGGCTCCACAGGAGGTGGCGGCTTTCACAGAGAGGATATCGTGTGGATATGTTTGGATGGGGGCGCTCCTCAACGTAGTCTTGCAACGACGCCCACCGCTGTCGCTCAGCCGCACCTCTGAGTCCCCTCTTTGCTTGGCAACTCCGCTGTTCCTGTTGCCATCTGCCAGCTCCATGCTGTGTGTCCCGGCCTGAAAACTGGCATCGAACTTCTTGAACTTGATGTCTGTGATAATAAGCGACGTTGCACCCGCATCCGCCATCAGACCTCGGCTCTTGACGTCTGACACCTGCATCTCTGTCACTTATCCGGAAAGCGTATTCCTTGTTTGCTGCGTCGGACGCTCCCTGTGCGTCATCCCGCTGCTGCTTCTTCCATCTACATCAGGCATGTCCAAACTACAGCCGGGGGCCAAATGCGGCCCTCAGACCAATTTTTGTTGGCTCTCCGGCTTCCTGCTTAGTTGGTCCAAATAGCAAAAAGTAGTATTTCTTACTGTAAAATTGGAAAAATTCAAGCATTTTGACGTCTTATTAAAAGGTGTGGTGGCTCATCGGAACCATGTCAAATGTAACATTTCAAATGATTCACTTCATTGTTTGGTTGTCTGTGGCCCTCTGCTCCGTATAAGTTTCATAATGCGGCCCTCTGTGAAAAAAGTTTGGACACCCCTGGTCTACACGTTGCATTGTTGTGTGTTGTACTTTTACAATGATTACACCACTGTTTACATAGACAGGCTCTGGCTATGTGGCCTCTGGTGCCGCACTTGTAACACACAATGTCTGCATTACCACTGTCCCTTGCGCTCTCGTGCGCATCTTGTGCCAAACAGCGCTCTTGCTTTCATTACGTTATGCTCAGACACAGCAGTGCGCATATTCTCAATGTCATCATAACTCCGGAGCTTCGTCTTAAACTCAGAAAAAGTCATTTTATCTTCGCTCTGAGAAACATGTATGGCAAACGGCTTAAATGTCTCTGGCAGCCCCTTCAACACTATTGCTATTAAAAGTCCGTCACTGAGCGTGTCACCTGCACGTCTCAACGTGGTGATCGCAGTCTCTGCTCATATTCAGTGACATTTTCCATCGGGGACTTTTGCAGTGATGTTAGCTCGGTATAAAGCTTATCACCCTGGGCTTCCCTTTGCCAGCATAATATTTCCGGAGAATCTTCAGCGCCGCACACCCGTCATCAGCTGCCTTGTGCATTACAAGCAACAGACTCTAATCATCCAGGAACTGAATTAGCTCTGCGTAGGCCTGAGCCTTATTCTCTTCGTCGTTATCACCATCATCGTTGAGGCCAGGTGGGTTTAGAATAGTGTCTTTCAATCTCTGGAGACAGAGGTGGCCCAAAAACGTCTCCCACAGCTCTTATCCTTTCTCGTCACCATCAAAGACGAGCCTTCCCCAACGGCTTGGTGCAGTGTCCTTTTCTCTTCTGCTCATTTTGTTGTCAGTGGCCAAACTCAGGCGCACGCATTTACCGTCGCCACATTCACCGGGCTGCCGCTCATCAAACTGTAAAATTGCCCTGGGCCCATAACCTGTTAACAGGGTCCTCTTTGCACAGCGTTAAACGTGAACATTAAATCACAACAGTACACATTTTAGTCCTTTGGCGTGATCACCGTCCACATACGGGAACACTTTTATTATACACAGGAGCAGGCAATTCATAATTTCGAGGTCAATCCATGTGACAACATAAAAGCATGTCATTGGCTGTCAACAATAATGGGAGGAAACAAAATGAGAACATCTCAACTTTTCCCCAAAGTGGTTTGGTTGGGTTAGATGTTGAGACCTCGAGGAGTTCTGCCAAATGTGGGAGATTGGATTTGTAGGAAAATGGGAACATGCATGGAGAGGGCAGTTGGGGTCGTGGTGGACTGGGAAAGGTGGTGTGTCCAGTTCTTTATGATGATTGGAAAAAGGAGCGGCTGGGGAGCTTTGATTAGGAATGGACTTCCCTCCACTTACCATCAGGTTTTGGGCTCAGTGCATGTTTTCAGCATGTACCCTTTTAATTTTCCATTGTATCCTTTCATCTGTTTCCGGTTTCTGTAATTCTTGTTTAAAGTTTATATGCTGTGTTCGACCAGAGTTTAGAGACGCTAGAAAATTATCAATGACCAAATCAATACAATCAACCCTTTGGCATCGGAAGTGTTACAAGTCCTTTAACATTAACGGCATGTTGAACCCAATTAAGTGATCACATTTTTTTACAAAAATGAGAAAAGAAAGAATAGCCATTATATATTTACAAGAGCCCCATTTGAGTGACATTCAACATAAAAAAACTAACCACTTTTTTTTTTATTAAAAAAAAAATATATATATATATATATATATATTAAACATTCAAATCATCAGAATCAGAATCAGAATCAGAATCAGAAAGAGTTTATTGCCATTGTCAATGAACAAAATTCAAAAAACGTAGGAACTTGTCTCGGCCTTAAGGTGCAACATAAAACACTGAGTAATAATAAAACAACATATATTCAATCAAAAAAGGGCATGCATTAGGAAACAATTTAAAATTACTATACAATAAAAATAAAAATAGGCATTTCTATGTACACAAGTTTACAGTTATGTTTAAAGTTATAGTGCAGAAAGTGACAGTGCAGTGAGTGATGAATATTGCAGTTAAAGTGACAGGTGTTTTCAAGTGTTCATGAGTCCAACAGCAGAGGGAAAGAAACTATTCTTGTGGCGGGAGGTTCTGGTCCGGATGGACCGTAGCCTCCTGCCTGAGGGGAGTGGTTCAAACAGACCATGTCCAGGGTGAGAAGGGTCAGCTGTGATCCGACCTGCTCGTCCCAGAGCCCTGGAGACGTACAGGTCCTGCAGAGATGGAAGTCTGCAGCCGATCACCTTCTCAGCAGAGCGCACAATGCGCTGTAGTCTCTGTTTGTCCCTGGCTGTGGCTCCAGCGTACCACACGGTGATGGAGGAGGTGAGGATGGACTCAATGATGGCCGTGTAGAACTGCACCATCATCTGCACTGGCAGCTTGGCTTTCCTCAGCTGCCGCAGAAAGTACATCCTCTGCTGGGCCTTCTTGATGAGGGAGCTGATGGAGGGCTCCCACTTGAGGTCCTGGGTGATGGTGGTGCCAGGAAGCGGAAGGAGTCCACGGTGGTGATGGGGGAGTCTGTCATGATGAGGGGGGGCTGGGGGCTGTGGCTTTCCTGAAGTCCACGATCATCTCCACTGTCTTCTGGGCGTTGAACTCCAGATTGTTACCGCTGCACCAGGACACCAGCCGGTCCACCTCCCTCCTGTAGACGGACTCATCCCCGTCCGAGATGAGCCCGATGAGGGTGGTGTCGTCCGCAAACTTGATGAGTTTTACGGAGTCGTGGCTGGAGGTGCAGCAGTTTGTGTACAGGGAGAAGAGCAGAGGAGAAAGTACACAGCCCTGTGGAGCTCCTGTGCTGATAGTCCGAGTGTCTGAGACATTCTTCCCCAGCCGCACGCACTGCCTCCGATCCGTCAGGAAGTCAGTGATCCACCTGCAGGTGGAGTCAGGCACGTTGAGCTGGGAGAGCTTGTCCTGGAGCAGAGCAGGGAGGATGGTGTTGAACGCAGAGCTGAAGTCCACAAACAGGATCCTGGCGTAGGTTCCCGGGGAGTCCAGATGCTGCAGGATGAAGTGGAGTGCCAGGTTGATGGTGTCGTCCACAGACCTGTTGGCTCTGTAGGCGAACTGCAGGGGGTCCAGCAGGGAGGAGGTGAAGGACTTGAGGTGGGGCAGGACCAGGCGTTCAAATGACTTCATGACTACAGACGTCAGCGCCACAGGCCTGTAGTCATTAAGTCCAGTGATCCGGGGCTTCTTGGGGACAGGGACAATGATGGCAGACTTGAAGCAGGCTGGGACATGGCATGACCCCAGGGAGGTGTTAAAAATGTCTGTGAAGACGGGGGTTAACTCTCGTGCGCAATGTCTTAATGTAGCGGCAGAGACGCCGTCTGGTCCAGCAGCTTTTCGGGGTTGGATTCCGAAATAGCCTGTGAACATCCTGTTCTGAACTGAGAGGGTGGTGGGGAGGTTGGGGGATGACCAGGTTTGGTTGGCGGAGGTGGCCACCGTGGGGGAGGGGGTGGTCACATCAAACCTGGAGTAGAAGGTGTTAAGTTGCTCAGCCAGTTTTCGATTGTCTGCAGCAGGGGGGCTCGGGGCTTGTGGTTGTAAGGAGCCGGAGCCCCTCCACACGGAGGCGGGGTTGTTGTCAGAGAACTGCTGCTTCAGACGCGTATTGTACTGTGATCTCGCTCGAGAAACCTCTTTGCTAAATCCATACTTTGCGTCTTTGTAGCGCCCCCTGTCACCAGCCCTGTGCGCTGCCTCCTTCTGCTGCCTTAACTGCCTCAGTTTTGGAGTGAACCAGGGTTTGTCATTGCTGTTCATCGTACACAGAGGCAAAGACAATTGCAGTACTTATCTCAAAACGAATAGCTTTTGAGCAACATTTTTAACGTTAAGACAAAGATGGCAGCTATGTACTGGTTAAAAGGAACTATTAATGGAAAGCTTTTTACTCTGCTGAATGTATGTTCCTCCAGGGAGCGATATCACCTTCGCTGACTAGCCCCATGGATGTATTATATTAACTGGATAAGACATGACTCCTCTGCCCGAGATCCAAATTGAGTAGTGGCCGCTCCACTCTACAGCAGCCTCACGGCCCAGACCATTTAAAGCGTTCGGATTGTACAATTACAGTGCACAATTATTTTTAGTCTAAAAATAAAAGAGAAGGAATTTCATTCTTTCGCCATTTCTAAAATCCTCGTCACAGTGAACAGTAATCCGCTGTCGGCGTGCGAGCTGCCATCGCGCAAAACATTATGGGGAAAGGCCCAGAGCTAGCTCCACAACTAGGAAGTAATGCAGAAGAAAGATTTTTTTGGTGACATGCGCCAATGAGCACACGTCATTGACTTGAATGGACTGCCATCTTGTCCGACCAGGGATTGCTGGGCCTCTCGCACTTTTGTGCTAGGGCCCCAATAATAAGAAACAGACAAAAATCAATGGCTCCTTGCCCATTAACTGGTTCGGGGCAAATACGGTATATACAACAAGAGCGGGAACTAGCAGTGAAATTACATGCAAGTAACATTAATTATTATATATAGTTTATAACACCTGTAACTTTAACAAGTCCAAAGGCAGAGGGAAAGAAATAATTTGCCCATGTATGAGTGGAAAAGCACCTTTAAAAAAAAAAGTCACATGATCCAACCTCTGCCAGGATGATTGTGCAATGACATTTTGCGCTTACCTGGATTGCAGCGAGCAGGGTCCTGATAGTACGAGTCTGCAAACAAGAAAGGCATGTTCTGATTAGAAGTTACATAAAGGAATGCTTCAATATTGAGGTCCAACACTAAGGGGGCAGAAGTGTGGGTGACGTGCGGGTGAGGAGCATACATGTGGGTGAGGGGGCATCGGTGCGGGAGAGCAGACCGACCTACCCCTGATGTTTTTTTTTTTTATTGTTTTTTTTTCCCCGTTTCAGGGTCAGGATCAGGATCAGGATCAGGATATGTTTATTGCCATTGTCAATGAACAGAATTCACAACATAGGAACGTGACTTGATGACAGATGCGACATGAGAGACATGCATAAAGAGCATCAGCCACCCGGGCAGCCATGTGGCGCCTACTGGGGTACTTGAACTCTTGGAAAAATTAAAAACAGTTCAGCAATAAGCATACAATGATAAACAACACATATAGAGTACAGTACACCAGGTCAAACGTGATGGTTATTTCAGTGGATATTGAGGCATGGGACACAAACAAGATAAAAAGAAATAGTTACCCACAGGTTGTCCTTTGGGGTGTTTGCAACATTTGAGTAGGTATCCTTTAAAATGGAGCAAAAACGGTCCATCTATTCCCCTTCATTGATTTATACAAGCCTCCTCAGCACTGCCAAAGTTTTATTGATAATTTTACCGAGATGTTTTCAGTTGTATGAACAGACTTTGATGATTTAGTCATAACAGGTGGTTTCAATGTTCATGTTGATATTTGTGACAGAAACGCTAAAGAGCTTCATGCTGTCCTTGAAACTTTCGGTCTTACTCAGCATGTGAGTGTCCCAACCCACAGCAGAGGGCACACTCTAGATCTTCTAATTACAAAGGGGGTTAATATTTCAAACGTCAATGTGGTCAATGTTGCTCCGTCTGATCATTTCTGTGTCTACTTTGACCTGTCTGTTTTTCCCAAACCACCAGCTGGTCCTGCAGTTGTTCTGAGGAGACACATAAATGACAGCACAGGAAAACTGTTTATGGAAATGATTAACTTTGTAAATATCTCATGTTCTAATGTAAATGATTTGTGGAACTCTTACATCTAATGTTTTGAATGTTCTCGACACCATTGCCCCTATGAAGGCTAAAATGGTTAAACATATCAGAAGGCGCCATGGAGAAATGATGATTCGGTCAGGGCACAGAAAAGGGAATGCCGCCGGGCCGAACGAAAATGGTGCAAGTCAAAGCTCCAGGTTCAGAAAGAGATTCACAGAGAGAAGTTGTACATGTACAACCTCATTTTATGTAGAACTAGGGAAGGATATTTTTCGGAAATAATTGGAAGCTTTAATAACAACTGGCGTGTCCTGTTTGCCACAGTAAACAGATGAACAAACCCTCCAGCTCAGCTGCCGTTAGAACTCATTTCCACATCCAAGTGTAATGAGTTTGCATTATTCTTTAATGACAAAGTTCAGGGCATTAAAAATTCTATAAATTCTACAATGTAAAAAATAACCCTCAAACCACCAACACACTTAGAGCTGACTCACTTTGCACCTGTAACTGACAAAACTGTCCAGGAGATCGTCACCAGTCTGAGTTCATCTACATGCTGCCTCCATGTGTGACCTCCAGATTTCTAAAGTCTGTGCTGAACAGTTTGTTAGCACCACTCACTCACATAGTTAACATGTCGCTTCAATCTGGAACATTCCCAATGTCTTTGAAAACTGCGGTCATAAAGCCTCTCCTAAAGAAGAGCAGTCTTGATGCCGCAGTACTGAGTCATTACCGGCCCATCTCTAATCTGCCATTTTAGGGCAAAGTCCTTGAAAAGGTTGTTTACCAACATCTCACTGATATAGTCTTAATAAACAACTCATTTGATGTTTTCCAGTCAGGTTTTAGACCTCATCACAGCACTGAGACTGCTGTTGTCAAGGTGACAAATGACATCCACCTGAACACTGACGCGGGCAAAGCCTCAGTCTTAATTCTGTTAGATCTGAGTGCTGCTTTTGACACTGTCGATCATGGGACCCTCTTACAGAGACTAGAGGTGGGCATCACTGGCACTGCCCTAAACTGGTTAAAGTCCTATCTGGAAGACAGGAAGTTCTTTGTCAACATTGGCAACTGTGTGTCAGACCAGATGCCTCTGAACTGTGGGGTGCAATCCTGGGACCCCTTCTATTCAACCTCTACATGCTGCCATTAGTACACATTTTCGCTGCGTATCAACTAACCTATCACAATTATGCAGATGACATTCAGATCTATGTTTCACTGACGGCAGGTGAATATGGACCAGTGGATTCACTCCGTCACTGCATCCAACAGATCAGTGTGTGGATGCAAAACAACTTTCTCCAGCTGAACTCAGACAAGACTGAAATCATGGTCTTTGGCCCACAGAAACAAAGAGAAAGTGTTAGCAGTCACCTCCAGAGTCTTGCTCTAAAACCTACAAATCAAGTTAAAATTCAAGTCTGAGTCCATTATTACCCCCAGATTTCTAACAGCCACGTCAAAACAACAACAGCAGCAGTTTTTTACCATCCAACAACATTACCAAAATCAAAAGTAGACCAGACTTGGAGAGACTTATCCATGCGTTTGTCTCTAGTAGATTAGACTACTGTAACGGCCTGCTCACTGGCCTCTCCAAACGAGCTGTAAAACAGCTGCAGTACATCCAGAACGCTGCTGCTCGGGTCCTGACTAGAACCAGGAAGTACCATCACATTAGTCCTGTGCTCAGGTCTCTGCACTGGCTCCCTGTGGCTCAGAGAATAGACTTCAAAGCAGCTCTGCTTGTATACAAGACTCTCCATGGCCTAGCACCAAAGTCAATCTGTGACATGTTAATGCCATATGAACCATCTCAGACTCTGAGGACCTCAGGGACCGGCCTCCTGCTGGTGCCCAGAGTCAGGACTAAACATGGGGAATCTGCGTTTCAGTTTTATGCAGCTAAAATCTGAAACAGTCTTCCTGAGGATGTGAGACAGGCCGCTACTCTGGCAATGTTCAAATCTAAACTAAAAACTGCTTTGTTTGGCTGTGCATATGACTGAAATGATTATCTTTGCACTCTTCTCTTTTATGTCTTAAACTATTTGACGGATAGCCTTAAAAAGGCCCCTTTAAATGTCTTTAAATTAAAAGGCATTTCTTTTAGAATTGTAAAGAATTTTTCTAAGCTACTATTTAGACACAATTACATTTGAACGTAAAAAAATCCGCTCGACACAATAGCCCACTGTGCCGGTTTCCAAGCGCAGCTGCACAGCAGGTGCCTGAGGAGAGGGTTAGAACACACGCTGGTTAGATTGCACTGGCCTTAGTGCCAACTGACAAAGTCCAGGAAGAGCCTGGCGCACCTACCCACTGATCAAGAGCGAGTTTTGTCCGCGACAATTAGTTTAGCGAAAGTTAAATCTAGGGAGGGGGCAGACGAGATGAGTTAAGGAGGCAATCTTGGTTAAAAAAAGAGAATCCTTCCTTAAACCGAAATGGAGGTTTAAGATTCAACCTTCCGGCTGTATAGAATAGCGTTTTAAAACCCTGGAGCGGGAGACGCCCGGAGCATTCTGATGCTAATCAGATACTTAGTGAGAAGGGATTACAATTCAGTTTACAATAGGCTGTTAGTAAACAAAGAGAGTAGTCTTAAGTTAAACCAAACATTCCCTTTATCAGGAGGTTCCGCCCAGTGGGCAAGGTTTACACAGAGCAGGATTCACACAGACTCGATTCGCAAATGGAGATTAACTCTTGGATGAGAGTTGAAAAGTTTCCAGAGTCCCAGATGACTACAACTGAATCTTTTTCTACAATCATACTGGAAGTCAAGAACTTTTACTTTTCAGTAGAGATGAACCGTTTCTTTGCAATCATCGCGACTATTTATGGCCACGATAGATTATTCGTGGGGTTTCTGGAATCTGGGGGGTTTTTGTTCATTTGCTTTTTATCGTTAATCCAGAAATGATCAACTATTTTTTAACTTCCCATACGCCATTAAAAGTTTGATAGCTCCATAAACACCCTGGAGCCTCATACAGTTTACTTTCCTTCAGTATTTCGTGGATTAAACCACTGGTTCTCTAGCCTCAGTCTGAGCTAGCCTAGTCAAGCCAAGTTTCATGGCTCAATCATCCTCTGCCTTTACCTTCAAGTTGTCATATATTGAGTCAGAGCCCTGGCTTCTTCTCTGACGATAGGTGCGTGAAGTGCATTGTAGTGATAGCTTTGGAAGCCAGGGTTACAGAGTTAGAAGCACGGATGCGCTGTTTGGAGGAGCTGAAGTCTAGCTATAGCCAGGTTGTAGCGGATTTTAAAGCAAAGTAGAGGTGCGGTGTGTGAATTGCTGAAGTCGATGTCAGAGACAGATATTTTCTGTCCCCCTGCCCAATCGAATCAATGCTGAACTGTACAGTCGCTTTTCAGCATTCAACTGCAGTTTATCAAGTGGGTGCTTTGTTGACAACTGGAGTGCGTTTTGGGGAAAGCCCGGGCTCATACGCAGGGATGGCATCCATCCGACTTCGGAGGGTACATCCCTTTTAGTTCGGAATTTGACCGATCGCCTTAGTCGTCTAAAGTGACCACCCAGGGATGAGCCCGGGGCGCAGAGCAGCAGTGTAAGACCCTCCTCTGTCGCTGAGCTCTCGCCCGCTCTGTCACAAATGAAGTGTTCAGACTCAAGGCAGATAGAGACTGTGTGTGTCCCTCGTGCAAATAATGTCAAAAAGTCAAACCTCAGAAAAGCATCAGACCTTTAATAACTTCATAAAAATAACACTCACAAATGATACTGTAAACAAATAATAAGCATGTAAAATGTGGACTGCTAAACATTAGGTAAATTTCAAAATCGCTTTTAGTTAATTAATTCATTAGTGATTATAACATAGATCTTCTCGCTCTAACTGAAACAAGATGATTATGTCAGACTAAACGAGTCCACCCCACCCACTCATGTTAACTTTCAGACCCCCAGGAGCACAGGCCGAGGTGGTGGTGTGGGCAGTGATCTCACACTCAAGCCTACTCTTGAGTCCTGAAATTAAAAATGCATTTCGCTCATTGTAAAGCCTTGTGTTATCAAATCCCTTTTGGAAAGGACTTTTGTTCATAGTTCTCTACTGACCCTGCTGGTCTCAATTCAGAGGTTTACCAGAGTTTTCTGACTTTATATCATAGGATAAAATAGTGAGAGTTTTAATATCCACATGAACGTGAACAATAACTCTCTCAGTAATTCTTTCAAAGCCCTGTTAGATAGCATTGGTTTTACTCAAAATGGAAATAAACCAACTCACAGTCACAAGCACACTCTAGATCTTGTTCTAACATATGGAATAGAGATTAGTGACCTCATTGTCTTCCTTCAAAACCCGATACTGTCAGATCATCCTAATTACCTTTCAGTTTGTTCTTAAAGACTATCCAGCCCCAGAGAATAAAGTCAAAATGAAAAGGACAATATCGGGAAAATCTATCTCAAAGTTCAAAGAAATAAGAGCCAATATTCAGCGACATGTCATGTGATCATGTCATGTGATCATGTCATGTGATCCTGCTGAGAACAGCTTTAGTCCCAGTGTAAGTGATAAATTTGTCGACTTGACTATGAACTCTCTGAAGTCCGCTCTTGATGTTGCAGCTCCACTGAAGCAGAAGGTCATTAGGCCAAAACGTGCCTCCCCATGGTACAATGAAGAACTGCGATCACATAAACAAAGTTTGAAAATTAGAAAGACCATTTCGTCGCTCCCACACGGAGGAATCCCTAAAAGCATGGAAAATCTGCCTACTATCCTATAAGCAGGCTCCACGTTAGGCCCAAACCAGATACTACTCAAATGGATGCCCTGGCCTTTAGGTGGTCTTTGTTTTGTCCGTTTTTTGTTAGTAAATTGTGTGTCAGCGTGCTCTTACACCCGTGAAGAGCTCTTGTCCTTCCGGACCACAACTTCTACGGACCTAGTTCCAGTTTTTTTAGCTTCTGCTGCTGAATTAACTCTTCTTTTGGCTAAAAGAGTGAGATGCCGCAGGCGAGGAAAACGCTCAGGGGTCATTGTGCGCCTCAGGAGACGGGGCACTCAGACGCCCTAACCTGGGATTTTCCTCTCCAACGTTCGCTCACTCTCAACAAAGCGGACGAACTGGCGCTGCTGATGAGACGAAACAGCTACTTTTCTTCATCTCCTGTTTTGTGCTTCACGGAGACGTGGCTCAGTGAGTCGGTCCCGGACGGCGCAGTGCAGATTGAGGGTTTTCACCTTCTTTGGTCGGACCGCCAGAAGGATCTCTCTGAGAGAAAAACCCGCAGCGGAGGAGTCTGTTTATGTAGAAACAACGCCTGGTCTTCAGATGTGACTGTGATCTCCAAACACTGCTCTCCTGATCTGGAATATCTCTTCATTAACTGCAGACCATTCTACTCTCCACGAGAGTTCGCCTCATTCATTCTGGCTGTTGTTTACATCCCATCGAGCGCAAACGTGCACGTGGCACAGCGCGCGCTCGCGGACCAGATTCTGAGTGTGGAGCGGACCTTCCCGGACTCCTTGTGTATTATCCTGGTTGATTTTAACAAGGGGAATCTCAGCCACGAACTACCAAAGTACAGACAGTTTGTTAAAGTTCCGACCAGAGAGCAGAGCACGTTGGATCACTGTTACTGTTACTTAAACTGAGGCAGTTAAGGCAGCAGAAGGAGGCAGCTCACAGGGCTGGAGACAGAGCATGCTACAAAGATGCGAAGTATGGATTTATCAAAGAAGTTTCTCGAGCTAGATCACAGTGCATTACGCTGTAATGGGAAAAATGTCTTTCTATCAAGGTTGCAAATAATGTCATGTCTACGTATCATATAATATCTCAGCTCCGGCCCAGTCGTGGGTTTAAAACCTTGAGGGTTGTTTTCATTTTGAATAGAGCTGATTTGATTGTGACAATGTGCGTACGTGTCAATGTATGTGACTGTCTTTAAAAGGATGTTTACTGTCATTGTTCTGGAGTCAGGAATGGAGAGCTGATCTTGTCAGGGAAAGTGTTTTTTATTTACTGTGTACGAGTAAATAAAGATCCACCTATTGAGAACGACAAAACTCTGTTTACCTCTTTATTTCTGGTACTTTTCCACAGAAATGCCACAGCAACGCGTCTGAAGCAGCAGTTCTCTGACAACAACCCGCGTCCATTGGAAGAGGCTCCGGCTTCTCACCAATCATAAACCCCAAGCCCCCCCCTGCTGCAATAGAAAACTGGCTGAGCAACTTGACACCTTCTACTCCAGGTTTGATGTGACCACCCCATCCCCACGCTGGGCACCTCCGCCAACCCAAACATGTCTACAGGAGGGAGGTGTCCGGCTGGTGTCCTGGTGCAGCGGTAACAACCTGGAGTTTCAACGCCCAGAAAACAGTGGAGATGATCGTGGACTTCAGGAAAGTCACAGCCCCCAAGCCTCCCCTCGTCATGACAGACTCCCTCATCACCACCGTGGACTCCCCCCGTTTCCTCAAGTGGGAGTCCACCATCAGCTCCCTCATCAAGAAGGCCCAGCAGAGGATGTACTTCCTGCAGCAGCTGAGGAAAGCCAAGCTGCCAGTGCAGATGATGGTGCAGTTCTACACGGCCATCATTGAGTCCATCCTCACCTCCTCCATCACCGTGTGGTACGCTGGAGCCACAGCCAGGGACAAACAGAGACTACAGCGCATTGTGCGTTCTGCTGAGAAGGTGATCGGCTGCAGACTTCCATCTCTGCAGGACCTGTACGTCTCCAGGGCTCTGGGACGAGCAGGTCGGATCACAGCTGACCCTTCTCACCCTGGACATGGTCTATTTGAACTACTCCCCTCAGGCAGGAGGCTACGGTCCATCCGGACCAGAACCTCCCGCCACAAGAATAGTTTCTTTCCCTCTGCCGTTGGACTCATGAACACTTCTAAACACCTGTCACTTTAACTGCAACTATTCATCACTCACTGCACTGTCACTTTCTGCACTACAAATTGAAATTTAATTGTAATTTTGTGTACATAGTAATGCCTATTTTTATTTTACACTATAGTAATTTTAAATTGTTTCTTAATGCATGCCCTTTTGATTTCATATAATGTTGTTTTATTATTGATCAGTGTTTTATGTTGCACCTTAATGCCGAGATAAGTTCCAATGTTTGTGAATTTTGTTCATTGACAATGGCAATAAACCCTTTCTGATCTAGGCAAGGCAAGGCAAGTTTATTTGTAGAGCACAATTCATACACAAGGCAATTCAACAGGAAAAAATGCATTAAAATCACAAAGACATGGCACAAAATAATAGTTCAAGACAAGGCGAACAAAAGAGAAGAGTGCAAAGAAAAGCATTTTCTTTCTACTGCAGCTGTTATACAGCTCGCTTGGAGAGGCCAGTGAGCAGGCCGTGAAAGTAGTCTAATCTACTAGAGACAAACGCATGGATAAGTCTCTCCAGGTCTGGTTTAGACACTATACTTTTGATTTTGGCAATGTTTTTTAGATGGTAAAAAAGCTGCTGATGTTATTGATTTGACGTGGCTGTTAAAATTCAAATCCCCCAGATTTCTAACTTGATTTGTAGGTTTCAGAGCGAGACTCTGGAGGTGACAGTTAACACTTTCTCTTTGTTTCTGTGGGCCAAAGACGATGATTTCAGTCTTGTCTGAGTTCAGCTGGAGAAAGTTGTTCTGCATCCACACACTGATCTGTTGGATGCAGTGACAGAGTGAATCCACTGGTCCATATTCACCTGCCGTCAGTGAAACATAGATCTGAGTGTCGTCTGCGTAATTGTGATAGGACACATTCTCGCTGCGTATCAACTGACCTAAGGGCAGCATGTAGAGGTGGAAAGGGGTCCCAGGATTGACCCTTGGGGCACCCCACAGGTCAGGGGCATCTGGTCTGAGACACAGTTACCAATTTCGACAAAGAACTTCCTGTCTTCCAGATAGGACTTTAACCAGTTTAGAGCAGTGCCAGTGATGCCCACCCAGTCCTCTAGTCTCTGTAAGAGGGTCCCATGATCGACAGTGTCAAAAGCAGCACTCAGATCTAACAGAATAAAGACTGAGGCTTTGCCCGCGTCAGTGTTCAGGTGGATGTCATTTGTCACCTTGACAACAGCAGTCTCAGTGCTGTGATGAGGTCTAAAACCTGACTCGAAAACATCAAATGAGTTGCTTATTAAGAGGAAATCAGTGAGCTGTTGGTAAACAACCTTTTCAAGGACTTTGCCCTAAAATGGCAGATTAGAGATGGGCCGGTACAAAGTGAGTCAGCTCTAAGTGTGTAGGTCAGTGGTCCCCAAACTACGGCCCGGGGGCCGGATACGGCCCGCCTCCACATTTGACCCGGCCCCCTGAACAATACAAGAGACGCATTATTCATGCTCATATGAGTCATAGATTCTGCTCTGACAACTGAAGCTGAACTTTTACCCAAGACTGTGCACGGCACAACACACAAACTTTCTTTCTGTAAAGAACCCAGAGAGGGTTATTTGATTTTTATTGATTTCATGAATAGTGTTATTATATATTTCCTGAATTATTTTTTTCTGTGTAGAACCCAGAGAGGGTTATTTGATCTCGGAAAGGGTTATTCATATTTGGTTATATGTAGCTTTCTGGAAAACAATACATGTTTACATTTAGGCACCCCTGCGATAGTCACACTTTTTTCTGGTTCAAAACTGACCCTGGCCCCCCATCAGAGAAGGGAAAAGTTATGTGGCCCTTACAGGAAAAAGTTTGGGGACCCCTGGTGTAGGTGGTTTGAGGGTTATTTTTTGCATTGGAGAATTTATAGCATTTTTAATGCCCTGAACTGTGTCATTAAAGAATAATGCAAACTCATTACACTTGGATGTGGAAATGAGTTCTAACGGCAGCTGAGCTGGAGGGTTTGTTCATCTGTTTACTGTGGCAAACAGGACACGCCAGTTGTTACTGCAGCTTCCAATTATTTCAGAAAAATATCCTTCCCTAGTTCTACATAAAATGGAGGTTGTACATGTACAACTTCTCTCTGTAAATCTCTTTCTGAACTTGGAGCTTCGACTTGTGCCATTTTCGTTCGGCCCGGCGGCACTCCCTTTTCTGTGCCCTGACCGAATCGTCATTTCTCCATGGCGCCTTCTGCTTATTTTTAACAATTTTAGCCTTCATAGGGACAATGGTGTCAAGAACATTCAAAACACTAGATGTAACAGAGTTCAACAAATCAGTTACATTAGAACATGAGACATTTTCAAAGTTAATCATTTCCATAAAAAGTTTTTCCCGTGCTGTCATTTATGTGTCTCCTCCGGACAAACTGCAGGACCAGCTGGTGGTTTGGGAAAAACAGACAGGTCAAAGAAGACACAGAAATGATCAGACAGAGCAAACATCGACCACATTGACGTTTGAAATATTAACCCCTTTTGTAATTAGAAGATCTAGAGTGTGCCCTCTGCTGTGGTGGGGCCACTCACGTGCTGAGTAAGACCGAAAGTTTCAAGGACAGCATAAAGCTCTTTAGCGTTTTTGTCACAGATATTAACATGAACATTGAAACCACCTGTTATGACCAAACCATCAAAAGTCTGTGCATACGACGGAAAGCATCTCAGTAAAATCATCAATAAAACTTTTGCAGTGCTGAGGAGGCTTGTATAAAACAATGAAGAGAATGGATGGAGACTGTTTTAGCTCAATTTTAAAGGCTACGTACTCCCAATGTTGAAAAACACCCCAAAGGACAACCTGTGGGTAACTATTTCATCATCTCATTTTAAAACTGTACTGCTTCCGAAGAGTGCAGACGCTTCCCTGCCTGCTCCTGCCTGCTTCAGCTGCTTTCCTTATTTATTTTGCTTTTAAATCAGTTTCTGTCTTCCAAACATTTTTTGTTATGACTTTTTTAAGTCAACCAAGGATTTTAAGCGCATTTTTCAAGTTTGAATCAACAAATCTGACGAACCAGCGACATGTCTGTTGAGAAGGGAAACAAACTCCTGTAAACGCTGCTGGAAATTTCAACAAGAAATTCATGAGCTACAAGCATGGATATTTGCTCTGGAATCTGAAAAAGGACTGCACGATACAATCCCTGTGTCATCCAGTGGTAAGAAGTCCACATTTTTTACAAGAAAAACAGCTACTTTCAACCCAAAACCGGACTGACTCGTGTCGTTCCCAAAACTGTTTAAAAATCAGGAACAAACATCGTGGAACAAAGTCGGTGCGAAGCCTAAGCAATACAAAGATAATGTAACGCCACCTAAAATACAGCTTACAAACAGATTTTCACCACTTTCAAAGACTGAAGTAAATGAAACAAAGAAAAAAATGGGAGACATGACGTGGCGAAAAGGCAGACAGAGACAGAGAGAGAATCTGTGCCTAACGTCAAGGTCGTCTTGATTGAGGATGGTGCGATAAGTCACGTGATGCATGAAAAAATTAAAACACATTTCTTTTCCCAGCGCCACAGTCACTGAGATTACGTCACGTATTTCTAATGTTTTTGGCCAAACATAAAGGAGTTAAACAGCTGATTGTGCACGTGGGCGCAGTGGACATACGACGCAAAGATGAGCTTAATAAAATGGAAACAAAAACATTCATAAGTGGACCTCTTCCAAACATCGACAGGAAGATAAACAAGTTTAGCCGGCTGCTTCAGCTGAACACATGGCTATCTAAAGAGTGTGCAACAAGAGAATTACACTACATTGAGAACTTCTATCTATTCTGGAAACGAGAGGACCTGTTTAAGAGAAATGGCCCACACCTCTGTAGAGGTGGAGTGAGGGTGCTGACAGAGAACCTGCTCCATGCTCTGAGGCATTGGACTGGGCCTGGACAGGCTGGGCCTGGGCAGGGGTCCTGAGCAGATAGTTAGAGAAGAGAGGAATGAGAGAAGAATTCCTGCTCCATCAGCCAGAGACCGAGCCAATGTTTCAACATCAGCAGCACCACAACCACAACCTCCACCAAAGGATTTATTAGCAGCCGCTCCACCGCCACCAGCAAAGAATTCAACTCCAGCTGCTCCACGATCACCTCCACCGCCTCCAGCAAAGGACTCATCTGCAGCAGCACCACAACAATCTTCACCACGGCTAGCGCAGGAGTAATTTCAGTTCTTTACTGCACGGTCCTCATCAAAGGCCTTGGACCCATCTGTGGCGGGCCCGGCAGTATCCCCGCCATCGCCCCTGCCCTCAGAGCAGCCCTGGATCCCCCCTGCTACATCTACTCCCACTACAGATTCCTCACTCTCCTTTCCATCTCCACCCTCACCCAGGGGTCTTCCCAGCCATCTTGAATATCTGATCATATCAGGCATTAAGATGGCTCCACTCACGCCTAATATAGCAAGATCAAGAGTTCTGATAAACGATGATGAACTCTTCCCTGACTGTTGCTACACAGAGAAAAATCGCCCCACCTAAACCCCCCCGCCTTTCATCTAGTCCCAAAACTCTCACCGGCTCCCGCTACACAAACAAAAGCCCCCCCACATATCCCCCCTCTCCTTTCACGTGGTATCTCCCATAGCTAGGATGCACTGGGTCTCAGCGTTGCCGGGACTTATAGTCATAATAAAAAATCAGAACAACCCGGGGCCCTGTGTAAAAACAGCCTCCCCTAGTGCTATTTCTGTAGTAACATCACACAGATGGGAAAACAAAATGCGAGTCAGACTGCCCAATCTGAGAAATTTGATTCATATTCCCTGTAAAAAGATAACGCCCAGTCTCACTGAAACTAGTCTGAAACTTGCTGTGCTAAATGTCAGATCCTTATGTAACAAATCATTCTTAATTAATAATTTTATTTCTTCTCATAATCTTGATTTTATGTTTTTAACTGAAACATGGCTTGACAAAAACACAGGAAATTTAGTTCTAATAAAATCGGCTCCACCCAACTTTATGTTTGAATCTGAAAACACGAGAAAACAAAAATGGGAGGAGGTGTGTGTGCTTTTGTTAGAGATGAAATAGTTACCCACAGGTTGTCCTTTGGGGTGTTTTCAACATTTGAGTACGTAGCCTTTAAAATTGAGCTAAAACAGTCTCCATCCATTCTCTTCATTGTTTTATACAAGCCTCCTCAGCACTGCCAAAGTTTTATTGATGATTTTACTGAGATGCTTTCAGTCGTATGCACAGACTTTGATGGTTTGGTCATAACAGGTGGTTTCAATGATCATGTTGATAATATCTGTGACAGAAACGCTAAGAGCTTCATGCTGTCCTTGAAACTTTTCGGTCTACTCAGCCGTGAGTGGCCCACCCACAGCAGAGGGCACACTCTAGATGTTCTAATTGCAAAANGAACTCTTCCCTGACTGTCTACACAGAAATCGCCCACCTAAAACCCCCGCCTTTCTCTAGTCAAAACTCTCACCGGCTCCCGACACAAACAAAAGCCCCCCCACATATCCCCCCTCTCCTTTCCGTGGTATCTCCTAGCTAGGATGCACTGGGTCTCAGCGTTGCGGGACTTATAGTCATAATAAAAATCAGAACAACCCGGGGGCCTGTGTAAAAACAGCCTCCCCTAGTGCTATTTCTGTAGTAACATCACACAGATGGAAAACAAAATGCGAGTCAGACTGCCCAATCTGAAAAAATTTGATTCATATCCCCTGCAAAAACATAACGCCCAGTCCCACTGAAACTAGTCTGAAACTTGCTGTGCTAAATGTCAGATCCTTATGTAACAAATCAGTCTTAATTAATAATTGTATTTCTTCTTATAATCTTGATTGTATGATTTTAACTGAAACATGGCTTGACAAAAACACAGGAAATTTAGTTCTAATAGAATCTGTTCCACCCAACTTTCATGTTTGAATCTGAAACACTGAGAAAACAAAAAGGGAGGAGGTGTGTGTGCTTTTGTTAGAGATGAAATAGTTACCCATAGGTTGTCCTTTGGGGTGTTTTCAACATTTGAGTACGCATCCTTTAAAATTGAGATTAAAACAGTCTCCATCCATTCTCTTCATTGTTTTATACAAGCCTCCTCAGCACTGCAAAAGTTTTATTGAATGATTTTACTGAGATGCTTTCAGTCGTATGCACAGACTTTGATGGTTTGGTTATAACAGGTGAATTAAATGTTCATGTTGATAATATCTGTGACAGAAACGCTAAAGAGCTTCATGCTGTCCTTGAAACTTTCGGTCTTACTCAGCACGTGAGTGGCCCCACCCACAGCAGAGGGCACACTCAGATGTTCTAATTGCAAAGGGGTTAATATTTCAAAATGTACAATGTGTTGTCGATGTGCTCGTCTGATCATTTTGTGTCTTCTTTGACCTGTCTGTTTTCCCAACCCAGCTGGTCCTGCAGTATGTCCGGGAGGAAGGACACATAAATGACAGCACGGAAAAACTTTTTATGGAAATGTCTCAACCCTAACCCTAACCCTTACCCTAACCTAACCCTACGCTTGCTACTGCCTCAGATGGTTCGGGATGCAAGGTGAAGAGGGACAAACATCATAAGAAACATCAGAAGACACCAACCTTACAGGAAAGGACCAAACTGAACACCGGAAACACATCTGCAAACTACTAGACATCTGTCTTAACACCACATACTTTCAATTCTCGGGGACATTTTTCAGACAGATTCGACGCTGTGCCATGGCTCGCCCGTCTCTCCCATAGTGGCCAATTGTACATGAGCATTTTGAAAAAGCACTGACCTCCTTTCAGCATTGCTCAAGTTTGTTACCGTTACGTGGAATGACATTTTGTGACAATTAAGAAACAAAGAGCTGAGAAGCCTTCTCAGAGCAACATCAATTGCAGTGGACCCGCATATCAGAGTTTACAAGAGAAAATTGCAAAGGAGAAACCGTTGGCCTTTGCTGATTGGTTCCATCGAGGAGGAAGACGGGAAGCATCCAGATAGAAGTATATAGAAACCCACACACACGACCAGTACCTGCTCTTTGGCTCTAACCACCCACTACAGTCATAAAGCTGGGAGTGATCAAGATCACATAAACACAGAGCACAAGCGGTTCCACAGCTCAGAGGACAAGAGAAAGAGGAAAACACACGTCCGGAATGCTCTCTCAGCCTGTGCATACCCGACTTTGGGGCTCTGAACAAAGTGAAAGATGAAAAGAGAAACCAAGAAGCAGGACAAAAGGGACAAAAGGGAAACAGAACAAGAAGAAGAGGTGATCTCTATCCCTTATGTCTCAGGACGGTCAGAAAAAAACTGCTACGGATTTTTAGGACAACACAAAGTCCCTGTTTATTTCAAACCAGGCAACACGTTAAGACAAAAACTGGTTTCACCCCTAAAGGACAAGATCCGACACAAAAACAGAGCAAGTATGTGTATTCATCCACATGCAGTGAAGAAAGTTGATAAAGAGCGCCACATAGTGGAGGGACTAAACAGCCACTTCACAAGAAGGCTTTATCAGCACAGAAGACACGCAAGTTCAGGACCCAGAGCGCTGTGCATCTTCATCTTAAAGCCACAAACCACTCTATTGAAGACAGTGAGGTGGAGATTACTGAGCAGGACAAAACAGATGGTTTGTAAAGAGAGTTAAGGAGGCAATCCTTTGTTAAAAAAGAGAATCCTTCATTAAATCGGAATGGAGGTTTAAGATTCAACCTTCCCGTTGTTTATAATGGTCTGCTGGAAACCCTGGAGACGCCCTGGGCATTCGGTGCTAAATAGGCACTCAAGGTGAGGCAGGGAACAAATAGGAACAATAGGCCCATCCCAGTTTCAATGGGCCATTAGCAGGAGGTCCCGCCCTGTGGGCAGGGCTCTCACAGAGTAGGATATAAACAAGATTTCTCAGACTTGTTTCTCTGATTAGAGAATGACTCTTGGATGAGAGTTGAAACGTTTTGTTTTTTCTAAAACAGAGTCCAGATGACTACAACTGAATCTTTTTCTATCTTTTTATGGAATTGATTAACTTTTGAAAATGTCTCATGTTCTAATGTAAATGATTTGTTGAACTCTGTTACATCTAGTGTTTTGAATGTTCTCGACACCCATTGCCCCTATGAAGGCTAAAATTGTTAAAAATAAGCAGAAGGCACCATGGAGAGAAATGATGATTCGGTCAGGGCACAGAAAAGGGAGTCGCCTGCCGGGCCGAACGAAAATGGCGCAAGTCGAAAGCTCCAGGTTCAGAAAGAGATTTACAGAGAAGTTGTACATGTACAACCTCATTTTATGTAAGAACTAGGGAAGGATATTTTTCTGAAATAATTGGAAGCTGCAGTACAACTCGCATGTATGTCCTTTTGCCACAGTAAACAGATTAACAAAACCCTCGCATCTCAGCTGCCGTTAGAACTCATTTCCACATCCAATGTGTAATGAGTTTGCATTTTCTCTTTAATGACAAAGTTCAGGGCATTAAAAATGCTATTAAATTCTACAATGCAAAAAATAACCCTCAAACCAACCATACACACTTAGAGCTGACTCACTTTGCACCTGTAACTGACAAAACTGTCCAGGAGATCATCACCAGTCTGAGTTCATCTACATGCTTGCCTCGATGTGTTACCCACCAGATTTTCTAAAGTCTGTGCTGAACAGTTTGTTAGCACCACTCACTCAAATAGTTAACATGTCGCTTCAATCTGGAAAACATTCCCAATTTCTTGGAAAACTGCGGTCATAAAGGCCTTCTCCTAAAGAAGAGCAGGTCTTGATTGCCGCAGTTACTGAGTCATTACCGGCCCATCTCTAATCTGCCATTTTGGGGCAAAAGTCCGTTGAAAAGGTTGTTTACCAATAGCTCACGTGATTTCCTCTTAATTCTGTTAGATCTGAGTGTGTGCTTTTGACACTGATCGATCAATGGGATACTTTTACAGAGACTAGAGGACTGGGTGGCATCACTGGCACTGCCCTAAACTGGTTAAAGTTCCTATCATGAAGACAGGAAGTTCTTTGTCGAAATTGGTAACTGGTCTCAGACCAGATGCCCCTGACTTGTGGGGTGCCCCAAGGGTCACATACTGGGACCCCTTCTGTTCAACCTCTACATGCTGCCGTTAGGTCAGTTGATAAGCAGAGAGAATGTGTGTCCTATCACAATTATGCAGACGACACTCAAATCTATGTTTCACTGACGGCAGGTGAATATGGACCAGTGGATTCACTCTGTCACTGCATACAACAGATCAGTGTGTGGATTGCGAAACAACTTTCTCCAGCTGAACTCGGACAAGACTGAAATCATCGTCTTTGGCCCACAGAAACAAAGAGAAAGTGTTAGCAGTCACCTCCAGAGTCTCGCTCTAAAACCTACCAAATCAAGTTAGAAATCTGGGGGTAATAATGGACTCAGACTTAAATTTTAAAAAGCCACGTCAGATCAATAACATCAGCAGCGTTTTACCATCTAAAAGACATTGCCAAAATCAAAAGTTATGTGTCTAAACCAGACCTGGAGAGACTTATTCATGCGTTTGTCTCTAGTAGATTAGACTACTGTAACGGCCTGCTCACTGGCCTCCTCAAACAAGCTGTAAAACAGCTGCAAGTACATCCAGAAACGCTGGCTGCTCGTGTCCTGACTTAGAACCAGGAAGTACGATCACATTAGTCCTGTGCTCAGGTCTCTGCACTGGCTCCCTGTGGCTCAGAGAATAGACTTCAAAGCAGCTCTGCTTGTATACAAGTCTCTCCATGGCCTAGCACCAAAGTACATCTCGGACATGTTAGTGCCATATGAACCATCTCGGACTCTGAGGACCTCAGGGAGCGGCCTCCTGCTGGTGCCCAGAGGTCAGGACTAAACATGGGGAATGTGCGTTTCAGTTTTATGCAGCTAAAAATCTGGATGTGAGAGGGGCAGCTACTCTGTGCAGTGTTCAAATCTAAACTAAAAACTGTTTTGTTTGGCTGTGCATATATGACTGAAATGCTTTCTTTGCACTCTTCTCTTTGTATGTCTTGAACTAAGATTGTGATTTCTGCCATATCTTTGTGATTTTATAATGCATTTTTTTTCCTGTTGTGTGAAGCACTTTGAATTGCCTTGTGTACGAATTGTGCTCTACAAATAAACTTGCCTTGCCTAACAAAAGCACACAAACCTCCTCCCTTTTTGTTTTCTCGTGTTTCAGATTCAAACATAAAGTTGGGTGGAGCAGATTCTATTAGAACTAAATTTCCTGTGTTTTTGTCAAGCCATGTTTCAGTTAAAAACATAAAATCAAGATTATAAGAAGAAATAAAATTATTAATTGAGAATGATTTGTTACATAAGGATCTGACATTTAGCACAGCAAGTTTCAGACTAGTTTCAGTGAGACTGGGCGTTATCTTTTTACAGGGAATATGAATCAAATTTCTCAGATTGGGCAGTCTGACTCGCATTTTGTTTTCCATCTGGTGTGAGTGTTACTACAGAAATTAGCACTAGGGGAGGCTGTTTTTTACACAGGGCCCCGGGTTGGTTTGATTTTTATTATGACTATAAGTCCGGCAACGCTGAGACCCAGTGCATCCTAGCTATGGGAGATACCAGGTGAAAGGCGAGGGGGATAGGTGGGGGGGCTTTTGTTGGTGCAGCGGGAGCCGGTGAGCGTTTGGGACCAGGTGAAAGGCGGGGGGTTTTGGTGGGGTGATTTTTGTGTCTGTTGTAGCAACAGTCAGGGGAGAGTTCATTATCGTTGATATCAGAACTCTTGATCTTGCTATATTAATGCCTGATTTGATCAGATATTCAAGATGGCTGCAGGGGGGATGTTGCAGGGGGGATCCAGGGCTGCTCTGAGGGCAGGGGCGATGGCGGGATACTGCTGGGCCCGCCACAGATGGGTCCAAGGCCTTTGATGAGGGCCGTGCAGGAAAGAACTGAAATGACTCCTGCGCTAGCCGTGGTGAAGATTGTTGTGGTGCTGCTGCAGATGAGTCCTTTGCTGGAGGCGGTGGAGGTGATCGTGGAGCAGCTGGAGTTGAATTCTTTGCTGGTGGTGGTGGAGCGGCTGCTAAAAATCCTTTGGTGGAGGCTGTAGTTGTGGTGCTGCTGATGTTGAAACATTGGCTCGGTCTCTGGTTGATGGAGCAGGAATTCTTCTCTCATTCCTCTCTTCTCTAACTATCTGCTCAGGACCCTGTCCAGGCCCAGCTGTCCAGGCCCAGTCCAATGCCTCAGAGCGTGGAGCAGGTTCTCTGTCAGCACCCTCACTCCACCTCTACAGAGGTGTGGGCCATTTCTCTTAAACAGGTCCTCTCGTTTCCAGAATAGATAGAAGTTCTCAATGTAGTGTAAACTTGTTTATCTTCCTGTCGATGTTTGGAAGAGGTCCACTTATGAATGTTTTTATTTCCATTTTATTAAGCTCGTCGAATAACTCCAAGAAGTCTCTTTTCAAAACTTCAGTCTCTTCGCGTCGTGTGTCCACTGCGCCCACGTGCACAATCAGCTGTTTAACTCCTTATGTGTGGCCAAAACATTAGAAATACGTGACGTAATCTCAGTGACTGTGGCGCTGGGAAAAGAATGTGTTTTTGATTTTTTCATGCATCACGTGACTTATCGCACCATCCCCAATCAAGACGACCTTGACGTTAGGCACAGATTCTCTGTCTCTGTCTGCCTTTCGCCACGTCATGTTGTCCCATTTTAGTGTCCTTTTGTTCATTTAACTTCAGTCTTTGTATTAAGTGGTAAAAATCTGTTTGTAAGCTGTTATTGTTACAAAAGGTGGCGTTACATTATCTTTGTATTGCTTAGGCTGATTCGCACATTAGACTTTGTTCCAAGATGTTTGTTGCAGATATACTTTAAACAGTTTTGGAAAAGCCTCGAAATTCAGTTATGTCCGGTCTTGTTCGGTACTTAGGTCTGAAAGGTAATCGTTTTAAGCTGATTTAGTGCGTTCATACTTTGTATTCTTAAATGCATCCGACTTTCTTCAGATTGTTGCCAGACTTTACGTTTGATGACACAGTCGGATTGTATCGTGCAGTTTCCTTTAAATTCAGATCTACACAAAGCAAATATAGATCGTGCTTGTAGCATCTCTTGTACTTGAATTTCTTGTTGAAATTTCCAACAGCGTTTACAGGAGTTTGTTTCTCTTCTCACGGACATGTCGCTGGTTCGTCAGATTTGTTGATTAAAACTCGGAAAATGCTCTTAAAATCCTTGGTTGACTTAAAAAAGTTCATCATAAAAAATGTTTGGAAGACAAAAACTGATTTTAAAAGCAAAATAAATAAGGAAAGCAGCTGAAGCAAGCAGGAGCAAGCCGGGAAGCGTCTGCACTCTTCGGAAGCAGGAAGTAATCAGTAATCTAATGATCTTCTTCTATTTTTTAACAATAAATAAAAACAAATCAAGAGATAAATTTGATTGAAATTACTCCCAACCATTAGCCCTGAACAATCCCAAGCTGTAAAACTAGTGTCCCATATAAATCCATCAGTAACACTAGAAAGGTTCACTGCTGTTGATCAAGCAGAGAGAACTTCAGCCATTATGTCCTCTTAAAACGTCATCTTGTATTCTAGACCCGATTCCAAGCAGGACTCCTCAAAGACATTCTCCCCTTTTAATTATAGATTATATTCTTAATATAATAAATCCTACCTACCGGATAGGTACCAGTTTGTTAATGTAAACCAGAGCTCCTCCCCCTGTTCTTTAAAGTAACCTATGGTGTGCCACAGGGTTCAGTTCTCGGTCCAATTCTGTTTACTCTTTATATGCTGCCGTTAGGTAACATTATCAGAAAGCATAGCATTTAACTTCCACTGACACACAGGACCAACGCACAAAGCACACAAATCAAGCTTGTAAAACAGCCAATTTCCCTTTTTTTTCTTCATTTTTTTAAAGGATTTTTGGCCATGGGCTTTATTGGACAGGACAGGTGAGTGTGAAAGGGGGATGAAAGAGAACTACTAGGAGGTAGGAGATAGAGCGTATCTCCCAAAGCTCCTGTGTTGTGGAATCAGCTCCTGTCCATGTTAAAGAGGCCGACACAGTCTCTTCATTTAAGACCAGGCTTAAAACGTTCCTCTTTGAAATGGCTTATGGTCAGGCCAGTTAGGAACAGAAATAAAAACCTACAGTTCCGCTGCCCTAGGAGCAACTATACTGGGGGAAGTATGGCAGCTTGAGCACTATCCTCTGAGAAAGACTACTTTTCCTATCAATAAAAAGGACGGGGGACCTTGGGACATTGCCAAGTCCCGATGAACATTGTTTAATCTGTTCTCACTGCCCCTTCGAGGCAGCCACCGTTGTGATTTTGGGAATTACAATTTTTTTTTTATTGAATTAAGTTTGATAATAATAACAATAATGTATTTGAAGTTTAAACATAGGAACTTGTCTCGGCCTTAAGGTGCAACATAGAACACTGAGCAATAATAAAACAACATATATTCAATCAAAAAGGGCATGCATTAAGAAACAATTTAAAACCACCATAGAATACAAATAAAAATAGGCATTTTCATTTCCAGTCAGGGTTCAGAGCTCACTGGTCAGGTAATTAATTTCTCCTGTCATCTTTTTAATTTCTTGTAGCATTTGAGGACTCCCCTTCTTAGCATGTTTTACCTCCAGCTATTTTAGTTTTTTCTTGCAGCTCCTTTAGCTTTTTCTCCCTTAGTTTATTTTTTGCTGAAACAATTGCTTAAAATTTTCCTCTCACTTTTCATCTTAATTCTTTTTAACAAAAGCAGGCAAGCATTGAACCGCCAAAGTGTGTTTTGTCATCTTTCCCCCAAGTCTACAGTAATGTAGATCGGAGCATGGTCACTTAGGTCTATTGTGCCTGTATCTGCCTCAGTGATTGTAGATCTTTATTGAAGATAAAGAAATCGTCATTCTGGAATATATTGCATGTGGCTTTGAAAATCGGGTAAATTGGCATGCATCAAGGTTCATCTCCCTCCATATGTCAATCAGTCCTATATTCTTCATTCATTTACGGAACTTCTTAAATGTGTTCAAACCGAATAGCTTTTGAATATTGCAACTCCCTTCTTGTGTTTGCCTCTGATGAATAGTACATTTTTTAATAACAAAATTTGTTTATTTTTCGATATTGTACATTGGTGTGAAAAAGTGTTTGCCCCCTTCCGGATTTCTTATTTTTTTGCATGTTTGTCACACTTAAATGTTGTTTCAGAGCATCAAACTAATTTCAATATGAGTCACACACACAACACAAGTAAACACAAAAGGCAGTTTATAAATGGTACTTATGATTAAGGGAAACCAAAATCCAAGACAGAACAGCTGCTGGCTGTGAGAAGCCATGCCTCAGTTGTCTCGTCCCGAGTTCCTCACAGACGTGGTGAAAATGTGCTCATTGTTGAGGAATTTCATACAGAAGGGCTTGTGCAAAAAAAAAAAAGACTTGCCTTTGTACTGGAGGTCTCTTAACTTTTGCTACCTTCATGTCGCGCTCCTTCTCACGGTGGTTCAGAAATGTCATTATCAGACCCTGTGGTTAATTAGCGTCTTGTCTTCGTTGGCCCAGGCGATGTGCGCTTTCTATAGTGATTGGAAGGGGCCGCAACTCCAGTGCCAGATATGAGCTACGGAATTATCTTCTGGAAGAAGCCCTTCGTGTCGTCTCCTTCCTTGCTCTCTGGAACGCCCACAAGACTGAGATTAGACGGCGGCTTGTGGGGACGTTGTGGCGCTACGGAGATGTCCTTCAATATTTTTAAATTCTCCATCCTCACCTCCTCCTGTCCTTAATTCCTCCAATTTCCATGAAAAATCGGCAAGGAAGTCCCAGCCACAGAGGCAACACAGTGAGGAAAGAGGAGCTGAGGACCAAGGCACTTTCCTCAGAAGCTGTTCTGACCTAAATGACCTTGCAATGAGGACTATACTTATACTTATTTTATATTATTGTTATCAGTGTTGGGTAGTGTTACTTTTAAAAGTAACTCCTTAAGTTACCTCGTTACTGCCCTGGAAAACTAACATGTTACGTTACTGCGCTACTGTGTTATAAAAGTAACGCAATAGAGTACTCTTGTGTTACCAATAATTAGCATTATTGTATAACCTATATCGTTTGCAGACAATCCCTTTGCGTTGCTGAACACAATAACAAAACGTGTCCTCATTATTCTCAAAAAAGTAACTTGAGTACTCTGACGCGCTACTAGCTAACATGTTAACCACCAACTTTGATTATTATACACACTTGAACATTAAAGACAGACCCACGTTTTTATTTTAAGACAAAGGGGTTTGAACATATTTCAATTAGGGTCAATGTCACATTCAACAAGTATGTGTGACATGTTCAACATCCCTGATCCTGCTGCTGTTCCTGTACTTGCCCGTAAGCAACAATATTTGGGGAGTACCCAAGGAGTACCCAAGGTGTACCCGAGGAGGTGGCGTACATATAGAGAACCTGTCGAGTACCTACCTGGATTGTCAGCCCTAACGATGGCCTCAGGGGAGATGCACACTACGCCTCGTGCGCGGTCGTACAGGGGCAGCTCAGCGCAGCTCAGGCTGTCGGGCCAGCTGTGTGGTTGTAGCGCCTCATGACGGGCTCACAGCCAGCCTTGGCCCGTGCACACACCGCCTTACATGGCTTTATAGGCTCGTGCTGGAAGTCAATGGTGCAGATGGGAGCGTACATGGCACACAGGAAGAAGAGCAGGTCTGGACTGCAACCGGTGCCTGGACATAAAATTGGGTCATAGAACATCTTAGTGAGGAGCAGTCACCTCCAGGAGCCAACTCCTACAGCTCCAACCAGCGCTACAATCTCAAGGTCCTGTCAGCTGTAGAATAGGTCGAATGCAGAGGACAGTAGCCCTAAACCTCTGTATTTAGTTGTGCCACAGCTGACCTGGGGTAAGGTCCCATCCAAGTACTTTGCCCAAGCCTGCTTTGCTTCTGAGAGCTAATGAGATTGGGCTTTGACAAGCTGGTATGGTACTTTATTTTCAAACAGGTAGAGTGGGTACGGAAAGTATTCAGACCCCTTTAAATGTTTCACTCTGTGTTTCATTGCAGTCATTTGCTAAAATCAAAAAAGTTCATTTTATTTCTCCTTAATGTACACTCAGCACCCAGTCTTGACAGAAAAAGACAGACATGTAGATATGTTTGCAAATGTATTATAGAAGAAAAACTGAAATATCACATGGTCATAAGTCATAAGCCTTTGCACAGTATTGAGTAGAAGCACCCTTTTGAGCTAGTACAGCCATGAGTCTTCATGGGAATGATGCAACACGTTTTTCACACCTGGATTTGGGGATCTCACTAGTTCCGTCAGGTTGGATGGTGAACATTGGTGGACAGCCATTTTCGAGAGATGCTCAATTAGTTTAGGTCAAGGCTCTGGCTGGGCCGCTCAAGAATGGTCACAATTGCTCCGAAGCCACACATGCCGCTTAGAGTTAACGCCAAAAAGTTCAATCTTGGTCTCATCAGACCAGAGAATCTTATTCCTCATAGTCTGGGAGTCCTTCATGAGTTTTTTGGCAAACTCTATGCAGACTTTCATATGTCTTGCACTGAGGAGAGGCTTCCGTCTGCCATAAAGCCCCAACTGTGATAGAAGTGATAGTTGACTTTGTGGAACTTTCTCCCATCTCCCTACTGCATCTCTGGAGCTCAGCCAAAGTGAAGGAGTAGAACTATCTCAAGGAGGAGCAGAAGAAATGAACAGCATATGAGTTAAATATGAGTCTCACAGCAAAGACTCTAGACTCTAGTACAGGGGTCGGGAACCTTTTTGACCAAGAGAGCCATGTAAGCAAAAAATGTGGAAATTTATTTCAGTGAGAGCCATATAATATATTTTAAAAGTGAATTCAACTAAATGTCAGTATAATAAGCCTCTGAATTTATTATTTTAAATAATGTTGTTATAATACTCACCATTAAATGCGACTTCTGGTGCTGCATGGATTTGCTGATGTCTTTGTAGTCTGGTTGGTACTTGGTGAGGTTAAGCTTCATGCAAGCGTTGAGGCTTTCATCCGTTAAACGTGATCGTAGGTTGGACTTGATGTTTTTAAGATGGGAGAATGACTGCTCACATGCATACGTAGATCCAAACATGGTCAATACAGCAATACTCACACGCTGCAGTGTGTGGTATGTGACAGGAAGCGCGTTCCAAGTTTTGAGAATCAACTGGTCTTCGGGGTGAATTTTTTTCAGACAGAGGCATGTCTTGTATCCGTTTGATTATCTTGTCTTTGTTCGGAAAATCATCAAAAAGTTCATTGGCTACATCCAGCATGAACGTTTTAGCATACTCGCCATCTGTGAATGGTTTTCCGTTCCGCACTATTGCTAAAGATCCAGCAAAGCTAGCGGAATTATAGTCACCTTGCCGGGTCCATACGCGGAGTTGCAGCTGGCTAGCTTGCACCCTGCTCAGTAGCTCTTGGCACGCTTTCTTTCTGCCGTCTCCCGCGGGGTATTTTGATGCAAAGGTAGCATGGCGTGTGTCAAAGTGCCGCTTTACATTTCGACCGTTTCATCGATGTAATTTTGTCATTGCAAATTAGACACACAACACACCGCAGAACCTGCTCTCTCCACAAAGGCAAATTCTTCGGTCCATTCGTCCATAAATGTACCATACTCATCTTTTTTTCTTTTCGCCATCTTCGTCGAAGGGTTAGCTTTGAGTTAATGACCGAGCAGACTGATTCAAAAGGGGGGCGTTTACCTATTTTACCAAGCAAACGGCTAACGTAGGCCAGTATCAATTGCTCCTACAGCGCTAAACAGGACATGAGCAGTGAAAAATGAATGGATGGATTAAAACAAGTGAGAATATTTAGTTTTATCCGAGAGCCATATGCGATCATCAAAAGAGCCATAGGTTCCCGACCCCTGCTCTAGTACTTATGACCATGTGATATTTCAGTTGGTCTTTTTTAATAAATTTGCCAAAAATGTTATATTTTTCATAAATGTCAAGATGGGGTGCCGAGTGCACATAACAGAGAAAACACGATTCACCTTCAGCACCACGGCCAGGACGCAGACGGGCGATTGGCTTGGATGAGTTAAAAGTTAACAAAAAAGACAACAATAGATGTTGAATTTTATAATGCAGGCCTTTTAGACATCACAAACGATTTCCTCCGTGCAGTGCCCCATGTCCTTCTGGTTAAGGGCCTGCATGTGGTGGAGCTCAGCTCCTGGGCACTGGGCAGGACACTGACCGCGGTCAGAGCCACAGCCGCAGGTGGAGTCTTGGACGATTTTCACCAATAATCTGCTCCCTCGACTTCGGCCGCTTCACCCTTCTAAGCTTTGTATAAAGTCACCTTTCATACGAGTTATTTGTGTGCATAGGTTTTACGTCACAGCACTACGGGCTTGTGGAGCCGTGCGCACTGCGCCAGGGGCAGAGCAGAGCCTGTACCGCGGGGCCTGGGGCCAGAGCTCCAGAGCCTGTACCGCGGGGCCTGGGGCCAGAGCTCCAGAGCCTGTACCGCGGGCCTGGGCCAGAGCTCCAGAGCCTGTACCGCGGGGCCTGGGGCCAGAGCTCCAGAGCCTGTACCGCGGGCCTGGGGGCCAGAGCTCCAGAGCCTGTACCGCGGGGCCTGGGGCCAGAGCTCCAGAGCCTGTACCGCGGGGCCTGGGGCCAGAGCTCCAGAGCCTGTATCGCGGGGCCTGGGGCCAGAGCTCCAGAGCCTGTATCTTTTAAGGCTTTTATGTAGTTCTAAGCTTTTGCGTCCGCGCCTTGGGGGCTAAAGGGAATTGCTCACGTCACTTTGAATGGGAACATTGACACCGGCTCCTAAACGTTTAAATGTCAACTTATATTGGGAAAATTACATCTTTATCTTGTTAAATTATGACTTTATTCTCGTAAATGTAGGCCTTTTTTTCTGGCTTCGAATTTAATCTCATAAAATTATGACTTTAAAGTTGAAATGTTATGACTTTATTCTCGTAGCACCCTGCAATTTTTTTATTAGGGTTGGCCCTTATACTCCGTCGTAGATACATGACCAAAACAATACTTAAATGAATTCATCCACCACTGTGGGAGAGTCCTCAAACCAGATGTGGCTCTTGAGTTACATTTACTCAGTTAAATATTATATTCAGATGGCCCCTGTCCAGGGTGTACCCTGCCTAAGGCCCAAAGTGACTGGGATAGGCTCCAGTCACCTGCAACCTCTAACGGAACAAGCAGAATGAATATTGTTATTTGACTTTAGAAATATGTTTATTGAAGTAAACATACTCTCAAGCTAGCCCAATGTGAGTCTTGAATGAATTATCGCTTGTGTTGTGGTAAAGAAGAGGTGTGCGGGGAAAGGGAAGTCTGGGCCTCCCTGCTTAGACTGCTGCCTCCAGATAAAGCAGAAGAAAATGGATGGGTCTTCTTATGTTCCGATAGGATCTTAATCTTTTATGGTCTGCTCTTCAGAAATACCCAAATGTATGCATTATTTAATATTTTGTCTGTCAGATTACATTCAATCATTCATTCAATCATTCATTCATTCATTCATTTTCTACCGCTTGTTCCCGTTAGGGGTCGCGGGTGACTGGAGCCTATCCCAGTGCCTTCGGGCCTTAGGCGGGGTACACCCTGGACAGTGGCCAACTCGTCGCAAAGTCTAACAAAGTCTATCAAATGTGTCCATTTCCATTTCCTGTTTGGTGCAAGACTTGGTCATAAACCAACCAGTTTAAGATTTGAACATCTTTGTTTAGTTTGTATGTTTTGATCAGCTCCTTCCATGTTGTAAGAACAGATTTAACACTACGGCTCACGTCAACAAGAGATTTGTGAAGAACAAAAAAGCGTTTACAGGTAAGATTACGCTCTGGAACAAACAGTCTGCCCCCCATTCCGTCTGCCCCCCCCATCCCTCCGTATGTCTGTCTCCCCGTCCATCTCCCCTGTCCGTCTCCCCCCTGTCGTTATTGAAAGTGCCTTTGGTGTACGTTGGTATAATGCCGTCCTCACAGAATCGATAACTGTTACTGAGTGTTGTGTAACAGTGATCCAGGGTCCAAGTTCAGCGAGTGTCTAGAAAGCGATAATAATAAATTAAAAAAAATATTATTTTAATAATAATAATAACAATAATAATAAATAATAGTATTATAATAATAATTATATTATTTTAATAATATTATAATAATTATATTATTATGTTATATTATTATTTTAATAATTATTATATTACTATTTAATAATATTAATAATTATATTATTATTTTAATATTAATATTATATTATTATTATTATTATTAAATAATACTAAATATTATTATTTAGTATTATTTTATAATAATAATTAATTAATTTAGTATCGTTATATTCTTATATTTGATTTGATTAATAATATTATTAATAATAATATTATTTTAATAGTATATTTGATTATTAATAATAGTATTAATAATAATATTATTTTAATATTAATAATAAATATAATAATATAATACTACTAAATTAATTATTAATAATAACGATAATAATAGGGCTGCAACGATTACTCGAGTAAATCGAATAATTCGATTACAAAAAAGCTTCGATTATTATTTTATTGCTTCGATGATTCGTTTAATTTACATATTTAATCAAAAACACGTGAATCTGTGGCGCGCGGAACGACTTGTGGCGCTTTTGTTTCACACGGAGCTTGTTCCGCTCTGACGAAGGCGCAACAAGGAAGAGAGCGGCGCGTTTGAAAGAGTTTTAAAGAGTTTTGACGAGTGAAAGAGCCATGGATCTATTGTAATAATCCCGAGCTGCAACTCTAAACACCGCATCTAGCTCCGCCCACCCCAGCCCCGCGCCGCCGACACGCCACCACCGCGGACCCCCGCGCTCCCCCACTCAACAACTCTGCTTCCCAGTCACAGTCGTACTTTTAAACAGCCAATGCACATGGAAACAGCGCGGAGGACCGGTTATGTTAGAATAATCTGTTGTGAAACAGAAAGCCCGAGACGCGGAGGCCAAAGTCACACAGAGCCAAAAACGGCAAAACGCAAAATGCTCAAAACGCCAGGACCACCGGGCCCACCCAACATAACGTTGTACAACTGTCTTATTTTAAGTGATGTGACAGAGCGACTGTAACTGTTTACAGTCTATGACAAGTTAATTAGTCCTTTATATATATTCTTTATATACAAACAGAACAGTTTGGACTGAAGTGAAATGTTGCTGTTTTGGGGGACAAATTTATATGAAATTAAGAATAAAATGTGTTATTTTAAGCAGAAATTCCTTATTTTGTATTTGTTTGTTACTATGAACTATAACGTTTATCTAAAAAATGATTTTAAATGTGTTTAAATGGTTTACTGAATGTACAAAAAAATTAACCGATTACTCGATTAATCGAAGAAAAGAATCGATAGATTACTCGATTACTAAAATAATCGATAGCTGCAGCCCTAGATAATAACAATAATAATAATGTCGGTGTAATCCCTCATTCGTCCAGGAGTGTTCCATTGTTGAAAAATATTCAGTTGTAGTCATCTGGACTCTGTTTTTAGAAAAAAACGAAACGTTTCAACTCTCATCAAAGAGTCATTCTCAATCGAGCCATTGAGAATGACTCTTGGATGAGAGTTGAAACGTTTCGTTTTTTTTCTAAAAACAGAGTCCAGATGACTACAACTGAATCTTTTTTCGACAATAATAATAATATAATAATAATAATAAAATATAATAATATTAATATTATAATAACAATATTAATAATAATAATAAGTGTGTGAATTAGAAAAATGGGTATACTGGCGTTAAGGTTCATTTCCCTCACCCTGGACATGGTCTATTTGAACCACTCCCCTCAGGCAGGAGGCTACGGTCCATCCGGACCAGAACCTCCCGCCACAAGAATAGTTTCTTTCCCTCTGCCGTTGGACTCATGAACACTTCTAAACACCTGCCACCTGTCACCTTCTGCACTACAACTGTAAATTGAACTGTAACTCCTGGGTACATAGTAATGCCTATTTTATATTATAGTAATTTTAAATTGTCTCTTAATGCATGCCCTTTTGATTTCATATATGTTGTTTTTATTATTGCTCAGTGTTTTATGTTGCACCTTAATGCCGAGACAAATTTTGTTCATTGACAATGGCAATAAACCCTTTCTGATTCTGATTCATGCAGATGTGTTGACTGAAACCTTTACTCTCCACTATGACTTCCCTTTCAAGCCAGTTGGCTAAATTTTGCTCGGAGTTCAATCCTCAGCAAAATCTGTGGCTATGATGTAATGCGTGTGCCTCCATGGTTACAAGTTTACTGCTGCAAATGAAATTGGCCCTCAGTTGGTCTTTTCAGTGTCTGCGCAGAGTTTGTGCATTGACTCGTCCAACCTTCTCACAATTCGGGCCTTTCTGCAGGTGGTAAATGCTGGAGCTTAGGGTTAGGGTTAGGGTCAGAACACACCCACATGCAACAGTGCAGAAGCTTTTAAGAGAGTTTGGGACTAAAACAGCCTGGATCTTAGAGGAGCGACCTGACGCAGTGTGAACACACTCTGGACGTCTCCAGGTGGGGAGCAAATCTTTGCTCTCATAGTCCATGATCCATGACATGCTCCGTTCATGCTGGAGTATGATTTGCGGAGTTAAGGCATGTTTAAGCAATATAAAACTGGATTGATAGTGTGGCTTCCCTGTGCGCACAAAACACCACGCACGCGTTTTCTCCTCACTCATTTTTTGGCGTTGTAGGCCTAAATCCAAGCGCATGCAACACATGCAAATACAAAACTAGTTTCATGGGAACATATTAGGTACACAATAGGTTAAACTGAAGGCGCAGTATGACCCGACCACCCACTCTACTAGTTCTCATTGAGCTATCCGACCTGTCCGACCTGTCCGAACCCGGTCCTGCGGGTTATTTGTCGATCACTAATGCTTGCAGCTGAAGAGCATGAACGAGCAGCAGCTTACACCCATTTAAATAGTAACCTATCATTTTATCTATTAACTTTGTAAATATTATTATTCTTGACCCTTCTTTGAACTGCTACTAGGCCTAATATTATTAATATAATTATATGAATAATTAATATAATTAATAATTATTCACATTAAGTGAAGGTACTATTATTTAGGCAGGCCTTAACACCTGCACAAAACCTGCCCACCGGCAGTGTATCAGAATGAATGAACTGAGACACACACTTTTGAACCCATGGACAGGCAAAACATTGAAAAGCCAAAGATCACCTTAATAAATAACATTTTACTGAACTAGTTTCAGATAGTTTAGTAAAATGTGGCTCTGGATTAAGGTTTTCCCAAAGCAAAACAGGCAAGAGAAGTTAGTAGAACAGAATGTGTCCAAACTTTTTATCACCACATACAGAATCATCCTAAATGTTGTACTTCATATCAAAATGTTTGTTATTAAGGTAATGCTAATGATAGCAGAATTAGCAAACAATTACAGTTAAAAGTACACATTTTGGGTGAATTTCACTCAGCAGTGCCTTTTAGAGCTAAAATTCACCTCATTATTTATGTTGTCCTGTTGTGAAATATAGACCCGCCATACTTTATCTAGTCTACTTTGCCAGACTATTGTTAATAACCAAGTCTAATTACACATTGAACTCATGCCAAATGTCCACGACAATGTCAGACGTATATGTGTATTTCAAAAAGTATTTCCTCCATAATATTTGCAATGATTTATAATTTTCTATAAGAAATTATATCCTGTATTGAATTGGTGCAAACATTTGCATACACACAAATTAATTTTCAAATAAATAAACAAACAATTAACAGTGACAAAACATTTACAATTAACATGCATATATTTCCCCCACAATGTAAGAATTGTTATTATTATTGAATTATGCAGCCCTTAAGTAGCAAAATGCATATAAATGCTAATATACTGTACAATTTTTATATTAAGAAAAAATACCACAATGACGTCAGGCCTTTGCCATTCATATGTGCGCTTTCCCCTTCTTTTGAGCAGTTTAGCCAAATAGTAAGTGCTATAGCCAACCTTCCACTGGCTGCTCAGAGAGATTATGAGGACAGGGCGGACACAGTAAGCTTGACCACAGTAAGCTTGACCACAGTAAGCTTGACCACAGTAAGCTTGACCACAGTGGCTACGCATACGAGAGAAAATGATTCAGATTTGACGATAGATATTTTTGACTTCACCACTTGACCACCACTTATAAAAGATCAAAACATATTTGTTATGTCATCAGACCAGAGGACATAAGCCCAAAAGCTAAAATTCTGACTATGTATTATTTTTTTCATCATTTTTGGTCCAAATTCATAATGATATAGGTGCTGGGACATGTCAAAATGACATATCCTGACTGAAACATCCTGACATACTTAGACACATTTATGGCTGGAGAACATGGTCAAAGTAGAAGTGCTATTTGAACATTCATTTAATGATTTATCAACATGGTAAATGGCTTGTTTATGCCAAGGACAGCTAAAGTGTCCGCGATATTGACCCCTTTGGTAATTTGGGTCAATTTAGCAGGAAGTCTGAGGAGGGCCCATTCAAATTGGTCTGAGAGCAGCATTTGGCCCCCGGGCCAGAGTTTGGACACTATAACTTTCACCGCCTCCACACGGAGGCAGATTTAATGACTACACCTGCTTCCAATCCACTCTTCATTGATCACAGAACTGTGAAGAAGACTCCAAACTAACAGGACATCAGAGTTCGGACACAAGAGTTCCAGCCCGGACACGGGTCCTACTCACCCAGAAGCCCCTCGAATTGCTCGATTGCTAGCACGGCGTTGTCCTGCGTGCTGTGGTGCAGGTGGTTAGGCATCTTTGTCATGTTCCAGGGCATGGCGCGGCACAGCGGAATGCGCACGGACTCACAGGCGGCAGCGCGCACAGGCACGGGGCGCACAGTGACGCACGCAGCCAGAGCGCCCACCGTGAGCGCGAGGAGGGACGCCATGGAGCGGAGAGGTGCAGCTGCTTGGTCCGGAGCACCGTGAACTCTGCCAATCCTCTGCGAGCCTTGAGCAGAGCGAGGCGGGGCCGAGGCGGGGCCGAGGCGGGACTGGGACCGGAGCAGGGCAGGGGCTGAGCGCAGGTCACGCCCACTGCAGCTCCTCTGGCAGGTTTAAAGTGGGACAAACACTGTTCAGGGGTCATCAAACTTTTTGGCTTTGTGTACCACTTTGAAAAGTGAATAAGTGTGCCAACATGTTTTCTGCTCATTCAATTGCCACGTTTCCATTTTCATATCAAAGTAGATCTACTTTTAAAACGTAATAAGTTACTACACAAGCCTTCCGAGCTATTTTATAGTGGTATAGAACAGCCCCTTGTAGGTCAAGGAGCTGTTTTGTGCCACTATGTAATTTTATTTTTCTAACACCCAAAATCACAACAACATATCAAATCAGAATCAGAATCAGAATCAGAAAGAGTTTATTGCCATTGCCAATGAACAGAATTCACAAACATAGGAACTTGTCTCGGCCTTAAGGTGCAACATAAAACACTGAGCAATAATAAAAACAACATATATGAAATCCAAAAGGCATGCATTTAAGGGACAATTTAAAATGACCATAGTATAAAAATAAGAATAAAAAAGGCAATACTATGTACACAAGAATTACAGTTAAATATTGTTGACAGTAAAAGTAGTCTTTCTCAGAGGATAGTGCTCAAGCTGCCATACTTCCCCCAGTATAGCTGCTTAGGGCAGCGTAGCTGGGAACTGTAGGTTTGTTCCTAACTGGCCTGACCATAAGCCATTTCTTTTTTCATTTTTTTTATTTTTTATTTAAAATAATGTTAAAAAATAAACTTAACATTTGTCCATTTCCAAATGAGGTATTTGTCTCTGATCAGAATCAGAAAGGTTTATTGCCATTGTCAATGGACAGGATTCAAAAAACGAGGAGCTTGCTTTGGCATTAAGGTGTAACACACAACAATGAATAATAATAGTAGCAAAATATATCAAAAAGGGCATACATACAATTTAGAATTTACAAATAAAATAAAATATACTTTGTTTGAATATATACACAATATACAACTGTATATATATACAGTTATCAATAGTTCAAAAAATTAGAAGTGCAATGAATGGTTATTGGTTTGAATAATAGTTAAATTGGCAGGTGTCAAATAGTCCGTGTCCGGGGTGAGAAGGCAACGCAAGACAAGTTTATTTGTAGAGCACAATTCGTACACAAGGCAATTCAAAGTGCTTCACAACAGGAAAAAATGCATTAAAATCACAAAGACATGGCAGTAATCACAAAATAATAGTTTCAAGACATAAAAGAGAAGAGTGCAAAGAAAAAGCATTTCAGTCATATGACCTGACTCTGGAACCAGCAGGAGGCCGGCCCACGTTTAGTCCTGACTCTGGGAACCAGCAGGAGGCCGGTCCAAGTTTAGTCCTGACTCTGGCACCAGCAGGAGGACGGTCCATGTTTAGTCCTGACTCTGGGCACCAGCAGGAGGCCGGTCCAAGTTTAGTCCTGACTCTGGCACCAGCAGGAGGCTAGTTCATGTTTAGTCCTGACTCTGAGCACCAGCAGGAGGCTGGCCCATGTTTAGTCCTGACTCTGGGAACCAGCAGGAGGCCGGTCCATGTTTAGTCCTGACTCTGGGCACCAGCAGGAGGCCGGTCCAAGTTTAGTCCTGACTCTGGCACCAGCAGGAAGCTAGTTCATGTTTAGTCCTGACTCTGAGCACCAGCAGGAGGCTGGCCCATGTTTAGTCCTGTCTCTGGCACCAGCAGGAGGCCTGGCCCATGTTTTGTCCAGACTTGACACCGGCAGGAGGCCAGTCCATGTTTAGTGCAGACTCTAGGCACCAGCAGGAGGCCGGTCCCTGAGGTCCTCAGAGTCCGAGATGGTTCATATGGCACTAACAAGTCTGAGATGTACTTTGGTGCTAGGCCATGGAGAGACTTGTATTCAAGCAGAGCTGCTTTGAAGTCTATTCTCTGAGCCACAGGGGGCCAGTGCAGAGACCTGAGCACAGGACTAATGTGATCGTACTTCCTGGTTCTAGTCAGGACCCGAGCAGCAGCGTTCTGGATGTACTGCAGCTGTTTTACAGCTCGTTTGGAGAGGCCAGTGAGCAGAACGTTACAGTAGTCTAATCTACTAGAGACAAACGCATGGATAAGTCTCTCCAGGTCTGGTTTGGACACTATACTTTTGATTTCAGTCTTGTCTGACTTCAGCTGGAGAAAGTTGTTTTGCATCCACACACTGATCTGTTGTTGGATGCAGTGACAGAGTGAATCCACTGGTCCATGGTCATATTCACCTGCCGTCAGTGAAACATAGATCTGAGTGTCGTCTGCATAATTGTGATAGGACACATTCTCGCTGCGTATCAACTGACCTAATGGCAGCATGTAGAGGTTGAACAGAAGGGGTCCCAGGATTGACCCTTGGGGCACCCCACAGGTCAGGGGCATCTGGTCTGAGACAAGTTACCAATTTCGACAAAGAACTTCCTGTCTTCCAGATAGGACTTTAACCAGTTTAGCGCAGTGCCAGTGATGCCCACCCAGTCCTCTAGTCTCTGTAAGAGGGTCCCATGATCGACAGTGTCAAAAGCAGCACTCAGATCTAACAGAATTAAGACTGAGGCTTTGCCCGCGTCAGTGTTACAGGTGGATGTCATTTGTCACCTTGACAACAGCAGTCTCAGGGCTGTGATGAGGTCTAAAACCTGACTGGAAAACATCAAATGAGTTGTTTATTAAGAGGAAATCAGTGAGCTGTTGGTAAACAACCTTTTCAAGGACTTTGCCCCAAAATGGCAGATTAGAGATGGGCCGGTAATGACTCAGTACTGCGGCATCAAGACTGCTCTTCTTTAGGAGAGGCTTTATGACCGCAGTTTTCAAAGACATTGGGAATGTTCCAGATTGAAGCGACATGTTAACTATGTGAGTGAGTGGTGCTAACAAACTGTTCAGCACAGACTTTAGAAATCTGGAGGTCACACATGGAGGCAGCATGTAGATGAACTCAGACTGGTGATGATCTCCTGGACAGTTTTGTCAGTTACAGGTGCAAAGTGAGTCAGCTCTAAGTGTGTAGGTGGTTTGAGGGTTATTTTTTGCATTGTAGAATTTATAGCATTTTTAATGCCCTGAACTTTGTCATTAAAGAATAATGCAAACTCATTACACTTGGATGTGGAAATGAGTTCTAACGGCAGCTGAGCTGGAAGGGTTTGTTAATCTGTTTACTGTGGCAAACAGGACACGCGAGTTGTTACTGCAGCTTCCAATTATTTCAGAAAAATATCCTTCCCTAGTTCTACATAAAATGAGGTTGTACATGTACAACTTCTCTCTGTAAATCTCTTTCTGAACCTGGAGCTTCGACTTGCGCCATTTTTCGTTCGGCCCGGCGGCACTCCCTTTTCTGTGCCCTGACCGAATCATCATTTCTCCATGGCGCCTTCTGCTTATTTTTAACAATTTTAGCCTTCATAGGGGACAATGGTGTCGAGAACATTCAAAACACTAGATGTAACAGAGTTCAACAAATCATTTACATTAGAACATGAGACATTTTCAAAGTTTAATCATTTCCATAAACAGTTTTCCCGTGCTGTCATTTATGTGTCTCCTCCGGACAATTGCAGGACCAGCTGGTGGTTTGGGAAAAACAGACAGGTCAAAGAAGACACAGAAATGATCAGACAGAGCAACATCGACCACATTGACGTTTGAAATATTAACCCCTTTTGTAATTAGAAGATCTAGAGTGTGCCCTCTGCTGTGGGTGGGGCCACTCACGCGCTGAGTAAGACCGAAAGTTTCAAGGACAGCATGAAGCTCTTTAGCGTTTCTGTCACAGATATTATCAACATGAACATTGAAATCACCTGTTAATGACCAAACCATCAAAGTCTGTGCATACGACTGAAAGCATCTCAGTAAAATCATCAATAAAACTTTTGGCAGTGCTGAGGAGGCTTGTATAAAACAATGAAGAGAATGGATGGAGACTGTTTTAGCTCAATTTTAAAGGCTACGTACTCAAATGTTGAAAACACCCCAAAGGACAACCTGTGGGTAACTATTTCATCTCTAACAAAAGCACACACACCTCCTCCCTTTTTGTTTTCTCGTGTTTCAGATTCAAACATAAAGTTGGGTGGAGCAGATTCTATTTGAACTAAATTTCCTGTGTTTTTGTCAAGCCATGTTTCAGTTAAAAACATAAAATCAAGATTATAAGAAGAAATAAAATGATTAATTAAGAATGATTTGTTACATAAGGATCTGACATTTAGCACAGCAAGTTTCAGACTAGTTTCAGTGAGACTGGGCGTTATCTTTTTACAGGGAATATGAATCAAATTTTCTCAGATTGGGCAGTCTGACTCGCATTTTGTTTTCCCATCTTTGTGATGTTACTACAGAAATAGCACTAGGGGGGCTGTTTTTACACAGGGCCCCGGGTTGGTTTGATTTTTATTATGACTATAAGTCCCGGCAACGCTGAGACCCAGTGCATCCTAGCTATGGGAGATACCAGGTGAAAGGTCGAGGGGGGATAGGCGGGGGCGCTTTTTTGTTGTAGTAAGAGCCGGGGAGAATTTGGGACCAGGTGAAAGTTTTTACTGTGGGAGCAGGAGTCAGGGGAAGAGTTCATCATCGTTGATATCAGAACTCTTGATCTTGCTATATTAGGCGTGAGTGGAGCCATCTTAAATGCCTGATTGATCAGATATTCAAGATTGCTGGGAAGGCCCCTGGGTGAGGTGGAGATGGAAAGGAGAGTGAGGAATCTGTAGTGGGAGTAGATGTTGCAGGGGGGATCCAGGGCTGCTCTGAGGGCAGGGGCGATGGCAGGGATACTGCCGGGCCTGTCACAGATGGGTCCAAGGCCTTTGATGAGGACCGTGCGGGAAAGAACTGAAATGACTCCTGCGCTAGCCGTGGTGAAGATTGTTGTGGTGCTGCTGCAGATGAGTCCTTCGCTGGAGGCGGTGGAGGTGATCGTGGAGCAGTTGGAGTTGAATTCTTTGCTGGTGGTGGTGGAGCAGCTGCTAATAAATCCTTTGGTGGAGGTTGTGGTTGTGGTGCTGTTGATGTTGAAACTTTGGCTCGGTCTCTGGTTGATGAAGCAGGAATCCTTCTCTCATTCCTCTCTTCTCTAACTATCTGCTCAGAACACCGTCCAGGCCCATTCTGATCCCTCAGAGCGTGGAGCAGGTTCTCTGTCGGCACCCTCACTCCACCTCTACAGAGGTGTGGGCCATTTCTCTTAAACAGATCCTCTCGTTTCCACAATGGATAGAAGTTCTCAATGTAGCGCATCCTCTTGTTGCACACTCTTTGGACAGCCATGTGTTCAGCTGAAGCAGCCGGCTAAACTTGTTTATCTTCCTGTCGATGTTTGGAAGACGTCCACTTATGAATGTCTTGATTTCCATTTTATCAAGCACGTCAAATAACTCCAAGAAGTCTCTTTTCAAAACTTCAGTATGTTCCCGTCTTATGTCCACTTCACCAACGTGCACAGTCAGCTGTTTAACTCCTTTATGTGTGGCCAAAACATTAGAAATATGTGACGTAATCTCAGTGACTGTGGCGCTGGGAAAATAATGTGTTTTCATTTTTTTATGCATCACGTGACTTATCGCACCATCCCCAATCAAGACGACCTTGACGTTAGGCACAGATTCTCTCTCTGTGTGCTGCCTTTTGGACATGTCATGTATTATATTTTTCCTTTGTTCATTTACTTCAGTTTCTGAAAGTGCTAAAAATCTGTTTGGAAGATGTATTTTAGGTGCCTTTGCATTATCTTTATATCGTTTAAGACCGAGTTTGTTCCAAGATACAGTCCGCTCTTTAGACAGTTTTGGGAACGACACAGTCAGTCCGGTTTAGGTTGAAAGTAGCTGTTTTTCTTGTAGAAAATGTGGATTTATTACCACTGGATGACACTGGAATTGTATCGTGCAGTCCTTTTTCAGATTCCAAAGCGAATATCCGTGCTTGCAGCTCATGAATTTCTTGTTGATCTTTCTGACAGCGTTCACAAGAGTTTGTTTTTCATCTTCTCCCAGCCATTTTGCTGGCTCATCAGATATGTTGTTAAAACTGTAAAACTTTCTCTATTTATACCAGACACCTCAAGCTGTTTGATGAGTGGAATTAAACAATCTCTAGATTTATATAGCATGGTGAAAAAAACTTCTTTCTTCTTCTTCTTCTTCTTCTTCTTCTTCTTCTTCTTCTTCTTCTTCTTCTTCTTCTTCTTCTTCTTCTTCTTCTTCTTCTTCTTCTTCTTCTTCTTCTTCTTCTTCTTCTTCTTCTTCTTCTTCTTCTTCTTTTCTTTTCTTTCATTTAGAAATAATAAAATAAGTAATAAAAAAATAAAAAAAGAAGAGGAGGAAGATGAACGTGGATTAGCGCTTTGAGCTTTATCCTGCAACGCAGAGAAATCACAGTGTTGCTGTGGTGGATGTGAACGCAGAGTTTGGGAAATATACTTGAGAATGTAATTTTATGCTCGGGGTTCCTGTAGCAGGCCTTACTGGCAGATGACAAACGGCTGAGTCATTTGGAGGAAACAGAAAAACCCTTGGTGAAGTCTGTGCTTCACAACTTGGAAAGAATTGATCAAAACATAAAACAAACTAAACAAAGATATTAAAATCTTAAACTGGTCGGTTTATGATCAAGGTTTTTGCACCAAATAGAACTGACCTGAGATTCAAGGTCTGGATTACAAAAGGTATAAAGATTAATCACATGAAAACATTTGATGAGTTGAAAGAATCCTTTGGTTTGGAAAACAAGACTTTTAAATAGGTTTTTACAAATAAGGAGTTATTATAACCAAGAAATTAAACAAAGTAATGACCACTATAACCCTCTGACCAACATTTTTATTCAAGGTTTGTATATCAAAAACTTTCAAGGAGAATAATATATAAATTATATCAATGCATTTCTAATCTGGACAGATACTCTAACTAAATATATTAAAAACAAATGGGAAAGAGAAGGTCCTCTGCTAAACATTCGGTCAATTATTTCAAAATTGCTCTTTAGTTAAGTTAATTAATTAATTAATTAGTGAATTATAACATACATCTTCTAGAGCTCTAACTGAAACTTGGCGCTTCAACAAGATGATTATGTCAGAGACTAAATGAGTCCAGCCCACCCACTTCATGTTAACTTTCAGACCCCCAGGAGCAAAGGCCGAGTGCAGCTCGGTTGGCAGTGGATGTCTCACACTCAGAGGCCTAACTCTTGAGTCCTAAAATTACATTATAAGCTCATTTGAAAGCGTCATGTGATCATCATCACATGTCAAAGCTTGGAGAACACGAAAAAGAGTCTGTTCCTGTTCGTGGCTCTTTCCTAGAAAACTCAGACCCCTCTGGTCCCTATTCACGAGTTTTTGAACAGAGTTCTCAGACTTTATATCAAACTTGGGTGTCAGACAATAAAGTAGTGTATAGCTGGAGCATCTACAACATCCACGTGAACGTCAACAATAACTCTCTCAGTAATTCTTCTCAACGCCCTGTTAGATAAGCGTTTGGTTTTGCGTTCACATAAACAAAGAGTTAGAAAAATTGAGAAAGTACCATTTCGCGTCGCTCCCGACACATGGAGGAACTCCCAATCCTAAAAGCATGGAAAATCTGCCTAATGTCCTAATAAGCAGGCTCTGCGTAAGGCCCAAACCAGATACTACTTCAAAATCCAGATATCAGAATCACGAATCAGAAAGAGCTTTGATTGCCATTGTCAATTGAACAAAATTGCTAAAACGTAGGATACTTGTCTCGGCATAAGGTGCAACATGAGAACACTGGAGCAATAATAAACAACAATATATTCAATCCAAAAAAGGGCACGCATTAAGAAAGCAATTTAAATATTACTATAACAAAAAATGTAAAATAGGCATTTTCTATGTAGTTAACAGTTAGATTTACATTTGAGTTGCAAGAAAGTGAGCAGTGCACTCAGTGCACTGGAATAGAAGTTTCAACAAAAAATAACACTAGATTTCTTTTCAGCACTGGTAGCCCAGGCTAACAAACTGTCACACTCGAGGCAGCAGTAAAGCCGCCTCAAGTCCCCAGCTCACTCTCAGCTCTAATGAATTTTCTTTCTATTTTTAACAATAAAATAAAAACAAATTTTCAGAGATTAAATTTAGATGAAATTACTCCCACTATTTGCCCGTGATACGAAGCCCAAGCGTGTAAAACCTAGTGTCCCATATAAATCCATCAGTAACACTAGAAAGGTTCACTGGCTGTTGATCAAGCAGAGAGGAACTTCAGCCATTATGTCCTCTAAAACGTCATCTTGTATTCTAGACCCGATTCCAAGTGCAGACTCCTCACAAGACATTCTCCCCCCTAATTATAGATTCTATTCTTAATATAATGAATACTTAAATTAGAAAGTGGTTATGTTCTACAGTCTCTTCAAACATGCAGTCATTAAACCGCTTCTGAAAAAGCCTCATCTTGATCCTGACCTGTTTGATAAAGCTACAGACCTATTTCAAATCGACCCTTTGTCTCTAAAATCCTTGAAAGAGTTGTAGTTAAACTGCTTTGTCGCCATCTACAGGACAATAACTTATTCAAAGTTTTCCAGTCAGGGTTCAGAGCCCCCCACACACTGAAACTGCACTAGTTAAAGTCACAAATGATTTGTTATTGGTTGCTGACGATGGACTGGTCTCAATCCTGGTTCTAATGGACCTCAGTGCAGAAATTAAACAGTCATGACCATTATAACTCCCTGATTGAAATTTTTAACAAGGTTCATGAATCAGAACTTTCAAGGGGAATAATATCTAAATTGAATCGATGCATTTGTAATCTGGCCAGCTACTCTACTAAATATATGAAAAACAAATGGAAAAGAGAAGGTCATCTTGTTTTGACGGACAAAGAGTGGGAAAATGAGAGTACTTCCCAGAGGTAGAGCTCAAAATCACATCTCAAGGGAATTTTCCTGGAGAAATGTGTCACATTTTTTCGTAACTCCAGGTCAAAGTGCTCAGTATTCACAGGGAAATGCAAACTGTTGGAGAAACAGTGCCACCAGGAGGCAAACCACTATCACGTGTTTTGGGACTGTCCAGAAAATATTGGTCTGAAGTTCACAATGCTCTACAGACTGTTTTTGACATTTCCAACCTGAACTTTAGAACTCAGTATTTGGGTCTTAGAACTCCTGCCATGGACACAAGACATGGATACCTTTGGAATGTACTTTTGACGACAGGAAAAAAGGCCATCACAAAGAAAAGGACACATTTCATCACCAACGATTGAAAATGTTTGCTTTGGGCCCCCAAAAGGCTTGAAGACATTATTCGAATCAAGGTTTGAATCAGAACAATGACCTTTTTCACCCTCCGACTGAAGTGTTTATCGAGGCTCATAAATCCGACCTCACACGGGGAGGAACATGTGCAGTCGCTTTTGGCAGGAACAAAGAAGACTCTCTGGTCTTTTAGAAGATGTGCTGAGCTGACATTTTATTTCTTATTTTTCGTTTGTTCTTTCTGTTTCGTGAAGTTTTCACCACATCAAAATAAGATTTCTTTTTTAAAGCTAAAGAAAAATAGAAAAGACGTGGTGGAGTTTGTGTACAGCAGGATGGTGGAGGAGCTGGAGGCCAGTGGGCGGGGCTTGTGCTCCGTGAGGGTGGGGCAGTAGAGCTGTGGTGTGGCTCTCTCTTTCTCTGCTCATTGGTAGTCTCCTCCCCCACACATCTTTAGTCTGTCTCTCTGTTTCTCTGGAACTGCTGTGGTGTAATGTTCTGAGAGGAAAGTCCCCTGAACCAGGCCAAGAACAACAATGCTGTCAAAAAGAGGGTCCTCCGTCCCTCTGAAGTGTCCTCTGTCCCTCTGAAGTGTCCCCTGTACCTCTGAAGTGTCCTCTGGAAGTGTCCCCCTCTGAAGTGTCCTCCATCCCTCTGAAGTGTCCTCCATCCCTCTGAAGTGTCCTCTGTCCTCCTCTCAAGTGTCCTCCATTCCTCTGAAGTGTCCTCTGTCCCTCTGAAGTGTCCCCTGTCCCTCTGAAGTGTCCCCTGTCCCCTTTGAAGTGTCCTCCGTCCCTCTGAAGTGTCCCCTGTCCCTTTGAAGTGTCCCCTGTCCCTTTGAAGTGTCCCATGTCCCTCTGAAGTGTCCTCTGTCCCCCTCTGAAGTGTCCTCTTTTCCTCTGAAGTGTCCCCTGTCCCTCTGAAGTGTTCTTTTCCTCTGAAGTGTCCTCTGTCCCTCTGAAGTGTCCCCTGTCCCTTTGAAGTGTCCCATGTCCCTCTGAAGTGTCCTCTGTCCCCCTCTGAAGTGTCCTCTTTTCCTCTGAAGTGTCCCCTGTCCCTCTGAAGTGTCCTCTTTTCCTCTGAAGTGTCCTCTGTCCTTCTGAAGTGTCCTCTGTCCCCCTCTGAAGTGTCCTCCATCCCTCTGAAGTGTCCTCCATCCCTCTGAAGTGTCCTCTGTCCTCCTCTCAAGTGTCCTCCATTCCTCTGAAGTGTCCTCTGTCCCTCTGAAGTGTCCTAAAGTCCCTCTGAAGTGTCCTCTGTCCCTCTGAAGTGTCCCCTGTCCCTCTGAAGTGTCCTCTGTCCCTCTGAAGTGTCCCCTGTCCCTCTGAAGTGTCCCCTGTCCCCTTTGAAGTGTCCTCCGTCCCTCTGAAGTGTCCCCTGTCCCCTTTGAAGTGTCCCTGTTCCCTTTGAAAAGTGTCCCATGTCCCTCTGAAGTGTCCTCTGTCCCCCTCTGAAGTGTCCTCTTTTCCTCTGAAGTGTCCCCTGTCCCTCTGAAGTGTCCTCTTTTCCTCTGAAGTGTCCTCTGTCCTTCTGAAGTGTCCTCTGTCCCCTCTGAAGTGTCCTCCATCCCTCTGAAGTGTCCTCCATCCCTCTGAAGTGTCCTCTGTCCTCCTCTCAAGTGTCCTCCATTCCTCTGAAGTGTCCTCTGTCCCTCTGAAGTGTCCTAAGTCCCTCTGAAGTGTCCTCTGTCCCTCTGAAGTGTCCCCTGTCCCTCTGTGAAGTGTCCTCTGAAGTGTCCTCTCCTCTGAAGTGTCCCCTGTCCCTCTGAAGTGTCCTCTGTCCCCCTCTCAAGTGTCCTCCATCCCTCTGAAGTGTCCTCTGTCCCTCTGAAGTGTCCCCTGTCCCCCTCTGAAGTGTCCTCTGTCCCCTCTGAAAGTGTCCTCTGTCCCTCTGAAGTGTCTTCTGTCCCTCTGAATTGTCCTAAGTCCCTCTGAAGTGTCCTCTGTGCCTCTGAAGTGTCCCCTGTCCCTCTGAAGTGTCCTCTGTCCCTCTGAAGTGTCCTCTTTTCCTCTGAAGTGTCCCCTGTCTCTCTGAAGTGTCCTCTGCCACTCTGAAGTGTCCTCTGTCACTCTGAAGTGTCCCCTGTCCCCCCTGAAGTGTCCTCTTTTCCCTCTGAAGTGTCCTATGTCCCCTCTGAAGTGTCCTCTGTCCCTCAGAAGTGTCCCCTGTCCCCCTCTGAAGTGTCCCCTGTCCCTCTGAAGTGTCCTCTGTCCTTCTGAAGTTTCCCCTGTCCCCCTCTGAAGTGTCCTCCATCCCTCTAAAATGTCCTCTGTCCCTCTGAAGTGTCCTTTGTCCCTCTGAAGTGTCTTCTGTCCCTCTGAAGTGTCCTTTGTCCCTCTGAAGTGTCCTCTGTCCCTCTGAAGTGTCCTCCGTCTCTCTGAAGTGTCTTCTGTCCCTCTGAAGTGTCCTTTGTCCCTCTGAAGTGTCCTCTGTCCCTCTGAAGTGTCCTAAGCCCCTCTTAAGTGTCCTAAGTAACTCTGAAGTGTCCTCCGTCCCTCTGTAGTGTCCTTTGTCTCTCTGAAGTGGGCGCAAAGGCTCCTCTCCCTCCTCCTCCAGAGGGGGCGCTGCAGGACATACTGCTGTGTGTTTTACCTGTTCTCTGGACCAGAGCTTCACATCAATGACCTGCAGGAAGAGATCCAACCCAGACTTATCAGAGTTCTACTCCAGACGATGGACGCGAGCCCCGACGCCGCCTTAGCTTCTGTCAGAGCTTTTCAGAGTTTTCTGCAAACTGCAAAATTGTCCAAAATGAATGAAGTCCTCGCTGTGTCCACACAGAGGACAGAGGAATGTGGGCTTTTTCTGCCTTTGTTTCTTTTTTGCTCAAAAGTGATTGTTCATCATCTCAGAGGAGGGGGAGGGGCTTCACCATTGACATTTGTCTTTACATTAGCTTTAATCATTAGCATGATATTAACCCTCCAAGTCTACTGTCTTGCGCATCTCCCTGTGCGCATACGCTGCAACTGGTAGTGTTTGAGTTATGGGCTGGCAAGTTGATAGGACGGCCACAACGAAGTTTGGAATCTATATATACCAGCCAGCTGCAGAGACTAAGCTCCAGTGTCATGCAGGACAGGAGGCAACCCCTGAATGCTCTGTTTCAGGACCTGCCATAGCGGCAAAGACTGGTCGCGCCAAAATGCAGGACCAAAAGATATAGAGACAGCTTTATCCCAGCAGCTATTGCCCTCTTAAATAAACTCACGCAATTTTTCAATTTGTTAATCCATTATGAGAGTGTTTTTTATACTGTGTACTTGTATGTTTGATGTCTCTTCATCACTGCAAACCCATTTACCCAATACGAAATAAAGACACCTAACCTTCCTAATTTACGTCGATTGTTTCCATGTCCACATCTGACATGTTTAATCTGGGTTTTTTTCAATTCTAGAGGAGATCCTAAGTGATCAGAGAAATGAGTGTAATGCAGATATCAATTAGCTATTATATATTTTTAATTTGAAAAATGTGTTTAGTTATAATTTCCCAGTGCTTTTTGAGTTTGACACCCTGAATGTGGGCTGAACGTGAAGGTTCCACTGCACGTCATGTGATTTCAATGAAGAACGTGGGATTAAGCTCAGAAACATTGAGGCGCGTCCGCCTGTCCGTCCGAGGGAGTCGGATCTCTCCTTCACAGTGGAACTCCTACAGGTTTCTACTTTTTCCCAAAGAGGTTTGGTTAGTTTTTCCTGGCCGAAAAGGAGGGTCTAAGGACAGGGGGGCTTGGGACATCTGTCTAAGGACACAGGACGCTGGGACGTTTATTTGTTTTCCACTGTAGCCCCTCGAGGCAACTATTGTTGTGATTTTGGGCGTTACAAAAATAAATTGATTTGAATTGAATTGAACATCACTGACTCCATGACCTCTGACCTTTGGGTCGGACTCATTGAGACAGACAAAAGGTTTATTTCACAACTGTTTAATAGAGCTGCATGTTCCAAACACCAACCACAGAAGATCTGTACACGGGGGTCCCACCCACACAGCAGTATGTACAGCACACGTACACGGGTGGTCCCACCCACACAGCAGTATGTACAGCACACGTACACGGGGGTCCCACCCACACAGCAGTATGTACAGCACACGTACACGGGGGTCCCACCCACACAGCAGTATGTACAGCACACGTACAGGGGGTCCCATGTCTCTGCCTCTCCCTCATCCCCCCTGTCCCCCTCCACCTCGTCCTGCGGGCTGTGAGGGCTAATCTGAGAAATGGGACCCCCTCAGTGGGACCCCCCTTAGTGGCACGCCTGTCAAAGAGCAACACAGACTCAACCCCATGAGCATTAGAAACTGGGGTCATTCCTTTAAATCAAATACACAATTGAACTCAGGAAGCTTGAACTTCCTTTCTTTTGTTGCAGAAGTATAAATTTGACATATTATTTGTAACCCAGCAACCGCTTTGTCTCGAAAGCAGCTTCGAGGCGTGAGAAAATTAGCACAGTGTGATTTAGACACTACTGTCCTCGCAGCTACAAACCTGCTCTGCAGTGTCAAAGTTCACCTCACACTGGGGCTCATGCTAATTACAAAAAATATATTTATTCAAGCAAAACCTATTGTTTTTATTTGGAGTACTAACACTGCAGATATACTAGTTCAGACGTGTTTGTAAGGCATGCTCGCTTCAGTCATCTCTGTTTTAACCCCCTGATAAAAGATAGGGATTTCTGTGATGGTCCGGGGCGGTGGGGCGGCTGGAACACTAGCCTAATGTGGCACATGTCCCACGTCCTGGATCTGAGCGACGCACTAATCTTTTGGGTAAAAGCTTTTACATTTTGAGCTTGTTTTAAATGTGTCTAACCCTGCAGGAGACAGCAGGGATGTGCACGGCACCTGCCACTTTGCCTTATGCTTCTTTAGTGCCCTGGTGGACTGCATTTTTTTAAGGAATAATATTAGCTATATGCAGACAGCAGTGAAATGCCATTTTAAAATCTTAATGATGCTGCCGGTTCACTCCCTTTCCCTCTCTCCCTCCAGAGTCCATCTGTTCCCCCGTGTCCCTCAAGTCAGAGGAGACAAATAGGCTACTAGTGTGCCCCCGAGCTCTGCAGTGCCCCCACACCCAGGCTGAGTTTGAATAGGCCATAAATTAAGTGCTGAGGGCGCACAATGACAGGAGAGTGTAGTTAAGATGTCTGCTCTTTAAGGGCATAGGGCAAAATCAAAGACGGCAGGAGCAGTTTGGAATTTATAAAGATGTTTTAAACAACCCCATCTTTTAAGAGTTTACATTTTTTGCGATGTTCTGAACAAAATAGCTGATGAAATTCAATTTGACTGAATTGTCATGAAAGAAACATAACACATAAGTCCAGGTGTATGAGGCGCCTGTGCACAGCCCAGTGTGATACAAGTCACCAGTACTTCTGTAGAAGGCCAGAAGTGTCAGTTGTTACAGAATCAAAAACAACTGCCTTTTTTTCTAAATCAGACAGCTGATAAATAGGATTGGTTTTCCAAAAATATATCCCAGATTACAGGAAATGGCATCTACTTTAGCCTTCCTCCCACAAATCTTTTCTTCTGCTGCTCATTTTAGTATACACCTATGTACAAAGCTGCTGCTAGAACTTTCACAAGCACACATCGAAATGTCCATTCTAAGTAAAAAATACACATATTTGAGTCATTTCAAATGTCGTGTATAAGTTTGTTTTAAGCGATAAGGTAGAGTACCTGCCCCTCAAAGTATCCGTGAAGTCCCTGATAGACAGTCTGATGGGACAGCAGGTAGAAGCAGAAGGTGACGTGACTGTGTATTCCGAATGGAATCAATTCTTGCTTGTCCATACACTCATACTCACACAATATTCACACACAACAGCATACATACCCACACTCGTGCATACAAACATTTCTGCTGTTCTTGTGGGGTTATTTTACATACATACTTACATGTACATTGCACATTCGCAAATACATATCCTCATAAGAATAGTACATGTACACACTAAGAAAAAGACCACCATTGTGACCTGTTAGAAAAGCCCATATATATATATATATGCATGTATATGTGTGTGTGTGTGTGTATGTCTGTGTATATGTCTGTCTGTGTATGTATGTATGTATGTATGTATATATATATATATATATATATATATATATATAGATTATTATTATAATATATATATATATATATAGTGTGTGTGTGTGTATATAATATATATATATATATATACATACACATGGATGAAAGTCTGTGTATGGATATATTGTGTACATGTATGCATGTGCAGGTATGTATATGACTAATGTGTATGTGTATACATGATACAGAATAAAAATGGCATTAAATTGAGGAAAAAAAGAAGACTTGAATTACTGCTGACACCCTTTTATGCCACTGTTTTTGACAGCTGTAAAACATATAATAGATCTATTTTATTCAAAACTTTTTTTGCCATTGTTGAAATGTCCAAGACTGTAATAAAAGGTAAATACAATTGTAGCCTGTTATTATTAAAATGTATTTGATATTAAAGTATTGAACATTGAACAACAAAAACAAGAAACAGAACAAAAGAGGAAGCCAGAGAGATAAATTAAATAATAAAGAGAAGAAAAGGAAGGCACACAAAAGCCCAAAATAAATGTCCCATTTATTCCAAAGTCAGTTAAATGTATTATATATATATATATATATATATATATATTATATAATATATATATATATATTATATATATACACACACACACACACACCACACACAACACACACACACACACACACACATATACATATATACATATACATATACATATATATATATATATATATATATATATATATATATATATATATATATATATATATATATATATATATATATATATATTCCCATTTTCCCAAAATGTCGGTCCAGTCTTTAATAGTTCACTCAGTTCCTGTCATCCATTTCCTAGCAAAAGCGCACCCCACAGGTATCCACAGAATTAAAAAGGCACACATCATCATCTTTTGACATCTCCTCCAACAGTTTTCATCAAAAATACTTCAAACTTGGTCAAAACGTGCAAAACCCATGTGTGATGAAAGATGATGAATTCAATTTTAAATAGAACATTGGGCGGTGACATGGTGAATTTTCAACAAAAATGCAATTTTTGCACAAATTAAACAAATGTTTCGCTCTTACAAACATTATCAGATTTGAACGGACCCAATAGAGAGTGCAGAATAGTGAGTTGGACATAATGATTTGCTGATTAAGGCTCTATCTTTTAATATGGCTCTCTGGCGCCCTCTTCATAATTTATTTTTAAAAGATTCATGAAAGGCAATACATTTGACATGAATTTCTGAAAATATTTACAGTAAGATTAAAAAAATGGGAAAAAAAACTAAATTATTATTAGGGCCCGAGCTAGAAAAGAGAGAGGTCAAAAAGTCTTGAAAATTGGCAACAATCCAAAAGATATCCCTGAAGGAGAGGAGGGAGACGGTACTGAAAGTTTCCTTGAGAAGGTGGTCCCAGAGATCCTTGTAGGCCAGGAGTTGAGGTCCCCCCATCATAATCGAAAGAGCACTTCGCCTGGCAAACCAAGACCAACAGCTGATAAACCACGAGGCCTGATTATGAGGCTTCTTAAAGATCGTGTGAAGGAACGCGTCTTGAAGGCTGCAAGGGTCAAAGGAGGCTTCCAGTACAAAGGCAAGCGTGTCTTCTTTGCTCCAGATATTGAACCCTTTTGTTTTCTATTTGATCCTTTCGAGTATAAAGGTAAGTACTTCTTTGCCCCTTGTTGCACTTATAAAAGAAGGAGGAAACTTTTGTAGATTTCAGTGCTTTTTTATTTATTATCTGTGGATATCGACAAGCAACTGCGTGTTATCATGTTCACATTCATCGTCATCGCCCGATCTGCTCTCTCTCTCCCACGAGAGCTCATGTTCACTCAAAACATGCGAACGCCTCCTGGTGGCACCAGCACAATATATCATGCATTTTAACTTAATGTGATTATATAGTTACAAGTTCTGTAAGAAATTTTATGTAACTAAAGTACAGTGCTTTTCAATTATATTTTCAAAAATATAAAAAGCATGTGGGGGGGAACCAAAAAGAAAAGAAAAAAAAGTCTATTTTCTCTTGCCCAGAAATCCCATATGAGGTTCGTCAACGAGTACAGTTCCACAACATCTGTGAGGAGCTCAGGAGGAGAAAACTGAGACGTGGGTTCTCTTTCCCCACAACTCTTCAGGAAGAGGTGCTCCTCAGGAAGATGCAAAAGATAGAGAACTGAACAGTGACACGAGATGGAGCCACCAGCGTGGAGTATGTGAGTTCAGGTTGTGGTCACATACATTTCTGTTCATTTGAAGAGACTGATGATAGTGATGTGATTTGTTTGTTTTTGACATCAGACGTTATGCTCCATGTTTGCTGTCTGCTTTAGTATATGAACTCTGTGCCCAGTTGCATCCACTCAACAGAGTGCCAAATGTGGGAGATTTGAATTCTGAGAGAATTGAAAAATACATGTGTTAGGGTAGGTAATTTATCCAGTTCTTTGTGAGGATTGGAGCCAGGAGCGGCCGAAAAACTTTCCAGGAGGCCCTTCTCAAGGAATGAACTCCCTCCACTTTGAGATCTTGTACATGATCAGGTTTTGGGTTTGGTACATATTTTCAGGATAAACCCTTTCATTTTCTATTTTATCTTCTCATCTGTTCAGTGTTTCTGTTGTTGTTGTGTTTGTATGTTGTGTTCGACCAGAGAGTTTTATAACATTCAAACATTATCACTGGCAAGATCAATACCACCCAATGGCATCAGAAGTATTACAAGTAGGATCCTTCAACGTGAATGGCATACTGAACCCAACAAACGATTGACAATTTTAACAAAAATGAAAAAAGACTTCAAGGGTTATATTTTGCCCCCGGTCTTAGCGTCAATGTGGGCAAAGTGGAGCTCGTTTCGTCACATCTTCTAAACAAGAGGAGTGATTATGCGAAAATATGAGGTGGAGTAAAGCATCTTTAGGGCGTGGTCTGGTGCATTCTGTGAATGGCCGGAATCAAAACTAATACACTTAAAAACTAGTGCACTGGAGTTGTGTTACTGTCCCCACTGGACGAGATAATCATAATAAAACATCCAACACAAATGATAAGTTAGAGAGTAATGAATACAGTCCAATATGGTTATTTATTTTTTTCTCCCACTTACGTGAAAAGCGCAACGCGTAGGTTGTGTTTTGACCCGCACCGGGTTGGGCTGGGACACAAAATTCTCATTTCATAGCGGGGCAGGTTTGGATGGGTTATAAAATGCTGACCGCGTCTAATGCGTCTACGCGTGGAAACAGTTTTTGGGGATCACTGGAGGCCTCTAGAAGAGGACTCTAGAAGAGTTCGGCTGCAGTGTTTCTGTTGAAGTATGAATGCCAGAGCCGTAACCAACTTTGTTTGCATTGCGTTGGACACTTGTTACTGTGAGGTCTGGACCAGATTGGACCGTACAGACTCGTGTGCTCAGTTTAGCACTAGGACTACCAGGATTTCAGAACTACTGGAACTCCCAAGCCGTTAATTTGACGGTTGCGCTCTGGCGATGACGTAATCAAAAGAATGTTTCTTCTAAAATGCAAAAAAATTGTCTATTAGCCACTTTAATGAATATTCTCATTATTCAGAGTGCCGAAGTTGACCAGCATCAGCGGAGGAAGGAGGAAGAGGAGGAGGAGGGTTGTTTGCGATAGTGAAGCTGTTATTACAGAGATTATATGCATATTCATTCATTGATCTGGACCCACCTTCCTAAAAAAAAGCCGGCCAAATACACAGGATTCGTAAATACCTTGAATATTGTCGCCGTTGCCAAGAATATGCCGCTCACGTGCGGTGATGTTACCGGGGCAGCTGAAGCGAGGGACGAAGTTCTTCGTCTCCGACTCTCTTCCTGGTTCGGCTGAGCTGCCCAAAACCCACGAGTCCTCGAGTCTGATTCACGTTCACCTCCCGAATGAAACCTCATCAATGTTTTGAAGCATTGCCAGGGTCTCTTGTAAGGACAATAGCTTCAAATAATTGATTCAAATCCATTTTACCTTTAGCTTTGCTGTGAGAGACACTAATGGTTGTGCTGTCATCCGCGGCGACAAATGACAATGTTATTAATAGAGCCGTCAAACTGACGGGTGACGTCTTTTTAAAGTTTTTATTTCAGTTGAATTGCATTTTGACGTTTGTCTATGATATAGACAAACGCAAAGAAAAAGTCAAGAGCCCAAGAATCTGAAAGAGCAATGTAACCAGAGTAATTAGACATACAATTCTGAAAACCGTCAAATTGACGGCCATGGGAGTTCTAGTGTTAGAGAGGAACATCTATTTGGAAAATTGAATAAATCCCCACGGTCACATCACCTTCCCCCAAAATCCTTGTTCCACCAAGCCCTCAGGTGTCCAGCTGTGCGTAACGGTGTGGTGCTGTGCTGCACGTGACTCATACATTCCTTTGTTTAGTCCAGTTAAATTGGCCACCTTAAGGATATACGCTCCAATCACCAGGGCAACTGGGACAGAGCTCAGAGGGCAAGTGCCACAAGGTTACACACAACATCTTGGCTAAATGTAGTTTAGATGCACCGGCATCAGCCCCCTCACACTCAGGCTCCGGCTCAGGTTCTGCCACTGCTCCGGCCGCCTCTCGCGCCAGCTCTCTACGGGTCGGACGTGGCGGTGGAGAGAGCCTGGAGCGAGATAGGCCCAGTGATTATGGCGGATTTGCAAGAGACTTCTGACAAGATTACAAAGACAGTGGATGCAAAAATAGACGTGGCCCTGGCAGAAATGCATTATTTGAAATCTAAGAATGGCGAGCTGGACACCCGAGCCACAATGGCCAAGGAGGAGGTCTCTGACCTGAGGGACACCAGCTCAGCTTTACAAACCAAAGTGGCAGAATTGGCAAACCAGGTGCATATTTTGACAGACTGGACGACCTGGAGAACCGAGAACGTAGATGTAATCTGCACATTTGAGGCATTCCAGAGGACACTGAGGGTAAAGAGGTGGTCAAGGATATGGAGACCTGGATCCCCAAATATCTCAAACTGCCAACAAAAGATGGGAAAATAAAGATAGACTGTGCACATCACTCCCTGACTCCCTGTCATGGCTGCATTCTCGCTGCGGGCTAATTCGGATAAACCAAGACCCAAGTCTCTTTTTTCAATGATTACTCAATGCAAGTGGTAAACGCAAAACCTATGATCCAGTGAAATCCTCCCTGAGAGAGAAGAATGTGGAATAGGCTCTGCTTTATCTTGTAACGCTGAGGATCAACATGAATGGAAAAATAAAAAGATTAACTACAGCAGAAGAGACGTTGGCATTTGCATTTCAACACTGGATCTGGCCTGATATTTTCTCCCTTTATTTTTTTTTTTCAATTAAAGGGTCCTGGACTTTACTGGAGACATGTGAGTGTTCGCCCAATGTGGACCAGTGTGTTCCAACTTTAGTATGTAAATACCAAGGTGAAAATGTTAGATCAACCGTACTGAAGGGCCTTTCTTTACCTAGGAAATTGTTTACTCTCCACCCTCTGATCTCTTTTTGGATCCGCTTGTGAGCTTTTAGCATGTTTTTGGCATGACTGCATTTGCGTGTTCTGTTTTGTTGGGTTGTTGTGCTTCCTGTGTTTGTGTGTTGTGTTTGACCAGAGAGCTGTGTAACAAAAGCAGATCTCTCTGGTCATTTTGTGTTCTGTTCTATTTGTGTTTGGTTTTATCTATTTTTCAATAAAATGTATAAAATTAATTTAGTAAATTAACACATACTGTAGGGTTGATCAATATCTGGAGAGAGATGAATCCTAATGTCGGCCAATATACAAATTTTTCCAACCCACATAAGATCTATACTAGAATAAACAGATTTTTTATTCTCATCAAAGATAGGTCCAAAATTACAGAGGCAGACACAGGTACAGTAGATCTAAGTGATCATGCTCCTATTTACATCACTGAAGATCTGGAACAGAAACAAAAAACACACATTGGAGATTTAATGCTCGTCTACTCAATGAGCCACAATTTTCAAATGATGACAAAGGATATTGAGACGTATGTAGAGGAAAATGACAATGTGAAGTTTCTCCATCCATTCTCTGGAACGCCGCTAAGGGAGTTTTAAGTGCTGTTGGAAGCTAAAATGCCGAAAACAAAGATCCTCAAATGCTACAGGAAATTAAAAAGACAAGGAGTGAGATTAATGACCTGGCCTCACAGGAAAAAAATATGAAAAATGCTCTTCACCAAACAAAGATATTATGAAAGTGTTTGAAAACTCTCAAAATTATTAGATTAGAAAACAACAGGCAGAGAACAATTTTAAAATATGAGATGGGCAGAACAATGTAATTTTAACCAAACAAAACCAAATACAATCAACGTTTAAATCCTTCTACAAAAAACTTTTCTCCCAAATGAGTTATACCCTTGTTTCAAAGCATTGCAAATCCGGACAAATACACTACTGAATATATTGAAAACAAATGGGAAAGAGAAGGTAATCTTGTTTTGGCGGACAAAGAGTACATCTCAGTGTAGGACCACAAAATCACATCTGGACGGAATTTTGCTGAAAAAAAGGTATCATGTTTTTTCATAACCCCATGTCAAAGTGCTCATTATTCACAGGGAAATGCAGACTGTTGGAGAAACTGTGGCACCAGGAGGCAAACCACTATCACGTGTTTTGGGACTGTCCTGTTGCTCAAAATTATTGGCTTGAAGTTCACAATGCACTGCAGACTGTTTTTGAGCTTTCCATCCCTCTGAACTTTAGAACTAAAATACTTGGACCTCAAAACTCCTGCCATAGACACAATAAATAGATACCTTTGGAATGTACGTTTGGTGGCAGGAAAAAAGGCCGTCACAAACTTAATTTGGAAATGGACCAATTTGACTTTGGATTAACTTTTATTTTAATTGAAATGTGCCGTGATTTTGTTTCTTTGGATGTTTTGTTGATGTCTACTTGTGTTCTTATTTTGATTCTTACTCTCTGGTCGAAGATTTTCTTTCTGGCTATTGTTGCTCGGCCAGTCCAGTTCAGTTAATTAGTCTTGGAAGTTAGATTGCGCATACCAACCAGGACCAGAGGAATAAGTGTCCAGGCTCATTATATGTCTGCTCCCCCGCAGTAATGTCAAATCTCCTCATATGATCTTGTGATATGGACGGATAAATCCAATGGATTCAACCACATCTCAACAGACCTGACTGTGCTAGGCGGCCATCATCCCGGAAGTCAAAACCGCGTCTTTGAAATGTGAGATTTCCTTTTCGCTGCAGTGGCTCGGTTATCCACAGGCCTGGACTGGTCATCTGGAGCACTGGGAGTTTTCCGTGTGGGCTGGTGCACTTTTGGGCCGCTCACTGTCAGACTTGCGCAACATAGTCCTGATATTACACTTCAACAGCCCACTCATAATCAGTTTTCTCTTCATATGCTCTGCTCCTGTTCATCGCACGCCCACAGACATGCCCCAGGCTGTTGTTCCCCGGGCCGGCCCATATCAAAGCCGACTGTGCGGCAGCGTGGTCTCAAAACTGCGGCTGGCAATGAGGCTGGTGAAGCTGAAATTCAGACAGTATGCCAAAACTAGGGATGTTTATATATACATTCTTCAGTCTTTACAACTGACAATTGATAGAACAAATTTTCACGTTAAATACGTGAATTTTCATGCAGAGCAATCAAAGCGATTACTGTAGCCGCACTCGTCGTGCTGACATGATCTCAGCAAAGGCCACTTTAGACCACTGCTGTTTACTCCTGCGTCCAAGGGCGTTTCTAACAAGCACACTCTGGGGGCACAACCAGGAGGCCCTGATGGAAACCTATTTCATTTTATGTCGTAATTAATTTAAAATGATTACATTTTGATTTGTATACCAATTGAAGATTAACAGAACAATAGTTCTAGGATTGATTTGTTTGAAAGTTGTAATAGCATTGGCTTATACTGTAATAAAAAAATAAAAAAATCAGCCTTTAAACATTTGGGTGTGAGTAACAGGCTATGCCAAGCTTGTTAGCTTAGCTGTAGCATTGCTAGCCTGGCTCTCGGTGGCGCCATTCTTGTTCGGTTTCTTAGGCATTTGCAAGAAATATGTGTCCTGGGTCATGATATGTCTGTTGCCATGCAGAAATGTTGAATCTCCCCAGGGGAAGTGGTAATATAGACGGATAACAGATTCAACTGCAGCCCGACAAAGCCTGTCTAAGCATCCGGGAACCTCAAGTTCTGTTAGGGCATTTTTTTTTTTCAAATGCTGTATTTTTGGTCAGAACTGAAATGGATAAACATATTTACGAAAAATAAAATAAATAATAAACGTGAAAAATAAATAACTAGTGTATTTTTTCAGTTTTCCAAAAAAGTGTGGTAAAATGTCCAAGACCTGAATAAAAGGTCAAAACCAATTCAGCATATATTCACATTATATATGGAAAATGGGCCATTTTGCAATTTTTTCACCACCTCTGTGATTTTGCTTTTTCCAATGACTATTAAACAAATCTAAATTTGTATTTTCAGTCATAACTAAAGTGGATTAACAAAATTAAGAAAAATAAAATAAATGATATACTATATTTCTATAGCTGTCAAAAAGTAGTGTAAAAGGACTATAACAGTACAGATGATTAGCAAATGTGTAAATCCTATAATGATGAACATTACAACATTTCAAATAGATTTTTTTAGAAAATATGGGCCAAATTTAGGTTTGAAACAAAACATTATCAAAGTAGCGTACTTTTCGGGCTATACAGTGCTCCTGAATAAAAGCTGCTCCAACAAAATTTTGAAAGAAAGAAGAACTTATACATATACTAATTAGACTAATTTCTCAGTGAATATGAGTTGGATTGTAATAAAACACACAGCATTTTGAAGCTAGCACAGGTTGTCTTTTGACTCATGGGGGAGGTCTGGCCAAGAAAGTCTGATTTCACTGCCGCAGGTTCTAAACTGCAGACCGCCTTAAATCGCATGTGTTCAGCCACGTTTAGATTCACTTCCACATTAGACTCACTTCCACATTAGAGTCATTTCGCCGTGAATATGAGTCTGATTGTAATAAGACACACAGCGTTTTGAAGCTTAAAATACGGTGACCGCTTTCCCCTGACGTCTTCTTCTATAGTGTGTCAAACGCTTACGCTTTCTGCCAGAGTGCCCCCCAGTGGCCGTTAGCCAGTAAAAGTATATAAATTAGACACAACGTTGTATGGGCCGCAGAGTTCAATGCGTGAGAAATAAGTAGTGGTTTAAAATATGAAAAGTACGGTATCTCTCATATAGTATTTCTACTTATAATCACAGACGAGAGAAGCACATTTAGATGTTGAACTAACACACTGATAAATGTGCACTGTCCCATATTAAGTAAAACATAAACATAATAATAAACATAATTTAAATTCCCAAACAGGTCACAAGGGTGAAAGGATGGAGGTACTGTGCATTTAGAGAGGCAGAGCACAAATGTAGAAGACTAGACTAGCTGCAGATAGACCTGGTGCCTGTGACTGAATCTAACAGTTTTCATATTTTGCTTATCACAGAATGTCTGATTGGTTTTGAGTAACTGTTTTGTAACTGTAATGAAAAGCTCTGAAGGCTTTTGTATCTGGCTCACAGCTTTGGTCCAGGATTCAGCAAACTCAAAAACTGCAATCTCCACATGAAACAACACTGGCACAAAGTGTAACGTCTCGTACAACAATCCAGTAGAATATAGATTTTGTTTTCTCTTTTTTACAATTAGTATCTAACTTATACCGTTGCATTTACCCTTCACTCCATGAGAGATTTTGACACCACTAACTCTAACTCAACCATCAAATGACCTTTATACAGTCAGTTTAGGATTACCACATCAGCATCTGGAATGACAACTGGGTATTCAGGAGGTAAACCATCTGAAATTAGATTTCAAACTGTCTAATATCCTCAAAATCTGATATTTGGATTGGTCACAGACTTTCCAAGGTCTGACTGCAAGTTTAGTTTCTGTATTTTTATGACGTATCATTTACCTTTTTTGGTTCATGGTCTGTTGTCTGTTCTCTGGATTATATAAACGGCAGGCTGGTTTCTACACACTATTCTGTAAGACAACGAACATGGTTCTAGACTGTGTGCCGGTGAGCTGGTCCAAGGGTCCATGTCCCCGTGGAGGACATTCGAAATCAAATGACCAACGTTCTAACGTCCTCAGGCGTCCTCAGGCGTCCTCAGGCGTCCTCAGGCGTCCTCATGCGTCCTCAGTGGTCCACAAGCATCCTCGCTCTCCACAGTCTCCTCCTCCTCTTCTTCTTTGACTACATCTGGCCCTGCCCCTGAAACAGTTTACACACAGTTAGACCCAGTGATGGGAAGATGAACTGACTTGCATGGATACACTGGTTTGTGCGTCAGTAGAAAAGTGATACATCGATGCAATTCAAGTACTTTTAATGGCGGTTTGCAGCCAACTGGAGTTGTACTTCTTCAAAGTATATGTTTTACACTGGAAGCGCACCTTTTGTTTACATGCCTATTAAGTAGTCTCTGCTACTGAGAGTGATGCTCTGCTCTGTTGAAGGAATTTTGTACAAACATTCCAACAAATAATTGGGGTATTCTATTTTAAGTAGGCCTATTTTATACAGGAAACTTACTTCAAATGGAAGTTTGCTCCAAAAGGAGCCCAAATTCAGCATTATCCACCTATCGTAGAAAAAGATTCAGTTGCAGTCATCAGGGCCCTCATTTATAAAGCCCTGTAGGCACAAAACGAAGCCCAAAATGTGCATCTGCTTTTTTTTTTACGCAAGGAGTGTGATAAGATAAGATCACCTTTATTTGTCCCACAATGGGTTGCAACAAAAATTAGGCACAGAAACAGATTAGGCACAGAAGTATAATAATAAAAACAGAAAAAAAGAAAACTCTTATAAACGTAATAATAATAATAATAATAATAATAATAATAATAATAATAATAATAATAATAATAATAATAATAATAATAATAATAATAATAATAATAACACTCATATTTACAGCTGTCATATGGACAGAACATATTGCACAGGGATTATTGACATGATTGACACGTTCAGGACTAACAGTGTTTGTTGTAAAGTCTGACAGCAGCAGAAGGAAAGACCTGTGAAGCCTCTCCTTCACACAGCCAGATCTCATTTAAAAAAGTTGACGAGAAATTGTGAGGACCTCAACACAAGCTCCAGAGTTTGCGTGGAAGGTGAACAAAGTTTGGGAAGAGGTGGAATAGGGACGCTCATGGCACACTCACCTGACTCCGACGCCCTCCCTCGGTGTCACAGACCCTCCCTCGCACTCGCCTGACTCCGACGCCCTCCCTCGGTGTCACAGACCCTCCCTCGCACTCGCCTGACTCCGACGCCCTCCCTCGTGTCACAGACCCTCCCTCACATTCACCTGACTCACAGGGCTCTGGAGGTCCGCGCTCCTCGTCTGACATTTCATGTCCGCAGTGTTTCATTTAGTGTCCTTAAGAGCTCTTTTATTGTTACATTATTACATTAAGGTTTAGAGTGATCACTTTTCGGGGATTCTCAGTGTAGGCTACAGTCTGATCTGTGCTCATTCGGTACAATCAGGCTCATATTAGGACAGATTACTGATAGAAGGGAGAGGTCTTGTTTCCGTTGACCATGGAATTGCTCGTGGGTCCCGAGTTTGTGTAAATTTTTTTAATACGCCGCTACAGCCTGCGTTGCCGCGGCCCTCAAATGAGCAGCAGACCGCGCCTTGTGAAGGTTTCCGTTTAAAGACTCCTTTGCGGGCCTCCACCTCTGATTAGCATCTCCATCTCAGAGAATTTCCTCTTCTTCCTCCTTTTCTCGTCCGTTTGTGCCGCTGCATCTCACCCTTATGAATATGCGAAATATAGTAGGAATTTGCGTATGGTGGGTTGGGTTTAGGGAGAGGGAAGTGCGTACAGGTGTGCTGCGGAGGGTTTTATAAATCGTATTTTTTTTGCAGCAGAGAAATGTTGTCCTTTCAAGTACAATTTGACACACTCTTTAATAAATGAGGCCCCAGGATACTGTTTTTAGAAAAATATGTTTCGACTCATTGTCCAAGAGTCCTTCTCAATCTGTGGATCTAGCCTGAGAACTCTGATACGTATTTGACTCTGAGTACGCCCTGCCCACTGGCCGGAGCCTCCTGATAATAACCTGTGCTGTTTATCTCTTTGTTTGGACTGTTTGAAATTTCACCTGAAATGAATCGTCTTTGTTACCCCAACAGCCCTGTAATGGGCCGTTGAAATCCTGATGTTAGTTGGCTGCAGCATTCGACTAAAATGTGTTAGTAAAAAAAAAAACTAAATAAGGAGATTCCTGTCGGACTGCGATAGGCATCAGATCGGTATCTGAGATAACAAATTCTAAAAAATTGGATCGGTCGGCAAAAAAACAATGTTGTGTGAATCGTGATGCATCGTGATTCGGCGTTAGTTCAAATCGAATCGCATCATTGGTTGTTAAAAGTGTGTCGAGGCGTAAATCGTACTGGACAGAGATCTGAGATTACATCACTAATGCCCAAGCACCCAAGGTGAAGGGCAATGATTTATTAAATGAAACCTTAAGTACATATGACATATGCCTAGTTTGATAGTTTGATTATGATGTTTTTAATTTGACTTCTTGGTAGATAGACAGACATGGGCAGAGGTAATTTCACAAGTCAGGGGCCGGTAAACCTAGCCACACGTGTCACGCACGCAGAGGAATTTTAAGTGACAGTGACATGCACAGCATTGCAAAAGAAATATTACGTCTAGCTGTGCTCATTGTGCAGTGAAGCGAAGTGGCATTACAGCAGTGTGTCGTCAAAGTACCAGCACAAAACTTTTTATTGGGCCCTAACAAAATAAATCATTGCCTGCATTGTGGCTGCTGAAAGAGTCTTATTGTGAAAAGGCCAGCGAGAGGAAGAGTATTAAAGACAAGTACGTTGACATGAGAAGAAGCAGCTAAAGCTCAGGGTTCACCTCAGAATAAGAATAATGATTTTTTTCTGTATGTTTTAGAAAGGGGAATCATTCATTCATCCAGGAGTGTTCCATTGTAGAAAAACAAAACGTTCTGACTCTCATCCAAGAGTCATTCTCAACCTGTGAATCGAGTCTGGGAACTCAGGTTTTCTACCCTCCTCTGAGTAGGCCCTAACCACCAGGCACAAGAGTAGTCTCAAGTGAAATTGTAAACACCCTTCATCAGGAGGTCCCGCCCAGTGGGCAGGGCTTACTCAGAGTAGAATAAATATCTGAATTCCCAGACTTGACCCGCAGATTGAGAAACAGTGTCCGGAAGATGAAAGGAATATTTTTCTTGAAGAGGATATGTTTTAGGAATAAATAAAGAGGAATACATTATGAGCAGTAAGCCTGCCCCCTGCTGCTGAGAAGATGAAATATCAGCAAAACAGCCCCAAAAAGCACCAGAATGCAGGGAAATACTTGTTATTTCGATGATATTAGTCCAGAACAGATTAGAAGAGTTTGTGTGATCATTTGATAACATTTTGAATTGCATTATGAATGAATGAGCTTCTCTAATATAAAAACTGTAACGTGGCAAATGAATGAATGACCAGTGTATCTGGCTCACTCACAGGCATGCAGTTTTCAATGTGGCACCCGAAGTCATAAAGTTTGCCAACCACTGCCATAAATGTAAAAACTATACTGTAAAAAAGGACCAAAGCTTGTCAAATTTACACAATAGTTATTATTTGTCAAAAAATATGTGACAACACCTTTATTTTTTATAAAAGAAATGTTCAAATGTAGAAAAAGATTCAGTTGCAGTCATCTGGACTCTGTGTTACAAAAATAAAATGAGAGTCGAAACGTTTTGTTTTTCTAAACAGAGTCCAGATGACTACAACTGAACCTTTTTCTACAATGGAACCCTTCTGGACGAATGAGGGATTACACCGACAAATGTTCAAATGGACATAAAATTGTGTCCTTGCACGTAAATTATTCTGGCATTTTGAATGGAATTTTGTGGTGGTGACATAGAGAGATTCCTTTTTAGAAATGCTACTTTCTGGATTCTTCAACATTATTTCTACAACTTTTATTCACTAACTGCCAGTTGACCATGTAAAACTATTGTAAAACCTTTCCTATGCACTCTCAGTGGCACGCTGCTCACCGTTCCACTTGGCATGGTCGCTTTCAGTCTCAGGAGGGTTTTCCTCAAATCTCTGTGATTGGTCTGCAGTGTGGCTGGGAGAGTCCTGTGACTCACTCTTTGTGCTGACTTTGGGCTCCGCCTCTTCTTTCTTCTCCTTTTCCTTATTGGCCACCTCTGACACACAGCAGAGATAGAGTTCATTGTTATGTTCAAGTCCAGGACAGAAGAGTGCATGTTCATGTACCATGCAGCGAGAGCTCCTTCCAGCGCTCCTTGTTGCTGATGATGACGCCGCTGAGACGCTGTCGCAGCCCGGGCAGGTCAATGGCCGTCAGGGAGAAATCTGTCTGAACATCCTCGTGTCCATGGCGACTGCTGCTGTGCCTCTGGACCGACTCCACTGTCACCGTCCCGCTTCCAGTGAGACTGCAGCAGCACAGAGAAGCCCGACTCACACCAGGACATCTCCTCATGTACATGTGCCATTGTGATGTGTTTTTACCTGGACCTCCTGTTGCCAGACTCTCTGGCTTTACGGTCCTCTTCGATCAGTGGACCAATCACCTTCTCCATAGAGTCCACCAGGATGCTAAAGGTGGGCTCCACGATGAAGTCGATGAAGCCTATCAGGAAGCAAACACACAAAGTCATATCCTGTCATGGAATAGTGTGCTCCTGTGCTCATGAGAGTCCTCACATGTGTACTGCTCTCTGCACAGCCTGCTGGCTCATGTCAAATCAACAGGCCTTCTGCTAGAACATGATGAAAAAACTTCCATTCCATGATGGCAAAAGCCCTGGTGTTTTGGTGCTCTTTGTTTTGTCTGTTTTGTCTGTGTCAGTGTGCTCTTACACCCGTGAAGAGCTCTTAACCATCAGATCAACCACTCCTACGGATCGAGTCCCAGTTGTTTTTTAACATCTGCTGCAGAATTAGCTCTTTTTTTGACCAAAAGAGTGAGATGCCGTGTTTGTTTCTTCATCAACAGTGCCTGGTGTTCTGATGTGACTGTGACCTCAGTGACCAACTGTAAGTTGTGTATATTTATGCGTGCCCTTTTTGATATATTTAGTTTGTGAATTCTGTTCACTGGCAATGGCAATAAACCCCTTTCTGATTCTGATTCAATATCAGCATCAAATCATAACATAAAAAAAATACAATTTAAGACCTGTTTGTTAAACACTTGCATGGGTTTGTTTCTTCACAGTTTGATGCAACTGATGTGTTTTTAAAATGTGTACACAGGAGTAGTCTGGTTGCATCACGTCGTCTCTGCTGATTTTGTTCAAAAAAATCTCATTATCACCCGCACACTACACAAGGAGGAAGACCTTTTGACAGATGACTATTCCAAAAAAGACATGCATACAAAAGAATACTTCGTCATCTAAACAATCTAAACTGACTGACTGTACAAACCTCTGTGCAAAACTACCCAAGCTAATGCTAGAATGGCGGCTACACCATCAGCTTCAGGTGGAGAGCAATGCTGAATTTGTAAATTGACCTTATTCTACGCTGCCCACTTTTACCTCTATTTGTTTCGGATTAGCACTTCCGCTGTGATGACACTTCTGCCGTTTAGTGAATTCTACTAGTCTACTGGTATCTCCCATAGCTAGGCTATGCACAGCGCGTGCGTTTGCAGACCAGATTCTGAGTGTGGCACGGACCTTCCCGGACTCCTTGTGTATTATTCTGAGTGATTTTAACAAGGGGAATCTCAGCCATGAACTACCAAAGTACAGACAGTTTATTAAAGTTCCAACCAGAGAGCAGAACACGCTGGATCACTGCTACACAACAGTTAGCAACGCCTTTCGCGGTAATAACCTGGAGTTCAACGCCCAGAAGACAGTGAAGATGGTTGTGGACTTCATGAAAGTCACAGCCCCCCAGCCCCCCCTCACCATGACAGACTCCCCCATCATCACAGTGGACTACTTCCGCTTCCTCTGCACCACCAACACCCAGGACCTCAAGTGGGAGCCCTCCATCAGCTCCCTCATCAAGAAGGCCCAGCGGAGGATGTACTTCCTGCGGCAGCTGAGGAAAGCCAAGCTGCCAGTGCAGATGATGGTGCAGTTGCCAGTTCTACACGGCCATCATTGAGTCCATCCTCACTTCCTTCCTCCATCACCGTGTGGTACGCTGGAGCCACAGCCAGGGACAAACAGAGACTACAGCGCCCTCTGCTGGAGCCACAGCCAGGGACAGAGACTACAGAGCCCTCTGCTGGAGCCACAGCCAGGGACAACAGAGACTACTGCGCCCTTCGGTCAGGGCACAGAAAGGGGAGTGCCGTTGGGCCGAACGAAAATGGCGCCAAGTCGAAGCTCCAGGTTCAGAAAGAGATTTACAGAGAGAAGTTGTACATGTACAACCTCATTTTATGTAGAACTAGGAAGGATATTTTTCTGAAATAATTGGAAGCTGCAGTAAAAACTCGCGTGTCCTGTTTGCCACAGTAAACAGATTAACAAACCCTCCAGCTCAGCTGCCGTTAGAACTCATTTCCACATCCAAGTGTAATGAGTTTGCATTATTCTTTAATGACAAAGTTCAGGGCATTAAAAATGCTATCAATTCTACAATGCAAAAAATAACCCTCAAACCACCTACACACTTAGAGCTGACTCACTTTGCACCTGTAACTGACAAAAACTGTCCAGGAGATCATCACCAGTCTGAGTTCATCTACATGCTGCCTCGATGTGTGACCTCCAGATTTCTAAAGTCTGTGCTGAACAGTTTGTTAGCACCACTCACTCACATAGTTAACATGTCGCTTCAATCTGGAACATTCCCAATGTCTTTGAAAACTGCGGTCATAAAGCCTCTCCTAAAGAAGAGCAGTCTTGATGCGCGCAGTACTGAGTCATTACCGGCCCATCTCTAATCTGCCATTTTGGGGCAAAGTCCTTGAAAAGGTTGTTTACCAACAGCTCACTGATTTCCTCTTAATAAACAACTCATTTGATGTTTTCCAGTCAGGTTTTTAGACCTCATCACAGCACTGAGACTGCTCTTGTCAAGGTGACAAATGACATCCACCTGAACACTGACGCGGGCAAAGCCTCAGTCTTAATTCTGTTAGATCTGAGTGCTGCTTTTGACACTGTCGATCATGGGACCCTCTTACAGAGACTAGAGGACTGGGTGGGCATCACTGGCACTGCTCTAAACTGGTTAAAGTCCTATCTGGAAGACAGGAAGTACTTTGTCGAAATTGGTAACTGTGTCTCAGACCAGATGCCCCTGACCTGTGGGGTGCCCCAAGGGTCAATCCTGGGACCCCTTCTGTTCCACCTCTACATGCTGCCGTTAGGTCAGTTGATACGCAGCGAGAATGTGTCCTATCACAATTACGCAGACGACACTCAGATCTATGTTTCACTGACGGCAGGTGAATATGGACCAGTGGATTCACTCTGTCACTGCATCCAACAGATCAGTGTGTGGATGCAAAACAACTTTCTCCAGCTGAACTCAGACAAGACTGAAATCATCGTCTTTGGCCCACAGAAACAAAGAGAAATTGTTAACTGTCACCTCCAGAGTCTCGCTCTAAAACCTACACATCAAGTTAGAAATCTGGGGGTAATAATGGACTCAGATTTGAATTTTAACAGCCACGTCAGATCAATCACATCAGCAGCTTTTTACCATCTAAAAAACATTGCCAAAATCAAAAGTATAGTGTCTAAACCAGACCTGGAGAGACTTATCCATGCGTTTGTCTCTAGTAGATTAGACTACTGTAACGGCCTGCTCACTGGCCTCTCCAAACGAGCTGTAAAACAGCTGCAGTACATCCAGAACGCTGCTGCTCGCGGTCCTGACTAGAACCAGGAAGTACGATCACATTAGTCCTGTGCTCAGGTCTCTGCACTGCCCCCTGTGGCTCAGAGAATAGACTTCAAAGCAGCTCTGCTTGAATACAAGTCTCTCCATGGCCTAGCACCAAAGTACATCTCGGACATGTTAGTGCCATATGAACCATCTCGGACTCTGAGGACCTCAGGGACCGGCCTCCTGCTGGTGCCCAGAGTCAGGACTAAACATGGGGAATCTGCGTTTCAGTTTTATGCAGCTAAAATCTGGAACAGTCTTCCTGAGGATGTGAGACAGGCCGCTACTTCTGGCAAATGTTCAAATCTAAACTAAAAACTGTTTTGTTTGGCTGTGCATATGACTGAAATGATTTTCTTTGCACTCTTCTCTTTTATGTCTTGAACTAAGATTGTGATTTCTGCCATGTCTTTGTGATTTTAATGCATTTTTTCCTGTTGTGTGAAGCACTTTGAATTGCCTTGTGTACGAATTGTGCTCTACAAATAAACTTGCCTTGCCTTGCCTCTGCTGGAGCCACAGCCAGGGACAAACAGAGACTACAGCGCCCTCTGCTGGAGCCACAGCCAGGGACAACAGAGACTACAGCGCCCTCTGCTGGAGCCCCAGCCAGGGACAAACAAAGACTACAGCGCCCTCTGCTGGAGCCACAGCCAGGGACAAACAGAGACTACAGCGCCCTCTGCTGGAGCCACAGCCAGGGACAAACAGAGACTACAGCGCCCTCTGCTGGAGCCACAGCCAGGGACAACAGAGACTACAGCGCCCTCTGCTGGAGCCACAGCCAGGGACAAACAGAGACTACAGCGCCCTCTGCTGGAGCCCCAGCCAGGGACAAACAGAGACTACAGCGCCCTCTGCTGGAGCCACAGCCAGGGATAAACAGAGACTACAGCGCCCTCTGCTGGAGCCACAGCCAGGGACAAACAGAGACTACAGCGCCATCTGCTGGAGCCCAGCCAGGGACAAACAGAGACTACAGCGCCCTCTGCTGGAGCCACAGCCAGGGACAAACAGAGACTACAGCGCCCTCTGCTGGAGCCACAGCCAGGGACAAAAAAAGAGACTACAGCGCCTCTGCTGGAGCCACAGCCAGGAACAAACAGAGACTACAGCGCCCTCTGCTGGAGCCACAGCCAGGGACAAACAGAGACTACAGCGCCCTCTGCTGGAGCCACAGCCAGGGACAAACAGAGACACAGCCCCTCTGCTGGAGCCAGAGCCAGGGACAAACAGAGACTACAGCGCCCTCTGCTGGAGCCACAGCCAGGGACAAACAGAGACTACAGCGCCCTCTGCTGGAGCCACAGCCAGGAACAACAGAGACTACAGCGCCCTCTGCTGGAGCCACAGCCAGGGACAAACAGAGACTACAGCGCCCTCTGCTGGAGCCACAGCCAGGGACAAACAGAGACTACAGCGCCTCTGCTGGAGCCACAGCCAACAGGGACAAACAGAGACTACAGCGCCCTCTGCTGGAGCCACAGCCAGGGACAAACAGAGACTACAGCGCCCTCTGCTGGAGCCACAGCCAGGGACAAACAGAGACTACAGCGCCCTCTGCTGGAGCCACAGCCAGGGACAAACAGAGACTACAGCGCCCTCTGCTGGAGCCACAGCCAGGGACAAACAGAGACTACAGCGCCCTCTGCTGGAGCCACAGCCAGGGACAAACAGAGACTACAAGCGGGCAAAGCCTCAGTCTTAATTCTGTTAGATCTGAGTGCTGCTTTTGACAATGTCGATCATGGGACCCTCTTAGAGAGACTAGAGGACTGAGTGGGCATCACTGGCACAAGGAAACAAGAGGTTGGAATTTGCCTTGTCTGAAAAATTACTTTATTTCAGCTCAAATCAGAGCGTTGCTGTACTGGTGTGACCAAGAATATGAATCTCAAAGAAAAAATATTGAGGCACAAGTACATAGTTCTAAAATTGAGCGGGATGGCAATGTCAAAAGCAGTCTGCAGTGCATCGTTAATTTCAGTCCAATATTTCCAAGCAGCAAAACGTGATAAGGTTTTTCAATCAAACTTTAAAAAAAGATATAAAATAAGATACTAAACAAAAAACAAGACCAGAGAGCAGGAGCTACATGAAGAGAATAAAGAAATAAAGAAATAATAACATCAATACAAAAGGTACACACTAATAAGATTTAAGATTTTTTGATTTCTGCCATGTTTTTGTGATTTTAATGCATTTTTTCCTGTTGTGTGAAGCACTTTGAATTGCCTTGTAACAAATTGTGCTCTACAAATAAACTTGCCTTGCCTAATAATACATAAATAAAATTACGGCACAGTCTGTCCTACATACACAGTACGTCTCATTTAGTCCCAAGTCTGTCAAATGTGTACATTTTCAAATTAAGTGCGAATGTCATTTTCTCCATTTGTTTGATGTCTGTCAATATGTCAGTCAAGTCTTTAATTGTCAGTGAGGTTTGTGTGTGTTTTTTCGTCTTTCCTCCAGGTCAACAGTAATGTAGATAGACGCATGATCACTGAAGTCTATTGTGCCTAAATCTGCCTCAGTGATTTTAGATCTGTCTTTATTTAGCTGTCCTATATACTTCATTAATTTACGGAATTTGTTTTTTATTGCTCCTCCAGTGCTCCTTTAGTTTGACACATCAAATGTAGGTTGACCAATAAGATTCCAATCGCTACCACTGATTAGCGTTCACTCACAGTGGTTCACAATCAGGTCCATAATATTAGTATAGAAGGTGATACCACTCCCTGGTGGAGCATACACATTCAGCAGAGTAAAAACCTTTCCACTGATAGTTCCTTTAACCAGTACATATCTGCCTTTGTCTTTACATTAAAAAATGTGTTTAAAGGCTATTAAGTTTGAGATCAATTTTATTTGTAGAGCACAATTCGTACACAAGGCAATTCAAAGTGCTTCACACAACAGGGAAAAAAATGCATCTAAATCACAAGCTAATCACAAAAGACATAAAAGAGAACAGAGCAAATCAAATCCTTTCAGTCACATATACTGCTAAAACAGTTTTCTGGTCCGACACACAATTACCAATTCCAACAAAGTACTTCCTGTCTTCCGGATAGGACTTTAACCAATTTAGGATCAACAGTGTCAAAAGCGAGCTCAATATTGCAACTCCACTCTTGTGTTTGATGAATAGTATGATTTTTTGAACTACTAAATTCTCCGAAGACTGCAAATGTATAGTTTAAGCTAAAATTGTGTCTCAGAGACTTTTTGTCGCACACAAACGCTCTTTTGTATGTTCTATATTGCTGAAATGTGTTTCTTAAAAATATATAATGTCTATTTTTTCTTGTCTAATTTTTGTCAATATTTTTGATCATTTGATTGGGCTCAATAAGCCCTCAACGTTAAAGAATGCTGCTCATAACACTTCCGATGCTATTGGATTGATTGTATTGATTTTGCTCTTGTTGATTTCCCAATGTTATAAAACTCTCTAGTTGAATACAACACACAAATAAGATATAAAAAATATGAAACAGAGAAAAAAAAATAAAAAGGGGTATGCCAAAAACATGCCCTGAACCCCAAACCTGATCATTTAAACAATCATACAAAGGAGGAAAGACTATTCCTAATGAAGGGCCCCCTGAAAGTCTCCCCATCTCCTCACCAATCCTCACAAAGAATTGCATACACTACCTCCCCAGACCATCACAGTCCTCTGCTACCTTCCGTTAGTTTTTTCCCATTTTCCCACAAATCCAATCTCTTACATGTGGCAGTCCAAATGAGTGGATGTAACTAGACACAGAGTTTATGTACGAAACAGAAAGCCAACATGGAGCATAAAGTCTGATGTCAAAAACAAATAAATCACGCTACAATCATCACTCTCTTCAAAGCAACAGAAATTACTTACAATGTGACTATTACTTGGTTCCATTTCTTGTTGCAGTTCAGTTCTCTGTGTTTTGCATTTTCCTGGGAGCACTTCGGCCTCTGCTGGTGGTTTGACAATGTGTTTTTTACCTTCAAAAGTCACCAAAAAACAGCTGGGAACAAAAAAACCCATGGCTCAGTTTTCTCTTCCTTACAGATGTGGCGAAACTTGTCTCATTGGCGAACTTCATATGGAATATCTTGGGCAAAGAAGCTTGATTTGCCTTTGTACTGGAGGTCTTCTTTAATCCCTGCAACCTTCATGATGCGGAAAGAAACCTCATTATCAGGCCTCATGGTTTATCAGCTGCTTGTCTTGTTTGACCCAGGCGATGTACCCAGGTATCGTAATTCCAATTCCTCAGCGATGCATGCTCTGTTTCTTCCTCCCGCCTTCAGCTCCATTATGTCGGCTTCCATACGGTCACGGCTGGTTGTTCCCTGCTCTCACCTCAGCGTTCAATGACGCCACATCAAGCAGCATTTCATGCAACATAAGGGCCACCTGTTGTAATGTTATGTCCTCTCCTCCGTCCGATAGGGACGTTTCTGGATAGTCCATACTGGGAACGGTGTTCGGCTTAGTGGCGGGGGTGGGCTTTTGGGAGTGCTGGGCTTGTTAGCCATGTCAACCTCGTTAGCTTGTGAGGCGGTCTTTTTTCCAGTGAGGCCTGTCAGCTTTGATTGTTTAGCTCCCGTAGCGTTATTTGCCTTGTGTTTTCTGTGTTTACTCATCTCTTGCTCCTCGTTTCTTGAGATTATGGGGGTGAAACAGTGAGAATGAGGGGTCGGAACCATCAGCATGAGGCAGAGCTACGGAGCGGTGAGTGGGGCCGGGGAGAGAGTGCTCTCATCATGCTAATATCTCTCTCTGTACAGAAGAGGTTTAGTGGTCTATTCCTCGCTCACACTGAACCTGCTGCGGCTGCGGTAAGAACCTCCACTTCAGACATGTCTTCAGTGGTCCCCTAAATCAGCAGTAATTTTTACAGTAGACATTTTTCATGAATCATATTTTGAGAAGCTCCATATGGGAAAAAATGGTCAAACTTGAATGTAAACTACTAACCCTAAGCCAGATTTGATGGTTTCTTCAAAGTGGGGCAAATTAGACAAAATTGACCTTGTGGTATATAATTGATGAGAAACTACAGTAAATATTACTTCCTGCTTCTGAAGAGCGCAGATGCTTTCCTGCTTGCTCCTGCTTGCAATAGCTGGGACTGCACGATACAATTCCAGTGTCATCCAGTGGTAAGAAGTCCTCATTTTTCACAAGAAAAACAGCTACTTTCAACCTAAACCGGACTGACTCTGTGTCGTTCCGAAAACTGTCCAAAGACCAGGCTGTATCTTGGAAAATTCTCGGTGCGAAGCCGAAGTGATTCAAAGATAATGTGACGCCACCTAAAATACAGCTTACAAACAGATTTTGACCACTTTCAAAGACTGAAGTAAATGAAAAATGTAAAACATGACGTGCCCAAAAGGCAGACAGAGACAGAGAATCTGTGCCAAAGGTCAAGGTCGTCTTGATTGGGGATGGCGCGATAAGTCATGTGATGCATGGAAAAATGAAAACACATTCTTTTCCAAGCGTCACAATCACGTATTTCTACTGTTTTGCCACATATCAAGGAGTTAAACACGAAGAGACTGAAGTTTTGAAAAGAGACTTCTTGGAGTTATTTCGATGTGCTTGATAAAATGGAAATCAAAACATTCATAAGTGGACCTCTTCCAAACATCGACAGGAAGATAAACAAGTTTAGCTGGTTGCTTCAGCTGAACACATGGCTGTCCAAAGAGTGTGCAACAAGAGGATTGCACAACATTGAGAACTTCTATCTATTCTGGAAACGAGAGGAATGGCCCACACCTAGTGAATCTGAAACATGAGAAAACAAAAAGGGAGGAGGTGTGTGTGCTTTTGTTTGAGATGAAATAGTTACCCACAGGTTGTCCTTAGGGGTGTTTTCAACATTTGAGATGCATCTGACCTGTGGGGTGCCCCAAGGGTCTATCCTGGGACCCCTTTTGTTCAACCTCGACATGCTGCCGTTAGGTCAGTTGATACGCAGCGAGAATGTGTCCTATCACAATTATGCAGACGACACTCAGATCTATGTTTCACTGACGGCAGGTGAATATGGACCAGTGGATTCACCTCTGTCACTGCATCCAACAGATCAGTGTGTGGATGCAAAACAACTTTCTCCAGCTGAACTCAGACAAGACTGAAATCATCGTCTTTGGCCCACAGAAACAAAGAGAAAGTGTTAACAGTCACCTCCAGAGTCTCGCTCTAAAACCTACAAATCAAGTTAGAAATCTGGGGTAATAATGGACTCAGATTTGAATTTTAACAGCCTCGTCAAATCAATAACATCAGCAGCTTTTTACCATCTAAAAAACATTGCCAAAATCAAAAGTATAGTGTCTAAACCAGACCTGGAGAGACTTATCCATGCGTTTGTCTATTGTAGATTAGACTACTGTAACGGCCTGCTCACTGGCCTCTCCAAACGAGCTGTAAAACAGCTGCAGTACATCCAGAAAGCTGCTGCTCGGGTCCTGACTAGAACCAGGAAGTACGATCACATTAGTCCTGTGCTCAGGTCTCTGCACTGCCCCCTGTGGCTCAGAGAATAGACTTCAAAGCAGCTCTGCTTGTATACAAGTCTCTCCATGGCCTAGCACCAAAGTACATCTCGGACATGTTAGTGCCATATGAACCATCTCGGACTCTGAGGACCTCAGGGACAGGTCCATCCTGCTGGTGCCCAGAGTCAGGACTAAACATGGGGAATCTGCGTTTCAGTTTTATGCAGCTAAAATCTGGAACAGTCTTCCTGAGGATGTGAGACAGGTTCTACTCTGGCAATGTTCAAATCTAGGCTAAAAACTGTTTTGTTTGGCTGTGCATATGACTGAAATGATGTGCCGCTCTGGTCTTGTTTGTGCCGCTCTGGTCGTGTCTGTGCCGCTCTGGTCGTGTCTGTTCCGCTCTGGTCGAGTCTGTGCTGCTCTGGTTGTGTCTGTGCCACTCTGGTTATGTCCGTGCCGCTCTAGTTTTTTTAATGTTGAGCTTTAAATGTTTCTTTTAATTATTTATTGACTTATCAAATTAATTAATTGACCATTCAATTTCTTCATTGAACATTAAATTAATTTAAAGTACATTTAATTAATTGTACATTTCGATCTATTTATTGACATAAAAACTGGCACAAAAAATGAATTGTGCATTTCATCATTTAATTTGAACATAAAATTCTCCATAGAAATATAATGCTTTTCCACAGCTGTTCACTGCGGGTGTAGCGCCACGCCCCCACAGCCAAAATGTATTTTTGAGGCAAATTGTTGCATGACTTATGATGGTTTTCTATCAAAACAACACTTTGTTGAATGGTTTACAACGATTATTTCATTAATCAATAATTGCATAATTTGTCTTCTTTCTAAAAATTCCATCAATCCCTCAAAGACATTTGCTCCACCCCTGCACTCAACCCCTTTAAGAAAGCCGGCTCTACAAGCGCTTTAGAGTTATGTTTATGTGGAGCACAAAGTGGAGAGCAGGGCTATTCAACATCATTATCCAGAGGGCCAGATTTTTCGGATGGCCAAGGCCTTGGATGGCCGAGGGCCGGAGGTGCACAACACGCCACTACTGTTAAAACATTTTGAGTCACACAAATATCCCCAACACTGTTTCAAAAAATTAGTTGATATAATGCAATAACTACTGATGGATTAGATTTTTGGGAGAAATACAAAATGCTTTGCAAAATTGCCCATCCAGGACTGAACAAGAATTAAACAAGGACTATATACTAGAACCAACCAGGTCTGAGCCAGGACAAACCCAGAATCAAAACAGGTCTAAAGTAGAATTAAGCAAGGAATAAACCAAGACCAAACCAGATATAAACTTGTGTTAACCAAGAATTAAACCTGTAAACAAGATTATTTTTATTATTATTTTTTCAATATATATATTTGTAAAATGAGTTGTGGGCCGGATTCAATCGCTTGAAGGGCCTGAATTGGCCTGAATTGGCCCCAAGCCTTATGTTGAATAGCCCTGGTGCAGAGGGACTGTACCGATCTGTGACTGGGCAATCATGGTGGCCTTTCTGTCACACAGCGGTGAGAAGGGCAGGCCAAGCTGCATCTCTTTGTCGCCCTGAAACACAAAACACTGCATTTAACATTTCAGACATGTGGGCCACACTCACCATCGGGGGCCACCAAGGCAAAGTGCTCAATCTAATCAATCTAAAGGACAAATGTTTTGGAGTAAAGGCTGGGGCTTACCGTCGTTTATAACAAGATTAGATTTATGCATATGTTATATGGATAAGAAGTGTGACCACTATTTACAGTAACATTTTAAGTGGCAAAAATATTACAAATCTACAGCTGATTTAATGTATTACAGCAAATTCTTGACTACAGCACTGAGTTGTGCTCCTATGATGAGTACTCAACCAGTGTTGCCATGTGTCATATTAGGATGTTTGATGCAGGAGCAGAAGGAGGCACCTGTCTGAAGAACTCCTCCATGAGACTGTGGGTCCAGCGGTAGTGCAGGGGCCAGGCTCGGGCCGGGTGGCTGATGTCTGCTGCGTGGAGCACCAGGGACAGAACCTTCACTTTGTCCAGACTGCGCACACGCAAACAAACGCAAAGAGACACGCATGGCAGCATTTACACAGTTCAAATTCTTTACTGTGCAAAGGTCTGTGGATAATACTGACCTGGTTCTGACCTCACTCCCTAAAGGATGTCTCACCTGGGTCTGACCTCCTCACTCTCTAAAGGATGTCTCATTTGGTTCTGACCTCCTCACTCTCTGGATCTCACCTTGTCTGATCTCACTCTCCTTGGTCTGACCTTCTCACTCTCTAAAGGACGTCTCACCTTGGTCTGACCTCCTCACTCTCTAAAGGACGTGTCACCTTGGTCTGACCTCCTCACTCTCTAAAGGACGATTCACCTGGGTCTGACCTCCTCGCACTCTCTAAAGGATGTCTCACCTGGGTCTGACCTCCTCACTCTCTAAAGGAGTCTCACTTTGGTCTACCTCCTCATCACTCTCTAAAGGACGTCTCACCTTGGTCTGACCTCTCACTCTCTAAAGGACGTGCTCACTTGGTCTGAACCTCCTCACTCTCTAAAGGACGTGTCACCTTGGTCTGACCTCCTCACTCTCTAAAGGACGATTCACCTGGGTCTGACCTCCTCATCTCTAAAGGACGTCTCACCTGTGGTCAGACTCCTCACTCTCTAAAGGACGCTCACCTGGTCTGACCTCCTACTCTCTAAAGGACGTGTCACGTTGGTCTGACCGTCCTACACTCTCTGGAAACGTGCATTGGTGACTCTCACTCCTTGGTCTGACGTCTCCTGGGTCGACCTCCTCACTCTAAAGGACGTGCTCACCTGGAGCCTCTCGACTCCTCACTGTCAATCTCCGATTCTCTAAAGGATGTCTACCACCTGGTTCTGACGCTCCTCACTTTCTGAATGTCTCACCTGGGTTTAGCACCTGCTCACTCTTCTGCGATGTCTCACCTTGGTCTGACCTCCTCCACTCTCTAAAGGACGTGTCACCTTGGTCTGACCTCCTAACTCGTCTAAAGGATGTCTCACTTAGTTCTGACCTCCTCACTCTCTGGATTCTCACCTGGTTCTCACCTCCTCACTCCCTTTAAAGGATGTCTCACCTTGGTCTGACCTCCTCACTCTTGGATGTCTCACTTGGTCTGACTCCTCACTCTCTAAAGGATATCTCACTTGTCTGACTCTTCTCTCTAAGATGTTCACCCTTGGTCTGACCTCCTCACTCTCGGATGTCAAACCTTTGGTCTGACTCCTCACTCTCGGATGTCAAACCTTGGTCTGACTCCTCACTCTCTAAAGGATGTCTCACCTGGTCCTGACCATCCTCTCTCTAAAGGACGTCTCACCTTGCGTCTGACCTCCTCACTCTCTAAAGGACGTTCTTACCTTGGTCTGACCTCCTCACTCTCTAAAGGACGTCTCACTTGGTCTGACCTTCCTCACTCTCTCTAAAGGACGTCTCACCTTGGTCTGCCTCCTCACTCTCTAAAGGACGTCTCACCTTGGTCTGACCTCCTCACTCTCTAAAAGACGTCTCACCTTGGTCTGACCTCCTCACTCTCTAAAGACGTCTCACCTGGTCTGACCTCCTCACTCTCTAAAAGACGTCTCACCTTGGTCTGACCTCCTCACTCTCTAAAGGACGTCTCACCTTGGTCTGACCTCCTCACTCTCTAAAAGGACGTCTCACCTGGGCTGACCTCCTCACTCTCTAAGGACGTGTCACTTGGTCTGACCTCCTCACTCTCTAAAGGACGTCGTTCACCTGGGTCTGACCTCCTCACTCTCTAAAGGACGTCTCACCTGGTCTGACCTCCACTCTCTAAAGACGCGTCACCTTGGTTGACTCCCACTCTCTAAATGGACGCTCACCTGGGTCTGACCTCCTCACTCTCTAAAGGACGTGTCACCTTGGTCTTACCTCCTCACTCTCTAAAGGACGTCTCTCACCTGGGTCTGACCTCCTCACTCTCGGATGTCTCACCTTGGTCTGACCTCCTCACTCTCTAAAGGACGTCTCACCTTGGTCTGACCTCCTCTCTCTCAAAGGTCTCATGTCTCACCTTGGTCTGACCTCCTCATCTCTAAAGCGACGTCTCACCTTGGTCTGACCTCCTCACTCTCGGATGTCAAACCTTCGGTCTGACCTCCTCACTCTCGGATCATCAAACCTTGGTCTGACCTCCTCACTCTCTAAAGGATGTCTCACCTTGGTCTGACCTCACTCTCTAAAGACGTCTCACCTGGGTGTCTGGACACCGAGTTCCTCATGGTCTTGATCTGCTGAAAGTGGCAGGCATGTCTGTGGACATAACCATCTCGATGACCAGAGCCCTCAGCTCTCTGTGGACACACAAACGCACGCACGCACACACACGCACACACACACACACACACACACACATGCACACACGCGCACACACACGCACACACACACACACACAGCACACGACACACACACACGCACGCACACGCACCACACACACGCGCACACACACACACACAGAGCCACGCGCACACACACACACACGCGCACACACACAGCTCACACACACACTCTGTGCACGCACACACGACACACACACACACAACACGCACACACGCACACACACACACGCACACACACGCACACACACACACACACACACACACATGCACACACGCGCACACACGCACCACACACACGCACACGCACACACACACACGCCACACGAACGCACACACACACGCGCACAACACACACGCGCACACACACACACACACACGCGCACCACACACACACGCGCACACACAACACCGCCACACACACACGCACACACACACACACGCACCACACGCACACACACACACACACACGCACACACACACGCACACACACACACACACGCGCACGCACACACACACACGACACAGCCACGCACACCACAACCGCACACACACACACCACACACACACGCACACACACACGCACACACACACACACACCACGCACACACACACACACGCGCACACACCACACACACGCGCGCACACAACGCACAGCACACACAACGCGCACACACACACACACCAACACACACGCAACACACACGCACACACACATACACGCGCGACACGCGCCACAAACACACGCCCACACACAGCGCCACCACCAACACACACGCACCACACACACACACACAGCGCACACCACACACGCAGCACACACCCCAGCACACACGCGCACACACACACACCACGCCACACACGCACACACACACGCGCACACACACACGCGCACACACACACACGCCGCACACACAAACGCGCCACACACACACGCACACACACGCGCCACGCACACACGCACACACACACACGCGACACACACTCGACACAACACACACGCGCACACACACCGCACACACACCACAGCCGCACACACACACACGCACACGCACACACACACACGCGCCACACACACACACACGCGCACACACACACCACACACACACACACGCGCACACACCACGCACAGCCACCACACAACGCACACACACCACACACACACACACACGACACACCACACACACACACACCACAGCGCACACACACACACACACACACGACACACCACACACACACACACACACACACAGTTAGTCCACTCTGTAACAGCTCGAGGCCTGGCAACTTGTGTTGTACTTGGTCATGTTTGCTCTTCTTTATGAAGCCGTTCTCTAGAATATACGCAGTGTGTTAACGCTCTGGTGCTTTTAATGACTGTATCTTTTTGTAAACCTGTCACTGGAACAGTCAAGTTCCCGCTTGTTCAATGTCCACATTTGTATTTATTTGATGGCTTTTTATTGCAAAAGTAGATACTCATTGATACTAAAACTGGCATATATTCATACTCCTGAACACTTTTGTAAGATTGACCTATTAGAACATTACTCCACAGTAACATGAATTAAAGTATACTTGTTTTGTGTAAAAAGCTAAATGATATTGTCTGTATATTGTGGTATGGAAACAGATCTTAATCTATTCCCTTAGTATCAAAAGCAAAAATTTGAAGTTCTAGTGTTTGTGACAATTTGTGTTGTTCAGTATGTCTATTAGTTCTTAGTCGCAGTAGTAGTTATATTGAACGAATACATTTTAATTGGCAAATATTATTCTTTTTTGCATTGTTATTAGCCTTTAAACATGCTCTCTTGCCTTTAATTTGGAATCACATGTTTGGAACCTTTTTTGAAAAATATAAAACAAAATTACATGCTTTTTCACCGGGACAACCTATGTGTTTGGTGCCATCTACTGGCTGCAGGGGGAATTACACACAGTTTAATTTAAACATTTTGGCGCATGTCTAGCTGGCCTCACTTACGGGTTCAGACACCAGAGTGGTTGGTAACACATTAGAGTATTCAAATTAGAGTAATGAGGAACGTAAACACGTTAGTTTTTGTGCACCCATGTGATCCAGTACTCCCCCGTTACTGTTTCAAATTAGTAACACGTTAGTAGTTTTGGTTAGGTTCTCATCTCCTCACCACAATCCCAGAGCCCAGCTTTGTTTCCCAGCCGCAGAGAGAGAGAGAGAGAGCGCTGCGGCAGCCAACTCTCGGCGTGTTGTGAGCATGTGCACTGCGCAACTAGTGAGCTGTGTGACGCCAAAGAGACAGAAACTTTCAGAAAAACCACTATCTTGTATCTGAGGAGTAAATGTAGGGTAACGGCGATTGTGGTGAGTTTGATTGAAATTAAACTCCAGCTTCTGTTGTGCGTCTTGCTCATGTTGTTCACTGCCTGAGGCCGACACGTGCTCTATTTTGTATGGCATTGAATTGTGCACATCTGTCAACATCCAAAAGAGGAAAATAAAGCATTTACTTGCTCGTTTATTTGATATTTTAATGATTATGCTACTGTGTTCAGCAACGCAAAGGGATTGTCTGCAAACGATATAGGTTATACAATAATGCTAATTATTGGTAACGCAAGAGTACTCTATTGCGTTACTTTTATAACACAGTAGCGCAGTAACGTAACATGTTAGTTTTCCAAGGCAGTAACGAGGTAACAACTGCTCAGCACACAGTTGTATGAATCAGGATTAGACGGAAGAAAAGCACAGAACGAGTCTGGAGAGGATTATGGAGTTAAAAGCAGCAGAAGATTCTCTGAACCACGTCATAGATGAAGAAAACATTAGTTATCGAGGAGAGCCAGAACAAAGTGTTTTTGAGGCTCAGAGGGGGAGGATTCCTCAAACTGAATGAAGCTAAAATGTGACGAGGGACAGTGTGAGAACAGGCTTAAAAGGCTTTCAACAAACTGCCTCCCGCTCAGCCTTAACATCCATCTCGACTACGTCACCTCCAGTCGTCTTTGTTGAGGTTGATCAGGATGTTCATTTCCTCGTCTACCATCAGCCTGTAGGCGGCGCTCACGTGGTGGTTCTCCAGCACTGAGCGGTCATTGTACAGAATGGCAACCTCTGACCTGGACACCAAGAAACACCGCTTTTCAGTTTTAGTTTAGTTTACTTGCCTTTTGTGGTTTGAAACCACTTGGATAATGTGCAAAACGCTCACAGTGTGCACAGTAAACACAACCACATGAACAAAAATGGACAGAAGCGACTAAACAAGTACCAAGAAACATTTTGACACTGAAATAAAAGGGCTGAAAAGCTTTAGTTGCTAAATATATAATGTGCAGGATCAAAAGTCAATGTACATTATGTTACTCTGCTACAGCAATGGGCCTTAGCTAAATGTGTATCACGTCACAGTCATGGACAGTGTCAGGTCATGTGTAACAGGTCATGTTAGTCATGTGTAAGGTCATGTGTTCAAGGTCATGTGTATCACAGGTCATGTGTATGCAGGTCATGTGTCCAGGTCATGTGCAGGTCATGTGTATCACAGGTCATGTGTTCACAGGTCATGTGTGTATCGCAGGTCATGTGTATCACAGGTATCACAGGTCATGTGTATCACAGGTCATGTGTCACAGGTCATGTGTATCAGGTCATGTGTATCACAGGTCAGGTTTGTTGAGGTTGATCAGGTCATGTTCATTCACAGGTCCTCAGGTCATGTGTATCACAGGTCATGTGTATCATCAGCATGTGTATCACAGGTAGGTATCGGCAGGTCATGTGTATCAGGTCGTGGTCATGTGTATCAGGTCATGTGTTCAGGTCATGTGCATGGTACAGGTCATGTGATGTGTATCACAGGTCATGTGTCATTCAGGTCACAGGTCAGTATCGCAGGTCATGTGTATCACAGGTCCTCATGTGTATCACAGGTCATGTGGTCACAGGTCATGTGTCAAGTCACAGGTCATGTGTATCACCAGGTCATGTGTATCACAGGTCATGTGTTCACATCATGGTATCAGGTATGTGTTCACAGTCACGTTCACAGGTCACAGGTCATGTGTATCACAGGTCATGTGTCACAGGTCACAGGTTTGTGGTCATTGTATCACAGGTCACAGGTCATGTGTCACAGGTTGTGATAATCATGTGTCAGGTCATGTGTAAAGGTCACGCTCACAGTGTGCACAGTCACAGGTCTGTGTAACAGGTCATGTGGTCACAGGTCATGTGTACATCACAGGTCAACAAAAGGTCATGTGTATCACAGGTCATGACATGTGTACAGTCCACAGGTCAGCATGTGTATCACAGGTCATGTGTATCACAGGTCATGTGTCACAGGTCATGTGTATCAAGTCACATGGTAATCAATGAGGTCATTTTCAGGTCACAGGTCATGTGTCATCAAGGTCATATCACAGGTCATGTGTATCACATGGTCAGGTCATGTGCGTCACAGGTCATGTGTATCACAGGTCATGTTCACAGGTCATCTGTATCACAGGTCATGTTCACAGGTCATGGTCATGTGTCACAGGTATCAGGTCATGTGTATCAAGGTCATGTGTATCACAGGTCATGTGTCACAGGTCATGTGGTCACAGGTCATGTGTAGGTCAAGTCAGGTCATACACAGGTGTACATCTGTGTCAGGTCATGTGTATCACAGGTCACTCTGTATCACAGGTCATGTGTATACAGCACATGGTGTATCACAGGTCATGTGTTCACAGGTCATGTGTATCCAGGTCATGTGTATCACAGGTCACAGGTCATGTGTCACAGTCAGTCATGTGTCACATCATGTGTACAGGTCACAGGTCATGTGTATCACATGTCATGTACGTCACAGGTCATGTGTCTCACGGGTCACAGGTCATGTGTATCACAGGTCATCTGTATCAGAGGTCATGTGTATCACAGGTCACATCACGTGTATCACATGTCAGTACGTCAGGTCAGGTCACGGGTCATGTGTGTATCGCAGGTCATGTACAGGTCATGTGTCACAGGTCACAGGTCATGTGTATCACAGGTCATGTGTATCACAGGTCATGTGTATCACAGGTCACAGGTCATGTGGTCACAGGTCATGTGTATCACAGGTATGTGCGTCACAGGCATGTGTATCACAGTCATGGTCACAGGTATCACAGGTCAGGTCACAGGTCTGTGATATCACCAGGTCATGTGTCACAGGTCATGTGGTCACAGGTCATGTGTATCACGGGTCATGTGTGTCAGGTCTTACACAGGTCATGTGATCTAGGTCATGTTTGTAGCTGTTTGTTATCACTGAACGGCCATATTTGGAGTGTCGTTATTCGCACCGGTCATGAGAATATACAACATGCACAGGTCATGTGTATCAACATGGTCTATGCTGTAGTCACAGTCATGTGTATCACTGGGTCATGTGTATCACAGATGAACAATTAAGTGAAATGTCCTTATCACGTGCGAGATAGGTTACAGATAGATGTTTAACTTGAACAACAAGAGTCACGCCTGGTGGCGTCATTTGTGTAATCGATCATCAGCATGCAGGTTAGTGCAACACGCGATACTAGTCTAGAGTCCGAATTATTGTCGTGCAAAAGTGTTTGTGTTGCTAATGGGATTATTAGAGTGCTATTCCGAGAGTCAGTTAGATCCCCATCCCTCTAGCTCTAGTAGCAAGCACCCCGTACTGGTTGCTGTCCATGTGTATCACAGGTCATGTCACAGGCATGTGTCACAGGTCATGTGTATCACGTCATGGTCACAGGTCATGTATCACAGGTATCACAGGTCATGTGTCACATCCCAGGTCATCTGTATCACAGGTCATGTGTCACAGGTCATGTGTCACGGTCAGGTCAGGTCACAGGTCATGTGTATCACAGGTCATGTGTATCACAGGTCATGTGTATCACAGGTCATGTGTATAGGTCACAGGTCACAGGTCAGGTCATATGTCACAGGTTCATCACAGGTCATGTGTATCACAGGTCATGTGTATCACGGGTCATGTGTACACGGGTCAGGTCATGTGTATCACAGGTCATGTGTATCTCAGGTCATGTGTATCCCAGGTCATGTGTATCACAGGTCATGTGTATAACAGGTCACAGGTCATATGTATCACAGGTCATGTGTATCACAGGTCATGTGTATCACAGGTCACAGGTCTTGTGTATCACAGGTCATGTGTGTGACTCGTCATGAGTGTTACTGGTCATATGTGTTACTGGTCATGTGTGTTGTTGGTCATGAGCAACTGGTCATGAGTGTTATTGGTCATGTATGGTACCGGTCATGGGTTTTACAGGTCATGTGTATCACAGGTCATGTGTATCACAGGTCATGTGTATCACAGGTCATGTGTATCACAGGTCATGTGTGTGACTCGTCATGAGTGTTACTGGTCATATGTGTTACTGGTCATGTGTGTTATTGGTCATGAGCAACACTGGTCCTGAGTGGTATCGGTCATGTATGGTACCGGTCATGGGTTTAACAGGTCATGAGTGTTACTGGCCATGTATGTTGCTGTTCATGAGTTTTACTGGTCGAGTGTTATTTGTCATGAGTGTTACTAGTCATGTGTGTTACTAGTCATGAGATTTACTGGTCATGAGTGTTACTGGTCACATGTGTTACTGGTCATGAGTGTTACTAGTCATGTGTGTCAGTAGTCATGGGTGTCACTGGTCATGTGTATAACAGGTCATGAGTGTTACTGGTCACGAGTGATACTTATCACGTTGTCATACAGGTCATGAGTGTTACTAGTCATCTGTGTCAGTACTCATGGGTGTTTACTGGTCACGAGTGTTACTACTCATGTGAGTTACTGGACATGAGTTATACTGGTCATGTGTGTTACTGGTCATGTGTTACTGGTCATGAGTGTTACTAGTCATGTGTGTCAGTAGTCATGGGTGTCACTGGTCATGTGTATAACAGGTCATGAGTTTTACTGGTCACGAGTGATACTTATCACGTTGTCATACAGGTCATGAGTGTTACTAGTCATCTGTGTCAGTACTCATGGGTGTTACTGGTCACGAGTGTTACTACTCATGTGAGTTACTGGACATGAGTTATACTGGTCATGTGTTTTTACTGGTCATGTGTTCTGGTTGAGTGTTACTGGCAATGAGTGTCAGTAGTCATGGGACTAACTGGTCATGTGTGTTACTGGTCATGTGTGTCACAAGTCATGTGTGTCACAAGTCATATGTGTTACTGGTTATGTGTGTTATAGGTCATGTGTGTTACTGGCATGTGTGTTACTGGTCATGTGTGTTACTGGTCATGGGTGTAACTGTCGCTTTTGTTAGTGGTCATGTTTGTTATGTTACCTTGTGTGAATGTGAAAGTTGTTGGTCGTTCCCGTGTGCTCAAAGTCGTGGATGGCAGCTGCAAAAACCATGGCCAGGATCTCCAGCTCACTCAACCAGTGCTGTAAACCAAAATCCATGCAATTCCATTCCAATTCCATGCAAAAAGGATTATTGTGGTGGTGATGTGGTGGTGTGTGTGGTGATGTGGTGATGTGGTGGTGATGTGGTGGTGATGTGGTGGTGAGTGTGATGGGTGATGGTGGTGGTAGTGATGTGGTGGTGATGTGGTGGTGATGTGTGGTGATGTGGTGGTGATGTGGTGAATGTGGTGGGTGATTGGTGGGTGTGGTTTTGTGGTGGTTGATTGGCGATGTGGTGGTGATGTGGTAGTGATGTGGTGTGGTGTGGTGGGGTGGCGTGATGTGGTAGTGATGTGGTGGTCGTGATGGGTGGTTGTGGTGATGTGGTGGTGATGTGGTGTGATGAGTAGTTGTGTGGTGGGTGATGGATGTGGATGTGGTGATGTGTGATGTGGTGTGATGTGGTAGTGAATGTGGTGGTGGTGATGTGGTGGGTGGTGATGTGGTGGTGAGTGGTGATGTGGTGTGGTGGTGGATGTGGCGGTGGTGATGAGTGATGATTGTGGTGGTGGTGATGGTGTAATGTGATGTGGTGATGTGGTGGTGGGTGATGTGGTGGTGATGTGTAAGTGATGTGGTGGTGGTGATGGTGGTGGTGGTGATGTGGTGATGTGGTGTGGTGGTGGTGTGATGTGTGGTGATGTGTGGTGGTGTGTGTGGTGAATGTGGGGTGATGTGGTAGTGATGTGGTGGTGGTGATGTCGTGGTGATGTCGTGGCGAGTGCCCATGATTGTCCCATGTTATTGTTGTTGATATACTGCTTCATCATAATGCAATATATATTTCATCCAGTCGTCATCATCCATATTTCCATAACGTTTTACAAACCTTAATATATATTATAAATAATAGAGATGATTTGTAATACTGCTGGCATTTTACACCTTGTTGCCTGGTGGTGGTGTGGTGATGTATGGTGTGGTGGTGATGAGGTTGTTGTGTAGTGGTGGGGGTAATGGTTGTGGTGATGTCATGGTGTGGCAGGGTCATCTGGTGATGGTTGTACGGTGTGGTTGTGTGGTTTTGTGGTGTTGCGGTGACATGTGCTGGAGTTGATAAAACAATGTAGTCTTTGTTGACAACTGGAGTGCGTTTTGGGGAAAGTGTAACCCTTGTTAAAAATCTTCATTATTAATAAACAAATATAGATATATATTTATTTATTCCATTTCCTCCGTGTTCACAAACACACACACACACACACACACACACACCTACTATTACTGCACTACAACTTTAAACTTAACTGTAAACTTGTGTACATAGCAATGCCTATTTTTATTTTTATTTTATACTATAGTAATTTTAAATTGTCCCTTAAATGCATGCCCTTTTGTTTGATTGAATATATGTTGTTTTATTATTGCTCAGTGTTTTATGTTGCACCTTAAGGCAGAGACAAGTTCCTATGTTTGTGAAGTTTGTTCATTGACAATGGCAATAAACCCCTTTCTGATTCTGATTCTGACTTACGTGCTTCACGCAACCTAGTCACGTGATTGCGCTCGACCAATGGTAGCATGCAGAGCAGTATTCAACCTGTGCCAGTACCTTTCCCTAGTCAGACGTGCGTGGGGAGGTTGAAGAGACAGCTGTGAACAGGTTTCTGTCAAACAATCAACATATTCGCTCTATGACTTAATGTTATGCTCAGTGAGAACACCACACCACAATGGCCAATGGCCAGTGCTGTACAAAGGCAATATAAAATACACTAAATCATACAAGACATGTAAAATACAAGGTAAAATAAAGCTATAAAATGTTCTGCGCAACTTGTATTAAGAGCCTGTGTAAACAAAAAGGTTTTTAACAACGATTTAGAAATATTCAGAGAATGGGCTGTTCTAATGTCCTGAAAAAGACTGTTCCAGAGTCTGGGACCTGCAACTACAAAAGCGCGGTCCCCTCTGTTTCTGTAACCTTGGAACATCCAAGGTCATCAGATTTGCTGATCTCAATGCTCTAGATGGAAAGTGGATAGACAAAAGCTCTGAGAGATGAGGAAGAGGAGCCAGACCATTCAAACATTTGAAAATCAGCATATAGATATATATATTATATAGATATAAAATCAATCCTGAACCTGACGGCACAGGAGACATGTGATCACATGTTCTGGTGAAGGAGACATGTGATCACATGTTCTGGTGAAGGAGACATGTGATCACATGTTCTGGTGAAGGAGACATGTGATCACATGTTCTGGTGCACAGGAGACATGTGATCATATGTTCTGGTGCACAGGAGACATGTGATCATATGTTCTGGCACAGGAGACATGGGATCACATGTTCTGGTGCACAGGAGACATGCGATCATATGTTCTGGTGCACAGGAGACATGTGATCACATGTTCTGGTGAAGGAGACATGTGATCATATGTTCTGGCACAGGAGACATGGGATCATATGTTCTGGTGCACAGGAGACATGGGATCACATGTTCTGGTGCACAGGAGACATGTGATCACATGTTCTGGTGCCACAGGAGACATTGGATCATAATGTTCTGGTGCACAGGAAGACATGGATTCATCATGTTCTGGGTGCAAAGGAGACATGTGATGGTGCACAGGAGACATGTGATCATATGTTCTGGCACAGGAGACATTGGATCATATGTTCTGGTGCACAGGGACATGGGATCACATGTTCTGGTGCAAAGGAGACATGTGATCATATGTTCTGGTGCAGGAGACATGTGATCATATGTTCTGGCAGAGGAACATCATTTCTGGTGCACAGTATCACATTTCTGGTGCACAGGAGACATGTGATCACATGTTCTGGTGCAGGAGACATGTGACATATGTTCTGGTGTACAGGAGACATTGATATATTCTGGCACAGGAGACATTGATCATATGTTCTGGTGCACAGGAGACATGGATCACATGTTCTGGTGCAAAGGAGACATGTGATCATATGTTCTTGGTGCAGGAGACATGTGATCATATGTTCTGGTGCAGGAGACAGCGGACATGATCATGTAGGTGTCAGAAGCCCCGCCCTTAGCTGGTTTAAGTCCTATTTCGGATAGGTACTAGTTTGTTTATGTAAACCAGAGCTCCTCACCTTGTTCTAAAGCAGTGTTTCTCAAATAGGGAAAGTAAAATGGTATAGAACAAGGGTCTCCAAAAGGTGGACCCCGAAGCAATTTGGTCTGACCCAGTTTCCCATGATTTAAAAAAATATGTATTTATTTTTTTCGCAACGCATTCGCAATACTCTACGCTGGTCTTGGTGGGCCAGAGCCCCTGGTTCCTCTGAAACACTGCTCTGTCAGAGCACACACGTGTGCTGCTGCAGACACAGGAAATAACAGCTTCACTGATGATTTGGTATAAAAGTAACATGTGTAAGGACCGTGTGCTCGTGGCACCGGAGGACAGCGTGTTTTCAGGGCTTCGTCGTTGGATTGAAAGGTCTGCGTGAGTGCGAGGTACGTCAGACCACGGTGCGTTGATGTGCTTATTGTTTCACGGGTCGGGTTATGAAGGTGTCTCATCCCGGGACTTTTGCTTTAGGCGCGTCTAAATTCGTAAGATAATTTCTCCGTGAATATGTGTTGGATTGTAATAAAACACACATCATTTTACAGCTTAACGTGACTCTGGAGGCAAAGGAAAGGTGAAAATACATGATTTCTCAGGTGCAGATCCGATGTCACCAGTTTAGTGCTTTCAGAAGCTTTTCCCCGTTGTCCATTTCATTACGGTGCATATGTTTCAATGCTCAGTCTGGACTTTTTTAATAGACTGCTTCAGCTCAGAGACCTCCAAAAACATGCATGACACTGTGCATGTTGCCTAGTGACAGCGGCGTTTGTTCTGAAGAACTAAATGTAAAGTGAGCTTTTTTTGGCAGCTACTGTTATTAATATCATTTGAACCAAATGTTCTAATGACATTTATTATAAAAATAGTCCTGGTTTAGTCCTTTAATCCTGGTTCAGTCCTTTAGACTGCTTTAGTCCTGTTCTAGTCCTTGTTTAAACCTGTTTCTAGTCCTGTTCTATCTGTTCTAGTCCTCCTTTACAGTTTATCCATGTTTTTCAGGTAGATGGTTTGATTTAGTCTTGGTTTAAACCTGGTCTTGTCCCGGGCCTGCTTCGCTCTAGTCGAGTCAGGTTTTTGGTAAACACTGGGGTTTAGTGCTTTTGTCCAGTTTTTAGTCGTGTCATATTGTTCTGATGTTTGTACTTCTCAAAGTAAAGTCCTGTGTTGAGTTCTGTTGTTGAATTGTGCCACTGTAAGTTGTTTGGGATCTTATAGAGATAAGACATGACATTGTGGTGGGATTTTGTGGTCCGAAACCAAAAATCTGACCCTCAGTTTTTCACCCCATTTTGTCATTCGCAGGGTTTATACACCCACCGTATTTATAGTTGCGGCGGAGAGTGGTTTCTTCTTCCTAGGGGGGCTTAACAGAAAATAATTGAGAAGCACTGTTCTAAAGTAACCTATGGTGTGCCACAAGGTTCAGTACTCGGACCAATTCTGTTTATTCTTTATATGCTGCCGTTAGGTAACATTATCAGAAAGCATAGCTTAACTTGCACTGCTNAACCTCCTTGTTCGCTGAAATGTGAGTTCACCACGCGGCCTGTTGTGGCGCCGCACTGAAAAGCCTTCTGCCCCTGTGCGTGTGTGCGTGGTCATCTGGATAGAGAGACCAAAACCGTTGAAAACCCCTTTGAAAAGTTAGGGTTGGCACCTCTTGTCCGAAACTTCTAATGGCTGCACTTGACATGCATGGGACAATTCCACCGGCGAGGAGTTGGAAAGGTGCAGGCTAGTTAAGACATACAAAAAAATATCACTCCAAACTATTGGCATGTATTGGATTGGAGAAACTATATAAACTAATTAGAGAGAGTTTGCTGTGTGAGGAGGCAAGTGCGGGCCAATAGCGGTGCCTGGGGATCTTGAAAAAGCACATCCTCCACAGCCCGGGGCAGGCTCTGAGAGGAATACCAAGCTGTGGGAAACAAAAAGGAGAGGGCCGAGTCACCCCTGCCCACCAGCCTTTCACCAAGCGCTGGCCACTCAAAGGGCAAGCACTGCTAAGCCCCACTAGGACAAAACAACACGTTTTTGGCAACAAATAATGTAAGATGTAAGAGGATATAGTGTTATATATTTATTGCCATTGTAAAACAGTGCAACAATAAAATGTGGATTGTGAAAAATTTAAAATCCTAAGTGACAATCACTCAAGAAAACAAAAACGACAAAAAAAAAAGTAAAGACCATAAGTGGCACTGAGTGACTTTCCTACTGGAGGGTCCACCACTACTTGTCTCCATGGAGATATTTTTGCTTTGCTTGGAATGTTCCAGAGTATTGCATTGCACTTGTCCATCTCTGTGAAGATGCTAGTCAGTTCTCTGGAAAGACGAGCCGGTCCCCCTAAAGTATGCATGTTTTTCAAGGTTTTTATTTTTATTTACCAATAATTGATTAATACAAGATAGATAAATGCAATGCTATACTATAGAACACTTCAAAAAATCAATGATACTTCATGGAGACAAGGAGGTGACGTACCCTCTCACCAGAAGTTACATTAGCCACATTTAGACTGGTCCTGGTCCCCCAGATTGGTTCACCTTGGAGCCCTTCGGCATGGTTCTGTTAATGACAGTGTGTCTCCGTGTTTAGGGCCTTGCACAAATTGTCCCTTAAATGCATGCCCTTTTGTTTGATTGAATATATGTTGTTTTATTATTGCTCAGTGTTTTATGTTGCACCTTAAGGCAGAGACAAGTTCCTATGTTTGTGAAGTTTGTTCATTGACAATGGCAATAAACCCCTTTCTGATTCTGATTCTGACTTACGTGCTTCACGCAACCTAGTCACGTGATTGCGCTCGACCAATGGTAGCATGCAGAGCAGTATTCAACCTGTGCCAGTACCTTTCCCTAGTCAGACGTGCGTGGGGAGGTTGAAGAGACAGCTGTGAACAGGTTTCTGTCAAACAATCAACATATTCGCTCTATGACTTAATGTTATGCTCAGTGAGAACACCACACCACAATGGCCAATGGCCAGTGCTGTACAAAGGCAATATAAAATACACTAAATCATACAAGACATGTAAAATACAAGGTAAAATAAAGCTATAAAATGTTCTGCGCAACTTGTATTAAGAGCCTGTGTAAACAAAAAGGTTTTTAACAACGATTTAGAAATATTCAGAGAATGGGCTGTTCTAATGTCCTGAAAAAGACTGTTCCAGAGTCTGGGACCTGCAACTACAAAAGCGCGGTCCCCTCTGTTTCTGTAACCTTGGAACATCCAAGGTCATCAGATTTGCTGATCTCAATGCTCTAGATGGAAAGTGGATAGACAAAAGCTCTGAGAGATGAGGAAGAGGAGCCAGACCATTCAAACATTTGAAAATCAGCATATAGATATATATATTATATAGATATAAAATCAATCCTGAACCTGACGGCACAGGAGACATGTGATCACATGTTCTGGTGAAGGAGACATGTGATCACATGTTCTGGTGAAGGAGACATGTGATCACATGTTCTGGTGAAGGAGACATGTGATCACATGTTCTGGTGCACAGGAGACATGTGATCATATGTTCTGGTGCACAGGAGACATGTGATCATATGTTCTGGCACAGGAGACATGGGATCACATGTTCTGGTGCACAGGAGACATGCGATCATATGTTCTGGTGCACAGGAGACATGTGATCACATGTTCTGGTGAAGGAGACATGTGATCATATGTTCTGGCACAGGAGACATGGGATCATATGTTCTGGTGCACAGGAGACATGGGATCACATGTTCTGGTGCACAGGAGACATGTGATCACATGTTCTGGTGCACAGGAGACATGGGATCACATGTTCTGGTGCACAGGAGACATTGTGATCACAATGTTCTGGTGCCAGGAAGACATGGATTCATCATGTTCTGGGTGCAAAGGAGACATGTGAGTCATATGTTCTGGCACAGGAGACACATGGATCATATGTTCTGGTGCACAGGAGACATGGGATCACTGTTCTGGTGCAAAGGAGACATGTGATCATATGTTCTGGTGCAGGAGACATGTGATCATATGTTCTGGCACAGGAGACATGGGATCATATGTTCTGGTGCACAGGAGACATGGATCACATGTTCTGGTGCACAGGAGACATGTGATCACATGTTCTGGTGCACAGGAGACATGTGATCATATGTTCTGGTGTACAGGAGACATGTGATCATATGTTCTGGCACAGGAGACATTGGATCATATGTTCTGGTGCACAGGAGACATGGGATCACATGTTCTGGTGCAAAGGAGACATGTGATCATATGTTCTGGTGCAGGAGACATGTGATCATATGTTCTGGTGCAGGAGACATGTGATCATATGTTCTGGTTTACAGGAGACATATGATCATATGTTCTGGGGCAGGAGACATGCGATCATGTAGGTGTCAGAAGCCCCGCCCTTAGCTGGTTTAAGTCCTATTTCGGATAGGTACTAGTTTGTTTATGTAAACCAGAGCTCCTCACCTTGTTCTAAAGCAGTGTTTCTCAAATAGGGAAAAGTAAAATGGTATAGAACAAGGGTCTCCAAAAGGTGGACCCCGAAGCAATTTGGTCTGACCCAGTTTCCCATGATTTAAAAAAATATGTATTTATTTTTTTCGCAACGCATGTCGCAATACTTCTACGCTGGTCTTGGTGGGCCAGAGCCCCCTGGTTCCTCTGAAACACTGCTCTGTCAGAGCACACACGTGTGCTGCTGCAGACACAGGAAATAACAGCTTCACTGATGATTTGGTATAAAAGTAACATGTGTAAGGACCGTGTGCTCGTGGGCACCGGAGGACAGCGTGTTTTCAGGGCTTCGTCGTTGGATTGAAAGGTCTGCGTGAGTGCGAGGTACGTCAGACCACGGTGCGTGATGTGCTTATTGTTTCACGGGTCGGGTTATGAAGGTGGTCTCATCCCGGGACTTTGCTTTAGGCGCGTCTAAATTCGTAAGATAATTTCTCCGTGAATATGTGTTGGATTGTAATAAAACACACATCATTTTACAGCTTAACGTGACTCTGGAGGCAAAGGAAAGGTGAAAATACATGATTTCTCAGGTGCAGATCCGATGTCACCAGTTTAGTGCTTTCAGAAGCTTTTCCCCGTTGTCCATTTCATTACGGTGCATATGTTTCAATGCTCAGTCTGGACTTTTTTTAATAGACTGCTTCAGCTCAGAGACCTCCAAAAACATGCATGACACTGTGCATGTTGCCTAGTGACAGCGGGCGTTTGTTCTGAAGAACTAAATGTAAAGTGAGCTTTTTTTGGCAGCTACTGTTATTAATATCATTTGAACCAAATGTTCTAATGACATTTATTATAAAAATAGTCCTGGTTTAGTCCTTTAATCCTGGTTCAGTCCTTTAGACCTGCTTTAGTCCTGTTCTAGTCCTTGTTTAAACCTGTTCTAGTCCTGTTCTAGTCCTGTTCTAGTCCTCCTTTACAGTTTATCCATGTTTTTCAGGTAGATGGTTGATTTAGTCTTGGTTTAAACCTGGTCTTGTCCCGGGCCTGCTTCGCTCTAGTCGAGTCAGGTTTTTGGTAAACACTGGGGTTTAGTGCTTTTGTCCAGTTTTTAGTCGTGTCATATTGTTCTGATGTTTGTACTTCTCAAAGTAAAGTCCTGTGTTGAGTTCTGTTGTTGAATTGTGCCACTGTAAGTTGTTTGGGATCTTATAGAGATAAGACATGACATTGTGGTGGGATTTTGTGGTCCGAAACCAAAAATCTGACCCTCAGTTTTTCACCCCATTTTGTCATTCGCAGGGTTTATACACCCACCGTATTTATAGTTGCGGCGGAGAGTGGTTTCTTCTTCCTAGGGGGGCTTAACAGAAATAATTGAGAAGCACTGTTCTAAAGTAACCTATGGTGTGCCACAAGGTTCAGTACTCGGACCAATTCTGTTTATTCTTTATATGCTGCCGTTAGGTAACATTATCAGAAAGCATAGCATTAACTTGCACTGCTCTGCAGATGACACACAGGACAACGCACAAAGCACTAGAGGTAAGATCTTAAGCCCGAGCCCGAACCCGACGGGTCGGGTCTAAAATGACAATCATTACGTTTGGGTCGGGCCGGGCTTCTCTCTTGCTGACTTTTTAAATAAATATATGTTTATAAAATGTATACTAAAACGATGTGTGGATACTAAACTAAGGAATACTTGTTATAAATAAATAATTTGGTTAAAACAGAGAAGGGGCTGTAAGGTCATTGCTATATAACTACTACTAAACAGGAAGCGCAGAGCCTGGGCACGCTTTGCGCACGTGGCGTGAATGTAATCTTCCCTCCGCAAGTCCGCATCTATTTTGTTTAGGTCTCCCGATCCGGAGCAGCAAGAAGTCAAGGATAAACTTAAGACAGGGGAACTGAAAAGGCAAACACGCACCGCCGTGTCTCCGCGTGATGAAGCGAGTGCGCATCAAGATCTCTCTTTCATTCTCTTTATCTGGCTCTTATTCTGTGTTCCAGCGTTATTTCGTTGTGCAAATGCATTCATCATGATCATAAAAATATGTAGACTATTTTAACCTTAAGAAATCTTGCGTTTTTTCTGCCAAATATACTATGGGATAAATTGAAATTTCGGGTTTGCTTCGAGCTCGGGAAAATCAAGTTAATTGGTCGGGCTCGGGCCGGGTTGGGCTTTAATGCCCGCGAGCCTGGGTCGGGTCGGGCTGGATTTTTCAGGCCCGATCTTACATCTACAAAGCACACAAAAATCAAGCCTGTAAAACAATATTTTTCGCAATCGCAATTTTCTGCGCAATCTAGCTAAAATCAGAAATATCCTGCCTAAAAGTGTGATGCTGAAAAAAAACCCCTGACTTACAAAGCAATCAATGACCTGGCCCCATCCTACCTCAGAGAATCTATAGTACCTTATCATCCAAACAGAGCACTTCGCTCTCAAAATGCTGGACTTCTGGTGGTCCCAAGAGTCTCTAAAAGCACAGTAGGAGGTAGAGCGTTTAGCTCCCAAGCTCCTGTGTTGTGGAATCAGCTCCTGTCCATGTTAAAGAGGCCGACAAAGTCTCTTCATTTAAGACCAGGCTTAAAAACGTTCCTCTTTGAAATGGCTTATGGTCAGGCCAGTTAGGAAACAGAAATAAAAACCTACAGTTCCCAGCTATGCTGCCCTAGGAGCAACTATACTGGGGGAAGTATGGCAGCTTGAGCACTATCCTCTGCTTCTTACTACTTTTCTATCAAACAATATTTACTATTTAATTTCACTTGCAATTTGTTCATCGCTGTTCACATCTTCACCACCAGTTGTGTGGTGGGTGGTGTGAGTGTGGTGGTGGTGTGGTGGTTGGGTGTGTTGGTGGTTGTGGTGGTGTGGTGGTGTTGTGTGGTAGTGTGGTGGTGTTGTGGTGGTGGTTGTGGTGTGGTGGTAGTTGTGGTGGTTGTGGTGATGTGGTGTGGGTGGTGGTGTGGTGGTGGTGTGGTGGTGGTGTGGTGGTGTGTGTGTGGTGGTGTGGTGGTTGTTGTGGTGTGGTGTGGTGGTGGTAGTGGTGGTGTGTGGTGGTGTGAGTGGTTGTTGTGGTGGTGGTGGTGGTGGTGGTGTGTGGTGGTTGGTGGTGTGGGTGGGTGGTGGTGGATGTGGTGGTGTGTGGTGTGTTGTGGTGGTGTGGTTGTTGTTGGTGGTTGTGGTGGTGGTGGTTGTGGTGTGGTGTTGTGGGTGGTGGTGGGTGGTGTGGTGTGGTGGTGGATGTGTGGTGTGGTGTGGTGGTGGTGGTGGTGGTGGTGGTGGTGGTGTGGTGTGGTTTGTGGTGGTGGTGGTGGTTGGTGGTTTGTGGTGGTGTTGGGTGGTGGTGTGGTGGTGTGGTGTTGTGGTGGTGGTTGTGGTTGGTGGTGGATGTGGTTGTGGTGGTGGATGTGGTTGTGGTGGTGGTGTGGGTGTGGTGGTGGTGGTGTGGTGGATTGGTGTGGTGGTGGTGGTGGTAGTGGTGGTGGATGTGGTGTTGGTGGTGGTGGTGTGGTGGTTGTGGTGGTTGTGTGTGGTGTTGGTGGTTGTGGTTGTGGTGGTGCTGGTGGTGTTTACCATGAGGCCGGTGTGCAGCATGAGGAAGTGGGCCGTCTGCGTGACATCTGCGGCGTGGATCAGGTTGTGGTAGGGGTTACGATGTTTGCTGTAACCTGCCTCCAGAGCCTCCACAAACAGCACCAACGCCTGGACTGGGATCTGCACCAGCCACAGAAACACCACATATATTGCCTTAAGAAACACAAAAGGAAATGTTTGTCTCCCCCTGCAGGGAACCGGTCTAATTCTTCAAGCAGGTCAGAAAGCCAAACAACAAAAAGCACAGTAAACACCGTACACTAGTAAGATAACAGCAGGGACATTATCAGTGTGTTCAGGTCTCACTCATGCAGGCTTCTCAAATGGGGTACTTTTAGAATGAACACATGAACATATGCAAATAATGATTCAAGAAATAATCATTGTAACAGTATGCTATTGAGGTTATTTTTGATAGAAAACAGAGAGAGGAGCAGAGAGGAGGGGAGAGGAGGGGTAAAGAGGAGAGGAGCATAGAGGAGCAGAGAGGAGGGGAGAGGTGGGGAGAGGAGCGAGAGGAGGGGAGGAGGGGAAGAGGAGAGAGGCAGAGAGGAGGTGAGGGGGAGAGGAGCAGAGAGGAGGGAGAGAGGAGGGTGAGAGGAGCAGAGAGGAGGGGAGGGGAGGAGAGAGAGGAGGGAGAGGAGGGCAGAGAGGAGGGGAGAGGAGGGGGAGAGGAGAGAGAGGAGGGGAGAGAGGAGCAGAGAGGAGGGGGAGAGAGGAGGAGAGGGGAGAGAGGAGAGAGAGAGGGAGAGGAGGGAGTGGAGCATAGAGGACGGAGAGGAGGGGGGAGAGAGGCAGAGAGAGGGAGAGGAGGGGTAAAGGAGGAGAGGAGATAGAGGAGGGGGGGGGGGAGAGGTGGGGGAGAGGAGCAGAGAGGAGAGAGGAGGGAGAGGAGAGAGGGGCAGAGAGGAGGTGAGAGGGGAGAGGAGCAGAGAGAGGGAGAGGAGGGTGAGAGGAGCAGAGAGGAGGGCGAGAGGAGAGAGGGGAGAGAGGAGGGGAGAGAGCAGAGAGGAGGGAGGAGAGGAGCAGAGAGAGGAGAGAGGAGAGGGAGAGAGGAGAGGGAGGGAGAGGAGGAGAGGAGAGGGGAGGAGAGGGAGAGGAGAGAGGAGGGGAGAGAGGCAGAGAGGGAGAGGAGCAGAGAGGAGGAGAGGAGGGGAGGAGGAGAGGAGGAGGGGAGAGAGAGGGAGGGGAGAGGAGAGGGGGAGAGGAGCAGAGAGGAGGGGAGAGGAGGGAGAGAGAGAGCAGAGAGGAGGGGAGAGGAGGGGGAGAGGGAGCAGAGGAGGAGGGAGAGGAGCAGAGAGGGTAGAGGAGAGAGAGCAGAGAGGAGGAGAGAGGAGGGGAGCAGAGTGAGGAGGAGAGAGGAGGGGAGTGGAGCAGAGGACGGGAGAGGAGGTGGAGAGAGCAGAGAGGAGGGAGAGGAGCAGAGAGGAGGGGAGAGAGGAGAGAGAGGAGAGAGGAGGGAGAGGAGCAGAGAGGAGGGGAGAGGAGGGGAGTGGAGCATAGAGGACGGGAGAGGAGGGAGAGGAGCAGAGAGGAGGGAGAGGAGCAGAGAGGAGCAGAGAGAGGAGCAGGAGAGAGAGAGGAGGGGAGAGGAGAGAGGGAGAGAGGGGAGAGGCAGAGAGAGGGAGAGAGGGGGAGAGGAGCAGAGAGGAGTGGAGGAGGGAGGAGCAGAGGAGGGGAGGGAGCAGAGGAGCAGAGAGGAGGGAGAGGAGAGCAGAGAGGAGGAGGAGAGGAGGGGGAGAGGAGCAGAGAGGAGAGGAGAGGAGAGGAGCAGAGAGGAGGGGAGAGGAGGGGAGAGAGAGAGCAGAGAGGAGAGGGGGAGAGGAGGAGGAGAGGAGGGAGAGGAGGGGGAGAGGAGCAGAGAGAGGCAGAGAGAGGAGGGAGAGGAGGGGAGGAGAGGAGAGAGAGGAGGAGGAGAGGAGCAGAGAGGAGGGGAGAAGGGGAGAGGAGGAGGAGAGGAGCAGAGAGGAGGGGAGAGGGGGAGAGGGGAGAGGAGCAGAGAGGAGGGGAGAGGAGGGGAAAGGAGCGAGAGAGGAGGGCAGGGAGCAGAGAGGAGGGAGAGGAGGGGGAGAGGAGCAGAGAGGAGGAGAGAGGAGGGAAGAGAGGAGAGGAGAGGAGGGAGAGGAGGGAGGGGAGAGGAGCAGAGAGGAGGGGAGAGGAGCAGAGAGGAGAGGGAGAGGAGCAGAGAGGAGGGAGAGAGGAGGGAGAGGAGGAGGGGAGAGGAGCAGAGAGGGAGGAGAGAGAGAGGGAGGGAGAGAGGAGGGAGAGAGCAGAGAGGAGGGGAGAGGAGGGGGAGAGGAGCAGAGAGGAGCGGAGAGGAGAGAGGAGAGAGGAGCAAGAGAGGAGGGGAGAGGAGGAGAGGGAGAGGAGGGAGCAGAGAGGAGGGAGAGGAGGGGGGGAGAGGAGCAGAGAGGAGGGGAGAGGAGGAGGAGAGAGGAGGGAGGAGAGAGAGAGAGGAGAGGAGGGGGAGAGGAGCAGAGGAGGGAGAAGAGAGGGGAGAGGAGGGAGAGAGCAGAGAGGAGGGAGGGAGGAGGGAGAGGAGCAGAGAGGAGAGCAGAGAGAGGAGAGAGAGGAGGGGAGAGGAGCAGAGAGGAGGGGAGAGGAGCAGAGAGGAGGGGAGAAGAGGGGAGAGGAGGAGAGAGGGAGGAGGAGAGGAGCAGAGAGGGGAGGGGAGAAGAGGAAGAGGAGGAGAGAGGTTATTTTCTCCCCTAAGGTAATGTTGTCCCATAAGGACAGAGCTTTACTGGGGATGTGACATGTATTGTACAGGTATTTTCCATGTATTATACATGGATAATACATGTCCCAAAATAGTGAAATAAAAGTTTATTTAGATGTGCAAGATATAGTTTATATTTGAGTAGTGTTTCTTCACGAGTGATATGGAACAGTGTGATCGAGGGTAACCAACATCACATGATGTCTGGAATCAGCATGTTCTTCCTGTGTTACACACACTAGTGAATGTGAGAGTGAACGGTTGTCTCTGTGTTAACCCTGCGAGATAAGCTGGCCCCTGTCCAGGGTGTACCCCGCCTAAGGCTCAAGTCACTGGGATGGGCTCACGACCCCTAACAAAATCAAGCGGTAGAAGATGAATGAGGGTTAGGGTCCTGTTCTAGTCCAGGGGTCTGCCTCGTAAATCAGGCTTGAGTCTCACTCAGTCACTCCAGAGCAGGTTTAAAGGCAGAGTCTGAACTCTGTGGAAACATTGTGTAACCCATATTACGTAATTCACAAGCGCCCATTCATAAATACCCAGGTAGCCTCCTGCTCCGCCTCCCTCTCACGGCGTGCTGTTGCAGCTCAGGTTGATTAGGACTGAGCGGCTCTCATTGCGGATTGATGCTCATATTGGTGCGGATATATTTCTGATTACTTTGAGCGGTGAGTTTTTTTTACTGTGGGTGATTCTCGACATTCAAGCAGTTCACCGCTCACTGGAATGTTGTGCTCTTCCTCCCACTGTGCGCTGTGGAAGTTGGCATCTGGTCTGGACAAAATGGTTACAACGTGGCCATTATCTATCATCTCCTTCTTAGTTATTCTGATTCAGCGGTGAGTTATGGTTCATCTAAAGTCTCAACTCACTACTGCTTATACTGCTTTGAAGTAGTTATTTGTATTTGTCGGCGCGGCTAACATGTCCGTCATCTTGTACTGAACTTCGTTCAAGAAATATGGGCCAAATGAATGTATGAAACACTATTCTGTTCACTATTGTTACATGTTATCTTTCATTCATCAGGAATGTTGTGCCGCTAAATGACTCACGTTTAGTTTAAATGTACTGTTTGAATAGGAACAGCTCGTTGTTTTGAAGTGATGCACCTCACATGCTATGGGCAGCGTTATATTATATATTATATATTGCGTTACAACCTTAATTAATCAGTTGGTTGCGCAATTAAACAAAAACTATTTCATGTTTTTCATGCTAACACAGTGCCTTTTGTGGGTACTATGGATTATTTATTAGATGAAATTGTTACCGGTAACCTGAATGACCTTGGTAACCTGAATGACCTTGGTAACCTGAATGACCTTGGTAACCTGAATGACCTTGGTAACCTGAATGACCTTGTTTACAGGTCAGATTTTTAAGTTTTATTTGTTATTTTTGGTTTGATATCTATATATATATCTATATATATATATATCTATCTATCTATCTATCTATCTAATATATAATATATATAATCTATATATTATATATAATACTATATTATATTATATAAGTATTATATATATATATAATATATATATATAATTATATATATATATATATATATATATATATATATCTTTTGTTGTTTACCCATATGCAAAATTGATATATCCATTGCCATAAAGCTAAACCTATCTTGCAAAATGAGTAGAGTGCTACAAGTGCACCCAAAATGGTGTTTTTATTGACTTTCCGGTCATTAGCGGAGATGCACGCTCACTCCCGTTGCTAATGAAGATTTACCTTGAAAAGTAAAGTTTTACCTACTAAATTCCCAAGAAACGAGGAGCAAAAGATGAGCAAACCACGGAATACTCCAAGACTGGTAACGCTACGGGGATCAAAAACAAACAAAGCTGACGGATCATCCGCCGGGCGTTGGTGGGAAAGCAGTCCGCCTCACGAAAGCTCAACGAGGCTAAACCATGGCTAACATGGCTAACAAGGCTTAACAGTTGCTAAACAGGCCAGACTCAGCTGCCGACAACTGGAGCTCCGTCCCCTACTTTAGGGCCTCCAGGCTCGCACCTGTCGGAAAGAGGCGAGCAGATTACTTATAACCATATCAAGGCTGCTGTGTGTGAATTTGAAAGGCAATGCAAATCGCTGGTAGGAAGACGTGAGAGAGGCGGCCGTGCCACGCTCAGGATACTGTGCTTCAACTGGGATCCAACATAAAGGAGTCAAGCGCTTGGCAGGAGGCACATTTGCCCAGCACTCATGGGTGAAGCTGGGCAGCATATTTCAAACATAAATAAACAGACGAGCTGCTGACACTGCGGGCTGACGTAGTGGCACTGCGCAGAAGGAGGTTCAAGAGTATGAGGGGTAGGATTCTGGAATTGGAGTCCAAATCTCCGTGACAACAATGTCCAGACTTGTGGGACTACTAGAAGGAGAAGTTGATGATATTAAAACCTTTCTTGAAGGTCATTCTTGAACTCATTTTGGGCTCAGGAGTTGCTGTCCCCCCATCACTAAATAGAAAGAGCTTGCTGCGGACCAAAAAAGACCAGCAGCTGGCAAACCACAAGGCCCTATTATGAAGCTTATGAAGCTTCTTATTAACCATGTGAAGGAGCGCGTCATGAAGGCTGCAAAAGCTAATGGAGACCTCCAGTACAAAGGCAAATGAGTGTACTTCGCCCCGGATATTCCATAGAAGATTCGTCAACAACGAGAAGAGTTTCGTCACATTTGTGAGGAATCCAGAAAGAGAAGGCTGAGGCAGGGGTTTTCTTTCCCATCGACTCTTTTGGTGATTTTCAAGGGTAAAAACACATGCTCAGAACACCAGGAAAGGCGGAGTTGCTCCTCAAGAAGATGCAAAATACGGAGAACTGAGCAGCGAAAAGAGATGGAGCCACCAGCGTGAGGTATGTAGCTCAGATTGTGGTCACATGGTGATACAGCTCTGTTGATTTGAAGGGACTGATGAAAGTCCTGTGACTTGTTTGTCTTTGCTATCAGACTTCAGGTTGGATGTCTGCTTTAGTACATGGACTCTGTGTTTTGTTGCATTCACCCATTTGAGTGCTAAATATGTGAGTGCGGATTTCTGAGAAAACTTTTAAGCATGAACCCCTTTTGTTTTCTATGTTGTTCTTCTGTTTTGTGTGTTTGTGGTTCCTGTGTTCGTTTGTTGTGTTTGAGCGGAGAGATTGGAACTAATGTTGAATTATTGATGGCAAGATCAATAGAATTCAACCGACTGCAAAGAAAATGAATAGATGGGAAAGAGTGGGAAGGAGAGAGTATTTTTGTTCTGTCTGAGGAGTGGGAGAATGTGTGTGTCCAGGTGGAGAACCGTGAGGTCGCATGTTAGGAGGGAGTTCTGAATGGGTGCGACACTTTTTTTGTGGCACCATGTCTGGATATCTGTGGAGCTCTGGTCATGTTCTGTTTGATTTTGTATTTGTTTATCTTGAAAAACTAAAACATAATAAAAGTGTTTTTAATATTAAATTAATTACTTAACTTGTGAAAACTTGATATTGAGAAATGCGGAGTTAGAATGATGGTTTATAGTCAGATGAACAGTCTACTTATTTATTTTGATCCAATGTGCTTTGCCCTATTAAGAATATGCAAGTGTTATAAAGTTTGTAAAATACTCCACAAGGGTGATAACGTTTTCGCTTTCACTCATTTGATTCCTCTCATTTTCCTTCTTCTTATTCTTTTTCCCCCTCTCATCATGTCTCATCAAACACAAGTGTGTGTCCGTGTCTTAAAGGGGTTTTGGGGGAGGTGGGATGTCCTCTCCATAGTCTTGTATTTGGAGGCTTGAGAGCTCGGCCCATATCTTTGCTCCAGCCTCGTGGGGTCAAAGCTGCTCTTATTAAGTGATACTTAGCTGAGTGAGACTGGTGAAAAAGACTAAGCTCGAACTCCTGTGTTTATGCTCAGTCAAGAGAAAAATCGGGCAGAAAGCCTGAATTTACTGAACTAGTTTTATGAAACAGCCCTTGAGTTTTGTGTCAGTTTAGTCCCAATTTTACTGTGGAGTTTTGTTTAAGTGTGAGGACACACTGCGAGACATGTTCTGAGCCAGAAGTGGTGGTGGCGGTCAGCAGGTCAGAGTGTGTGTTACCCTGTAGCGGCTGATCAGGTCGTAGCGTGTCAGGAGGTCGTACACCAGGAACTTGAGTGCGTGCTCTCCCGTGGCAGTTTGGAACGAGAACACATCAAATGACCACCGATCCACTTCCTGCAAAAAAAAAAATCACGATATAGTTTATTATGTCATGTCTTTGCAGTGTGTTTCCGTAGCCCACCACATATACAAAGAACAGACGCACTCAGGATGCGATTTGCTGGAGGGGTATTTGGTTTGTTCTTCGGGAGGATAAAACATAGCGGCCAGGTGCAGACCGTGACTCGAATAATAACAGTTCATTAGCAGCTGTAGAATATTAGCCTTGTTTCCTCCTCACACAGTGGTGTCATATGCAAATGTATATTCTCTGGGACTAGCCATTACATTGTGGACAACACTTGTGTCGGATTTTAATGTTCATATTTCTTTTTATAAGGGCACCAGCTGAATTTTGTTCGACGAAACATCACTAACCTACTGAAGGGGAGTTCTCGATTCACTGACTCACAATTATAGCTCCAAAAAGATTAATAAACCAGAATGATTTTGTGTGGTTTCATAAAGAAAAATATCAAGCAATTAATAACACATTTGTTTACACAGGTTATGCCTCGGCTCAACTTAGTTAAAAGAAAAGTAAGTTGAAAGCAAGTTTTGGGACTTCTGTGTATGACGTCAACGTAAACGCATACTCGCTCCACTGCTGCCAAAAAAAAATCCTCAAAATTCCAAGAAACAAGGAGCAAGAGATGACTAAACCAGGTCATTATGATGCATGGAATTAAAAGTGAAATGCAGCGTTATATGGCGGCGCTGAGGGCAGAAATGAGGTCAGCGCTTGGTATGGCCCAATTTGAACAAATCAAATCTGATATAAAGGAGCTGAAAGAGACAGGAGCGGATGGAGCACGCATGGATGAAGCTGAACAAAGTATTTCAGACAATATGGACGAGCTGCAGACTATAAGGGCCAAGATGGAGGCAGACGGCGAACAATAATATGAAAAATAAGATCCTGGATTCGGAGTCCAGATCACACACACAGACTCGTGGGGGTCCCAGAAAGAGAAGAGGGAGATGATACTGAATGTTTTCTGGAGATTATACCTGAGATCACCTCAGACTCAGGAGTTGAAGTCCCTCCCATCACAATTGAAAGAGCCCATCGCCTGGGCAAACCAAGACCAGCAGTTGATAAACCAAGAGGCCTGATTATGAGGTTTCTTAATGATCGTGTGAAGGACTTGACGGCAGCAAGGGTTTAAGGAGACCTCCAGTACAAAGGCAAGCCCGTCTTCTTTGCTCCAGATATTCCATACGAGGTTCGCCAACAACTGCAAAAGTTCCACCACATCTGTGAGGAGCTCAGGAAGAGAAAACAGACATGGATTCTCTTTCCCAGCAACTCTTCTGGTGACTTTTGAAGGTAAAACACACGTGCTCAGAACACCAGGAGAAGCAGAGGTGCTCCTAAGGAAGATGCAAAACACAGAGAGATTGAGATTGAGCCACCAGCGTGGGGTATGTGAGTTCGGGATTCATTTTTTATAATTTGAAGAGACTGATGCTAGAGATGTAATGTATTAGTTTTATTAGGATTTTTTTTCTTTATGCTCCATGTTGGCTGTCTGCTTTAGCTCATAAACTCAGTGTCTAGTTACATTCACTCATCAGAGTGCCATATGTGGGAGATTGGATTTGTGTGAAAACGGAAAATTCAAGCATGTGAGCTGGGGAGGTAAATTATCTAGTTCTTTGTAAGGATTGGAGCCTGGGGGGTATAAAGAAAAGTAAGAGTGCAAGTGAGTAAGAGAGAGCACTAAAAATAAGCAAAAAGTAAGACAATTATTCAAATTAAGAATTTTTCTCTCCTGCGTCGTCACAGTAATAATAATGATCTAAGATGGAATAGAGTCAGATGCCAAAACAAATATGTTACACAGAAACCATCAGTCTCTTCAAAACAACATAAATGTTTAATTATGCAACCATTAAATAAACTCTCATGCCCCACGTTATTGGAACCATTTCTTGTTGCTGTTCAGTTCTCTATATTCTGTATTTTTCTGAGGAGCACTTCTGACCTTCAAAAGTCACCAGAAGTTTTCCTAGATGTGAAAAGCTATGCCTCAGTTTTCTTTTCCTCACTTGAGACGTGTTTGCATTTGTACTGGAGGTCTCTCTTAACTTCTGCAACCTTCATGATGCGCTCCTTCTCATGGTGGTTCAGAAACGTCCTTATCAGACCTCGTGGTTTATCAGCTTCTTGTCTTCGTTGGCCGAGGTGAGGTGCTCTTTCTATAGTGATGGAACTCCAGTTCCACTCCAGTGCCAGATATAAACTCTTCTGGACAAAGCCCTCCATATCATCTCCTTCCTTGCTTTCTGGAACCCCCACAAGTCTGATATTGTTCCCGCTGGACTTCACATACACAATGACCACCTTGAGTTGTTATGTCCTCTTTCCTGTCCGTCCTGTGCAGGTCCTAGTGATCCCATGTGTTTTTCACCTTCGAATGTTACCTAAAGAACTGGGCTATTCTGTGTCGTAGTTGTGTCCTGAATTCCTCACAGACATGGTGAAACTTGGCTCGTTGCTGACGGATTTTGTATGCTATGTTTTGAGCGAGAAACACCTTCTTGCCTCTATACTGGATCTCCTTTAACTTTCATGGAGTGATAAGGACAATTATGCAAAAGAAAAATCGGAAAAGCAATATAGCAAAGACAAAAATAGAAGATATTTTGTTAAAAATTGTCCAGTCATTTTAAAATTCATTGTACTTTGTATTCCAAATAGAACAGTAAATCCACATGTCACCAGGTGTTCTTGATGATCACCTTTCTCTTGTGCTGTAAACACACGCAAAAATTCACATCCAATAATTGTGTTTTCTCCATTTTCTATATGTCTGTACCTTGGAGGGTCCAACATGAGAAGGTACTAGGGACTGAAGCCCTATATCATGATAATGATTTTCAATTGATTCTTTAATTGCCTTAAGTGTACACAATTTCCTCAAGACACATGGATTTGCTTATGTTCATGCAAGTTTGAACACAAGCTACGTACCTTTCTCTGCTTGATAGAAATAATGTCAAAGCAAAGACATGCTTGATGTCAAAACACACATTCGGCCACGAGAAGGTGCAGTTAAAAATATTCAAGTTTTATTTTGGCTCTTTAGTGTCTGTACCTTAGAATGTGGTGTAAGCTGAGAGGAGCCGTACCTTGAGTGCACAAATTGCAGTGGGAGGGTAAGTCAAGCCGGCCATGTTGGATGTTCTTCTGTACATTCTGTAAACAGGCATGATAAAAGAAGTCATAAATCATAAATTCACTATTGTATGGTTGTCCTCTCCTGGACGAATGAGGGATTACACCGACATCTCACTATTGTAGGGCAGATTTGTACTGGTCAAAGGAACTATTAATGGAAATGTGTTTACTTTGTATATGTATGTATGTGTACCAGGAAGTGACCTCACTTTCTATATTGAAGTTGTGGATCTGATTGCAAACCACTCTGAGTGAACCCTTGTCTAGTAAGATCTATACTAGAATAGACTACTTTTTTATCCTCAACAAAGGACATAGGTGCAATAGTTTTAACCAGAACAAGACCAAATACAATGATTGTTTGAATCATTCTACAAAAAACTTTTCACCTAAATAAACAAAGAAAAAATATATATATATTTTTTAGACACTGTCAATTTACCCGCCATTACCGAAGAGCAAAACAAACAAAATTAGGTGCTGAAATAACAACTTCTGAAATTCAAAGTGCAATAAAAAAAAAAAAACAACAAAAAAAACAATGGGTTCACCTCAGAGTGGTATAAAGCTCTAAAAGACACACTTACTCCTTTGCTTTTAACAACTTTTAATTGGGTACTTACAAAAAGCTCAAATCCCTCCGAGTTGGAAAGAAGCCATCAAATCCATAATACCTAAAAGAGGGGAAGGACCGACTTGACTGTGCCTCACACACAGACCAATCTCAATTTTGAATTGTATAATATCTACACCTCAATTATGCAAATACTCCCAAATTTTGTTCACAATTACGAGACAGGATTTATTAACAAATGGCAAACACAAGACAACATCTTCACAAATGAACCATATACGAAAAGCCAACGTGTAATAATAAGTCTGGACACTGAAAAAGATTTTGATTCTGTTAGCGGGCCTTATTTATTTAAAGTGCTAACCAAATTTCAAATAAATTATTTAATAATACAAAATATTGAGGCTCTCTATGACGAGTATTAAAACTCTTTTGACTGTTGCTTCCCCTAAACCCTCTTCTGCCCAGAGACTGAAAATTGTTCCCAGCAGCCAGCCAATCAGAAAGCTGGCTCCACCATGTGACCCCCTCTTGCAGGGTTGTGGCCATGTTATGGGGAGCAGAGAAGATGGACTCCGAATAGAGAGATTGCATTTAGTTGTTCTGAAGTTTGATTAGAGCCTGTGTGATGGAAAAATGTCATGCCAGATGATGATGGTTCATAAATGTGTTAGGGGATAGCATTTTGTCTGTGAACGGCTAAAATAAATATTGAAGACAACTTTTATTTATTTTGCCTTATTTCTCTGTCACTGTTTACAGTGGTGTATACGTGTAATATATTGTGAGTAATATATCTGAGCAGATAGTCACACTGGACAGGGTCAGTGTAGCCTCGGGTTCTACTGTAAGAAACCTTGGAGACAGTCTCTTCATTTAAGACCAGGCTTAAAACGTTCCTCTTTGAAATGGCTTATGGTCAGGCCAGTTAGGAACAGAAATAAAAACCTGCAGTTTGCCAGCTACGCCCGGGGGCTACGGCCCAGGGGCCAAATGCGGCCCTCAGACCAATTTTTGTTGGCCCTCAGGCTTCCTGCTAAGTTGGTCTAAACAACAAAAAGTAGTACTTTTTACTGTAAATTTGAAAAAAATTCAAGCATTATGATGTCATACCAACTTAAAATCAATGTTCCAAGGTGTGGAGGTTCATCAAAACAAAGTCAAATGCAACCATCCTGTGAAAAAAGTTTGGGTTAGGGTTAGGGGAAAAGGACTTTGGGAAATGTGTCTAAGGACAGGGGAGGCTGGGAAATTGCTAAATTCCTGTGAACGTTGTTTAATCTGTTTTCCGTTCAACTGCAGTTGTGACTTTCGGGCCTTACAAAAATAAATTGAATTGAATTAAATTATGTTGTGGTATTGGGGGTGTTGTTGTTGTAATGGTGTATTGGTATTGTGTAGTCGTAGTGATAATGCGGTGGTTATTGCTGCTGTTGTTGTAGTGATAGTGTTGTAGAAAAAGATTCAGTTGTAGTCATCTGGACTCTGTTTTAGAAAAAACAAAACGTTTCAACTCTCATCCAAGAGTCATTCTCAATCAGAGAAACAAGTCTGAGAACTCTTGTTTATATCCTACTCTGTGAGAGCCCTGCCCACAGGGCGGGACCTCCTGCTAATGGCCCATAGAAACTGGGATGAGCCTATTGTTCTATTGTTCCCTGCCTCACCTAGAGTGCCTATTTAGCATCCAAATGCACCAGGGCGTCTCCAGGGTTTCAGCAGACCATTATAAACAACGGGAAGGTTGAATCTTAAACCTCCATTACGATTTAATGAAGGATTCTCTTTTTTAACAAAGATTGCCTCCTTAACTCCTCTTTCAAAGTCTTTTCTTTTAGTGATAGTGTTGTTGTAGTGATGCGATGTTACTGCTGTTGTTGTCGGCGGGATGATGCTGTTGTATTGCTGGTCTTGCCGTAGTGATGATGTTGAGGTGTTGGGGGTGTCGTAGTGATGATGTGGTATTGCAGGAGTTGTTGTTGTGGTGGTGGTGGTGTTGTCTTGGTGAATTGGTGAGAGTAGTGTGGTGGTTTTTGCTGATGTAGGTCACCCACCTTTCCACAAAGATCCCAGCCTGCACAGCATGGACAATGCTCCTGAATCTGGGCTTCTCTTCCGGGCGCCTTTTGGCCACGCCCATTTTACTGCTGAAGGTACAGGCCAGCCAATCACGGACCTCGCTGGGCACAGACTCCGCCTTCAGATCACTCAGCTCATCCTCTGTGTCCAGAAGACGCCTGGACAGGACAAGGTTATTATTGGGCAAGCTGAAAGTCTCTTATCTTGCATAGAATATTATTATAAATGAGGACATTTCTTCAATAGTTTTTTGCTTTTGAGTAAATTATATTGATTATGATCAGGAAATCAAAAATATTACTAAAATTTGCTTTAATTCAACAGGTATTATGAGACTGGAGTGTGGCCCTTACTTTGTCTCATCCGTGTAGATAGCATCCAACATGGCCGACGCCATCTCCAGGTTCCTGCGTAGCTCCTGGAGGTCGACTACACCCTGGTCCATCTGCTCCAGGACCCCCTTCATCCTGGAACACAAAGTTATGGTTAAGTACCTAAAATGTAATTGCATGGGAAACTGTTAAGCAGAATTGGCTCTGAGCACAACTGTGCATTGGCTACATCTTGTCACTAGAACGGTAATCGTAACCATTTCCTCCTCAATTCTATCTCCCTGAGTTGGTCTAAAATCAATGACAGTTTACAGTGCATTCAGAATGTAGTCACATCGCTCTTCACTTTTTCCACGTGCAAGGTGCTGCCCGGTGGTCGAGTGGTTAAAGCACAGCAGACGCAAGGCTCCAAGTGCAGCCCTCCGTAATGTTGTGAGTTTGAATCTCGACTCCAACAATTTACTGCATGTCCTCCCTTCTCTCTCACCCCCAATTTCACACTGTCCTTTCCTGTCTAATAAAGCCTATGGGCCACAAAATCTTAAATAAATAAAAATGAAAAAGGGACGAGACCACCCGCGGAGGGTGAAAGGGAATTTTTTATATATATATGAAGTATATGTATATTAGTATTCACAGCCATGACACTCAAAATTGAGCTCAGGTGCATCGTTTTTCCACTAATCTTTCTTGAGATGCTTCTAAGACTTGATTGGTGTCCACCTCTGGTAAATCCGGTTGATTGGACATGATTTGGAAAAGCTAGCCAGAGCCCAGATGGGAACCCAATGGAACAGATCTGAAATTGGCTGTGGACTGACCCTCACCAACCAAAATTATTGGGGTTGGGACGTTCTACAAAGAAGAATGGGAGAAACTGTCCGTAAACAGGCCTGCCAAGCTTGTAGCGTTATACTTAACAAGACTTTAGTCCACCCCACCCACTTATGTTAACTAAGTCACGTGATGCATTAAAAAATGAAAACACATTATTTTCCCAGCGCCACAATCATTACGATTACATCACGCATATGTTTTGGCCACATATCAAGGAGTTAAACAGCTGATTGTGCACGTTGGTGCAGTGGACACACAACGCGAAGAGACTGAAGTTTTGAAAAGAGACTTCTTGGAGTTATTCGACGTGCTTGATAAAATGGAAATAAAAACATTCATAAGTGGACCTCTTCCCAACATCGACAGGAAGATAAACAAGTTTAGCCGGCTGCTTCAGCTGAACACATGGCTGTCCAAAGAGTGTGCAACAAGAGGATTGCACTACATTAAGAACTTTTATCTATTCTGGAAACGAGAGGACCTGTTTAAGAGAAATGACCCACACCTATGCAGAGGTGGAGTGAGGGTGCTGACAGAGAACCTGCGCCACGCTCTGAGGGATCAGAATGGGCCTGGACGGTGTTCTGAGCAGATAGAGAAGAGAGGAATGAGAGAAGAATTCCTGCTCCATCAGCCAGAGACCGAGCCAATATTTCATCATCAGCAGCACCACAACCACAGCCTCCACTAAAGGATTCATCAGCAGCCGCTCCACCACCACCAGCAAAGGATTCCGCTCCAGCTACTCCACAATCACCTCCACCGCCCCCAGCGAAGGACTCATCAGCAATAGCACCACAACAATCTTCACCACGGCCAGCGCAGGAGTCATTTCAGTTCTTTCCCGCACGGTCCTCATCAAAGGCCTTGGACCCATCTGTGGCAGGCCCAGCAGCATCCCTGCCATTGCCCCTGCCCTCAGAGCAGCCCTGGATCCCCCCTGCAACATCTACTCCCACTACAGATTCCTCACTCTCCTTTCCATCTCCACTCTCACCCAGGGGCCTTCCCAGCCATCTGGAATATCTGATCAAATCAGGCATTAAGATTAAGACTCATCTCGCCCAATATAATAAGATCAAGAGTTCTAACAATGATGAACTCTCCTGACTGTAGTTCTGTAAACTCCCCTATAGAACTGCTGCTATACAGAAAAAAAACGCCCCACCAAAAAACCTCCCTGCCTTTTTACTTGGTCCCAAAATCTCACCGGCTCCCGCTACACCAACAAAAGCCCCCCAACCTATCCCCCATTTCCTTTCACCTGGTATCTCCCATAGCTAGGATGCACTGGGTCTCAGTGCATCCTTATACTTATAGTCATATTAAAAATCAAAACCAACCCGGGGCCCTGTGTAAAAACAGCCTCCCCTAGTGCTATTTTCTGTAGTAACATCACACAGATGGGAAAAACAAAATGCGAGTCCGATTGCCCAATCTGAGAAATTTGATTCATATTCCCTGTAAAAAAAAGATAACGCCCAGTCTCACTGAAACTAGTCTGAAACTTGCTGTGCTAAATGTCAGATCCTTATGTAACAAATCATTCTTAATTAATAATTTTATTTCTTCTTTATATCTTGAATTTTATGTTTTTAACTGAAACATGGCTTGACAAAAACACAGGAAATTTAGTTCTAATAGAGTCTGCTCCACCCAACTTTATGTTTGAATTGAAGAGGTGTGTGTGCTTTTGTTAGAGAAGAAATAGTTAACCCACAGGTTGTCCTTTGGGGTGCTTTCAACATTTGAGTACGTAGCCTTTAAAATGAGCTAAAACAGTCTCCATCCATTCTCTTCATTGTTTTATACAAGCCTCCTCAGGACTGCCCAAAGTTTTATGATGATAATTACTGAGATGCTTTCAGTCGTATGCACAGACTTTGATGGTTTGGTCATAACAGGTGCTTTCAATGTTCATGTTGATAATTATCTGTGACAGAAACGCTAAAGAGCTTCATGCTGTCCTTGAAGCCTTCGGTCTTACTCAGGCTGAGTGGCCCCACCCACAGCAGAAGGCGCACCACATTTCAAACGTCAATGTGGTCGATGTTGCTCTGTGATCACTTCTGTGTCTTCATTGACCTGGTCTGTTTTCCCAAACCACCGGCTGGTCCTGCAGTTGCAGGAGACACATAAATGACGCCAACATGGAGACTGTTTATGGAAATTATAAACTTTGAAAATGTCTCATGTTCTAATGTAAATGATTTGTTGAACTCTGTTACATCTAGTGTTTTGGATGTTCTCGACACCATTGCCCCTATGAAGGCTAAAATTGTTAAAAATAAGCGGAAGGCGGAAATGCTTTTAAATTCTACATGCAAAAATAACCCTAAAACCACTTGCAACTTAGAGCTGACTCACTTTGCACCTGTAACGGACAAACTGTCCAGGAGTTCATCACCAGTCTGAGTTCATCTACATGCTGCGTCCATGTGTGACCTCCAGATTTCTAAAGTCTGTGTCGAACAGTTTGGTTAGCACCACTCACTCAAATAGTTAACATATCGCTTCAATCTGGAACATTCCCAATGTCTTTGAAAACTGCGGTCATAAAGCTCTCTCCTAAAGAAGAGCAGTCTTGATGCCGAAGTACTGAGTAATTACGGCCATCTCTAATTCTGCATTTTGGGCCAAAGTCCTTGAAAAGGTTATTTACCAACAGCTCACTGATTTCCTCTTATAAACAACTCATTTGATGTTCCCAGTCAGGTTTTAGACCTCATAACAGCACTGACACTGCTGTTGTCAAGGTGACAATGACATCCACCTGAACACTGACGCGGGCAAAACCTCGATCTTAATTTTGTTGGATCTGAGTGCTGCTTTTTGACACTGTCGATCATGGACCCCCTTACAGAGGACTAGATGACTGGGTGGGCATCACTGGCACTGCCTAAAACTGGTTAAAGTCCTATCTGGAAGACAGGAAGTACTTTGTTGAAATTGGTAACTGTGTCTCAGACCAGATGCCCTGACCTGTGGGGTGCCCAAGGGTCAATCCTGGGAACCCCTTCTGTTCAACCTCTACATGCTGCCGTTAGGTCAGTTGATACGCAGCGAGAATGTGTCCTATCACAATTATGCAGACGACACTCAAATCTATGTTTCCATGATGGCAGGTGAAATGGACCAGTGGATTCACTCTGTCACTGCATCCAACAGATCAGTGTGTGGATGCAAAACAACTTTCTCCAGCTGAACTCAGACAAGACTGAAATCAAAAGTATAGTGTCTAAACCAGACTTGGAGAGACTTATCCATGCGTTTGTCTCTAGTAGATTAGACTGCTGTAACGGCCTGCTCACTGGCCTCTACAAACGAGCTGTAAAACAGCTGCAGTACATCCAGAACGCTGCTGCTCCGGTCCTGACTAGAACCAGGAAGTACGATCACATTAGTCCTGTGCTCAGGTCTTGCACTGGCTCCCTGTGGCTCAGAGAATAGACTTCCAAGCAGCTCTTGCTTGTATACAAGTCGCTCCATGTACATCTCGGACATGTTAGTGCGCATATAAACCATCTCGGACTCTGAGGACCTCAGGACCGGTCTCCTGCTGGGTGCCCAGTCTGGACTAAACATGGGGAATCTGCATTATCAGTTTTATGCAGCTAAAATCTGGAAGTCTTCCTGAGGATGTGAGACAGGCCTCTACTCTGGCAATGTTCAAATCTAAGCAAAAAACTGTTGCATATGACTGAAACGATCTTATTTGCACTCTCTCTTTTATGTTTTTAACTATTCTGTCTTGTCTTTGTGATATTAATGCATTTCCTGTTTTCATGTTGTGGGAAGCACTTTGAATTGCCTTTGTGTACGTATTGTGCTCTACAAATAAACTTATCTTGCCTTAACTTTCAGACCCCAGGAGCACAGGCCCAAGTGGTGGTGTGGCAGTGATCTCACACTCAAGCCTACTCGTGAGTCCTAAAATTAAACAATGCATTTCGCTCATTTGAAAGGCTCATGTGATCAATCACATGTGCAAATTGGAGAAACCAAAAAGGAGTCTCTACCGACCTCCTGGTCCCTATGCAGAGTTCTTTGACTTTTTATCAAAACTTAGTGTTGGACTGGGAGAACATGGTGATCGTTGTAGATTTACTTCTTTTTTTTCTTTTTCATTAAGATTCTTATACATGAACTAGAAACTGCAATGGCAGGAAGCCATTGCGAGTGACTGCCTAGTGAAAAAAACAAAAGGCACTCTTTCACACGTCTATATAAAACCACAAAATCAAGTATAAATATATCTCGCAGTCAGTGCTCACTGATTTGTAGGTGCAGCCTTCTTTTGTTCAGGAAAGTTGCAGCCCCCCAGCCCCCCCTCATCATGACAGACTCCCCCATCACCGATCACTTTCTGCACTATAACTATACATTTAACTGTAATTCTCGTGTACATAGTAATGACTATTTTCATTTTATACTATAGTAACTTTAAAATGTTTCTTAATGCATTCCCTTTGGATTGAATATATGTGTTTTTATTATTGCTCAGTGTTTTATGTTGCACCTTAATGCCGAGACAAGTTCCTATGTTTGAAAATTCGGTTAATTGCCAATGGCAATAAACCCTTTCTGATTCTGATTCTGATGACGATGTCACAAACCTCCAACATCCCGCAACATCACCAACATTCCGCCACTTTAAGAGATAGGGAAAATTGTAAGAAAAAATTATAAGACCAAGGAATAACGAAAGCAAGTCCAGGAATCACACGAGAATTATCTGCAAACTAAACTTTGAATGACGAAAATCGGACAAGAAATGCGACCTGTGAAAGCCAAGAGAGATGGAAACATCCAATGTTCCAAGACGAATCCTAAGAAAATGACATGGCTGAGGATTAACCGAATGCAAGTACAGGAATCAGAAGAGAATTATCTACAACCTGAAGTTTGAATGACATAAATCGGACAAGGAATGCGACCTGTGCAGCCCACCGAAAAACGCCATCGCGAGTGACTGCCTAATGCAAAAACAAAACGCACTTTTTCACACGTCTATATAAAAACACAAAATCAAGTATAAATATGTCTCACAATCACTGCTCGCTGATTTGTAGGTGCAGTCTTTCTCTTTGTAGGAAAACCTGGAACTAATAGTCAATTAGTGGTTAATAGTGGTCAATATGGCCAATGCAGTCACATGCATGGCCATATTCTGTACAGTTGCTATGACGATGATCTCGCAAAGCCCCAACATTCCGCGACATCGCCAACATTTCACACCAATCATAATGGCTGCATTGTAATCAGTGTTGGGAGGCGTTCAAATGATTAAAATTTCAACCCAATCAGATGAAGCATGTTTGCGGCAGAAATATTTGTATGTGTTTGTGAACATTAATTGCGCCCCTGCTGGCCAATAGTGAAAAATACACTATAGTTCCCAAATCCCGGAAAAAATAGTTTCCATGACGATTATGTCACATAGCATTGACATGTGGGTGAATGAATATCCAAATAAATGACAAACATGTGTATCACCAGTGTTTATTTGCCTTTAAGTTTTCCTTGATGAGTCACCATCAACCAAGTGACACGTCTAAAACAAAACGCACTTTTTCACACCTCAATATAAAACCACAAAATCAAGTATAAATATGTCTCACAATCAGTGCTCCCTGATTTGTAGGTCCAAGTTTCCTCCTATACAGGATTGGTTGGCATATTCTGTACAGTTGTCATGTCGATGATATCACACAGCCCTAGTTGCCATGACGGTCTGCGTAATGCATGGCTGTATTCTGTACAGTCGCTATGACGATGATGTCACACAGCTCCAACATCCCCCAACATTCCGCCACTCTAAGAAATAGGGAAACATTTGAAGAGGAATATCGAAAAAATTACAAAAATGAGGAATACCGAAAGCAACAGGAGGAATCACACGAGAAATATCTACAAACTGAACATTGAATGATGAAAATCGGAGAAGAAATATGACCTGTGAAAGCCAAGAGAGACGGAAACATCCAATGTTCCAAGACAAATCCTGACTAAATGACAAGGCTGAGGATTACCCGAAAGCAAGTCCAGGAATCACGAGTCAATGATCTACAACCTGAACTTTGAATGAAGTAAATCGGACAAGGAATGCGACCTGTGCGGCCCACCGAAAAACGGGGATAAATGTGGAAAAAATAATAATCATAATAAAGAAACACACAAGAACATATAGTGACCGCATTCTATGGAATGGTCTAAAGCAGGAAAAAAACAGGATATAAAAGAACTAAAAAAGGACTAAAGCAAGACTACAGCAGCTCTAAAGCAGGAATAAACCAGGACTAAAGCAGAACTAAAGCAGGTCTAAAGGAAGACTAAAACAAGACTAAGCAGGTCTAAAGCAGTGCAAAAACAGGACTAAAACCGGACTAAAACAGGACTAAAGCAGGGCTAAAACAGGTCTAAAGCAAAACTAAAACAAGACTAAAGCAGGACTAAAACAGGACTAAAACAGGTCTAAAGCAGGTTTAAAAAAGGACTAAAGCAGGACTTAAACAGGACTAAAGCAGCTGTAAAGCTGGACTAAAACAAGACTATAAAAGGACTGAAGCACGTCTAAAGCAGGACAAAAACAGGAATAAAGCAGTACTAAAGCAAAAGTAAAGCAGGACTAAAACAAGACTAAAGCAGGACTAAAACAGGACTAAAACAGGACTAAAGCAGGACTAAAGCAAGACTAAAGCAGGACTAAAACAGGACTAAAGCAGCTGTAAAGCTGGACTAAAACAGGAATATAAAAGGACTAAAGCAGGTCCAAAGCAGGTCCAAAACAGGACTAAAGCAGGACTAAAGCAGGTCTAAAGCAGGACTTAAACAGGACGAAAGTAAGACTAACGCAGCTCAAAAGCAGGCTCTAAAACAGGACTAAAACAGGACTAAAGCAGGACTAAAACAGGACTAAAGCAGTTCTACAGCAGGACAAACAGGACTATGAAAAGGACTGAAGTAGGTCTAAAGCAGTTTCTTAAACAACAGGACTAAAGCAGGACTAAAGCAGGTCTAAAGCAGGACTAAAACAAGACTAAGCAGGTCTATAAGCAGTTACATATTCAGGGACTAAAACCGGACTAAAACAGGACTAAAGCAGGGCTAAAACAAGGTCTAAAGCAAGACTAAAACATGACTTAAGCAGGACTTAAACAGGACTAAAGCAGGACTAAAACAGAACTAAAACAGGACTTAAAGCAAGGACTAAGCCGGACAAAAAAGGACTAAAGCAGGTCTAAAGCAAGGACTAAAACAGGACTAAAACAGGACTAAAACAGAACTAAAGCAGGTCTAAAGAAGGACTAAAACAGGACTAAAGTAGGACAAAAGCAGGACTAAAACAGGTCTAAAGCAGGACTAAAGCAGACTAAAACAGGTTTATAGCAGGACTAAAGCAGGACTAAACAGGACTAAAGCAGGACTAAAGCAGGACTAAAAAGGACTAAAGCAGGACTAAAACAGGTCTAAAAAGGACTAAAGCAAGGTCTAAAGCAGGACTAAGCAGGACTAAACAGGACTAAAGCAGGACGTAAAGCAGACTAAGCAGGACTAAAACAGGACTATAAGCAGGACTAAAGCAGGACTAAAACAGGACTAAAGCAGGACTAAAGCAGGACTAAAACAGGACTAAAGCAGGTCTAAAGCCAGGACTAAAGGCAGGACTAAAACAGGACTAAAGCACGAGGACTAAAGCCAGGACTAAAACCAGAGACTAAAGCAGGACTAAAGCAGACTAAAGTACTAAAACAGGACTAAAGCAGGTCTAAAGCGAGGACTAAAGCAGGACTAAAACAGGACTAAGCAAGACTAAAACAGGACTAAAGCAGGACTAAAACAGGACTAAAGCAGGTCCAAAAACAGGACTAAAGCAGGATTAAAGCAGTCTAAAGCAGGAAACTTAAACAGGATCGAAAGTAAGACTAACGCAGCTCAAAAGCAGGGCTCTAGAACAGGACTAAAACAGGACAATAATAGCAGTAACTAAAACTGTGACTAAAAGGCAGTTCTACAACGAAGACAAAATGCAGGCACTCTATAGAAATGAGACTGAAGTAGGGTTTATTAAGGAGTTCTATAAGGCGAGGAACATAGAAGCAGACTAATAGCAGTCTTCTAGAATGAGGGACTAACAAGATGACTAATGCAGGCTAAAGCAGTAGCATTTTTCAGAGCTATAAACCGACTATAAACAGCTAAAGCAGGTGTAAAACAGGTCAGAAGGCAAGAAGTACAAATAACATGAAACTTAAGGCCAGGACTAAACGGACTAAAGCAGGGACTAAAACAGTACTATAAACCAGGACTTAGAAGCAGGCTAAAGCCGCGGAACAATAAAGGACTAAAGCAGTGTCTAAAGCAGACTGAAGAGACCAGGACTAAAACTGTGACTTAAAACAGTAAACTAAAAGAGCAGTCTAAGAAGGCTAAAACAAGGACTAAAGTAGGACAAGAACGGCACGGGATTAAAGTTCTAAGAGACTGAGTAGGCATAACATATACAGGACTGTAAAGCAGGACTAAAAAGCTGTATATGCGGTGACTAAAAGCAAGGGACTAAAACAAGGACTAAAGCAGGAGACTACAACAGTGACTTAAAAAAGGACTTAAAGGCAGGATCTAACATCAGGTACTAAAAAGGACTAAAGCAGAGTGCTAATAAAGTCATAAAGGCTAAAGGCAGGGACCTTAAACCAGGACTTAAAGGCATGCAAGCTGGACTTAAAAGCAAGGACTTAAAAGACAAGCAGCAGTACTTAAAGCGGCAGAGGCATCAATAAACAGGAACTAAAGCAGGACAAAGAGGACTAAGCAAATCAAAGCAGCACTAAAGGCAGAGCTAAAGCCAGGCTAACCCAGGACTAAACAGGAACTAAAAGTCAGGAGTAAAGCATAGACTAAGCAAGGACCTAAAGATACAAGGACTATAAGCAGGATTAAGCAACTAAAGGAATAAAAAGGACTAAAGCAGGCAAGCACATAAGAACAGATAAGCAAGTCTAAAGCAGGACTTAAATCGAAAGTATGACAGAACGGAGCAAGCCATCTAAAACAGGCTAAAACAATAAAAGAACATCGGGACTAAAGCAGGACAAAAACAGGACTAAAAGCATTAAAGCGCAGGCAAAACAGGACATAAAAGACTGGAGTAGGTCTAAACAGTTCTAAAAACGGACTAAAGCCAGGACTAAAGGCAAAGGTCTAAAGCAGGAACTAAAAACAAACTAAGCAGGTCTAAAGCAGACATATTCAGGACTAAAACCGGACTAAAACAGGACTAAAGCAGGGCTAAAACCAGGCTAAAAGCAAGACTAAAACATGACTTAAGCAGGACTAAAACAGGACTAAAGCAGGACTAAAACAGAACCTAAAAAACAGGACTTAAAGCAGGACTAAAGCCGGACAAAAAAGGGACTAAACAGGTCTAAAGAGACTAAAAACCAGGACCTTAAACAGACTAAAAACAGAACTAAAGCAGTTCTAAAGAAGACCTTAAAACAGGACAAAGTAGGGACAAAAAGCAGGACTAAAACATGGTCTTAAAAGCAACTAAGCAGGACTAAAACTAGGTTTATAAGCAGACTAAAGTCAGACTAAAACAGGACTAACAGGACTAAAGGCAAAAGGACTAAAGCAGACTAAAAAAGCTAAAAGGAGTCCTTAAAAGCAGTCCAAAGGCTAAGGGACTAAAGCAGGACTAAAACAGACTAAGCAGGACTAAAAAGCCAAGACTAAAGCAAGACTAAAAACAGGACTAAAGCAGGTCTAAAGCTAGGACTAAAGCAGCTGTAAAAGCTGGACTAAAACAGGAATATAAAAGGACTAAAGCAAGGTCAAAGCAGGTTTCCCAAAACAGGACTAAAGAGCAGGACTAAAGCAGGACTAAGCCAGGACTAAAGCAGGTCTAGAAGCAGACTTAAACAGGACGAAAGCAGTTCTACAGCAGGACAAAACGAGGACCATATAAAGGACTGAATGTAGGTTCTAAAGGCATGTTCTAAAACAGGACTAAAACAGGAACTAAAGCAGGCCTAAAGAAGACTAAGCCAGGACTAAAGACTAAAATGGGACTATTTTTATAATAAATGTCATTAGAACATTTGGTTCAAAATGATATTAAAAAACAGTACCTGCCAAAAAAGCTCACTTACATTTAGTTCTTTCAGAACAAACGCAGCTGTCACTAGGCAACATGCACAGTGTCATGCATGTTTTTGGAGGTCTCTGAGCTGAAGCAGTCTAATTAAAAAAAGTCCAGACTGAGCATTGAAACATATGCACCGTAATGAAATGGACAACGGGGAAAAGCTTCTGAAAGCACTAAACTGGTGACATCAGGATCTGCACCTGAGAAATCATGTAATTTTCACCTTTCCTTTGCCCTCCAGAGTCCACGTTAAGCTGTAAAATTATGTGTGTTTTTATTACAATCCAACACATATTCACAGAGAAATTTATCTTAACGAATTTTAGACGCGCCTTAAGCAAAAGTGCACTGACAGAGCAGTGTTTCAGAGGAACCGCTAAGACCAGCGGCAGAGCAGCAGCAAAGTAATGCAGAGTGCTACGGAAGTGTCACGAAAAAAATTCTTGGAATATATTTTTAATTATGGGAAAAGCGGGCCAGACCAAACTGCTTCAAGGTCCGGACCTGGCCCGCGGGCCGCCTTTTGTAGACCCCTGATCTAGAATATAATTCACAGTGGTGAGTTCTGTATCCTTCTCCGGTTCATTACCCTTAAGAGCTGAACCTAAGAGCTTAGAGCCTTAGAGCTGAGCCTTAGAGCTGAACCTTAGAGCTGAACCTTAGAGCTGAGCCTTAGAGCTGAAGTCTCTTAGAGCTGAACCTAAGAGCTGAACCTAAGAGCTGAGCCTTAAGAGCTGAATCCTTAGAGCTACCTTAGAGCTGACCTTAGAGCTGAACCTTAGAGCCTGCAAGCTGAGCTTAGAGCTGAACCTTAAGAGCTGAACCTTGAGCTGAACTTAGAGCTGAACTTAAAGCTGAACCTTAGAGCTGAAGCGCTTAGAGCTTGAACCTTAGAGCTGAACCTTAGAGCTGAACCTAAGAGCTGAACTAAGAGCTGAACCTTAGAGCCTTAGAGCCTTAGAGCTGAACCTTAAGCTGAAGCCTTAGAGCTGAGACTTAGAGCGAACCTTAGAGCTGAACCTAAGAGCTGAGCCTTAGAGCTGAACCTTAGAGCTGAACCTTAGAGCTGAACCTAAGAGCTGAGCCTTAGAGCTGAACCTTAGAGCTGAACCTTAGAGCTGAGCCTTAGAGCTGAGCCTTAGAGCTGAATGATAGACTTAGTTCAGAGGTTTTACCACTGTTGCTATAGAATGCATATATATAATGTCACCATAATCTAGAACTGAGAAATGTAGCCTGGATTAGTTTTTTTCTAAAATTAAGAGGAAAGCATGTTTTATTTCTAAAGAAGAATGACAATCTGGTTTAAGATGATTTGTCAGCTCTTGTACGTGTTTGTTGAAGGAGAGTTTATCATCCATCCAGAGGCCCAAGTATTTGTAATGGGGTACTTTTACCATCAAGTGTGAGAATAGATGTATTTTTTGGGTCAATAGAGTGTCTTTTGGAGAAGAGCAAACATTTAGTTTTATTTGAATTCATTCATAATTTTAAATTAACACAGTTTTGTTGGATGGAGTGAAAATCCTCTTGAAAAATTTGAATCACTTGGGCACAAGAAGGTATTTTAGCATACAGAATAGCATCATCTGCATACAAGTGGATGCTGCTGTGTTTTAGATTTAGAACAGTGGTCCAAGGACAGAGCCTTGAGGAACACCTTTATTAAGGTAAGAATCTTCAGATTGAAAGCCATCAGCAGAAACAACTTGAGCTCTATTTGTGAGGTAATGGGTAAACCATTTTTGGTATCGAACCCAACAACATCCAGACGCTCCAAGAGAATACAATGATTTATTGAATCAAAGGCCTTTGACAAATCAACAAAAACAGCAGCACATTCTTCATGATTATCCAATGCACTAGCAATATAATTTATAACTTTGGTAGCAGCTGTGATAGTGCTATGTCAATTCAATTCAATTCAATTTATTTTTGTAACGCCCAAAATCACAACAGTAGTTGCCTCGAGGGGCTACAGTGGAAAACAAAATAAACAATGTTCATAGGAGCTTGGAAATGTCCCAGTGTCCTGTGTCCTTAGACAGATGTCCCAAGCCCCCCTGTCCTTAGACCCTCATTCTCGGCCAGGAAAAACTATCAAACCTCTTTGGGAAAAAGTAGAAACCTGTAGGAGTTCCACAGTGAAGGAGAGATCCCACTCCCTCGGACGGACAGGAGGACACGCCTCAATTTGAAGATACACGGTGGAACAAGACCCACTCAGGAGGAGAACCAATTCTTTGAGGCCGATGAAGAACCGTTCATATGGAGTAGAGACCGTTTCTCCAGGCAGATGAGGAGCATCTGGATCCACAGGTGCTCGATGTGCCTGCTCCACTCCCGTCGGGGAAGTGGAAGAAGAAGAAGGAAAAGCGATGAACAAATTGCCAGTGAAATTAAATATTAAATATTGTTTGATAGAAAAGTAGTCTTTCTCAGAGGATAGTGCTCAAGCTGCCATACTTCCCCCAGTATAGTTGCTCCTAGGGCAGCGTAGCTGGGAACCTGGTCTAAATCCAGACTGGTAGCTGTTTAAAATGGAATATTTGGTTAAGAACGCACGCACCTGGTTACTTATGAGCTTCTCTAACAGTTTTGCTCGGCAGGATAGTTTGGAGATTGGACGGAAATTATTCAAATCATTTTTTTTGGCCTTCTTTGTGCAAAGGGAGAACAAAAGCAGTTTTCCACAGTAATGGGATACTCTGTGTGAATTGTGAGATCAAAAAGATGAGCTGAACAATTTACAAATAGTAGGGCTGATAAGAAAAGTAACCTAGATTCGTCAGCTCCACTGGACTTTTTGGATCTATAGAGAGCAAACATATTTAATACTTCATACTGTGTAAAGGGCTTAAGGGAAAATACTTGATCCTCAGGTCTATTCTCATGTATTGGACTAACAATAAAAAGAGTAGAAGCATCATAGATATTTCCAGATTCAGCAGTGTGCTGATTAAACGCACACACCCGATCAGACCGATCAAGCAGACAGACTTAGTACTTGTGTGAAGGATATAAAAATCTGGATGACACTTAATTATTTGTTTCTTAACCCTGAAAAAAACGAGGTCATTGTACTAGGCCCTAATCATCTACGAGACGCTTTATCTGAGCAGATGGTCCCACTGGACAACGTCAGTGTGGCCTCCAGCTCCACTGGAAGAAACCTTGGAGTCTTATTTGACCAAGAGCTCTCATTCAAAGCACACATAAATCAAGCCTGTAAAACCAGCCTATTTCCATCTGCGTAATATAGCCAAAATCAGACAAATCTTGCCTAAAAGCGATGCTGAAAACTTGTCCATGCGTTTGGTAACAATCTAGATTAGACTACTGTAACTCCCTGCTCTTAGCGTGCCCTAAAAGCGCCATAAAAAGCTTTCAACTGGTTCAAAATGCAGCAGCAATATTACTAACAGGAACTAAAAGAAGAGAGCACATTACGCCGGTGCTCGAGTCTCTTCACTGGCTCCTGTCGAGTTTAGAATCAAATTCAAAATCCTCCTCCTGACTTACAAAGCCATAAATGACCTGGCCCCATCCTACCTCAAAGAGGCTATAGTACCTTATTTATCCAAACAGAGCACTTCGCTCTCAAATTTATGGACTTCTGGTGGTCCCAAGAGTCTCTAAAAGCATAGTAGGAAGGTAGAGCATTTAGCTACCAAGCTCCTGTGTTGTGGAATCAGCTCCTGTCCATGTTAAAGAGGCCGACACAGTCTCTTCATTTAAGACCAGGCTTAAAACGTTCCTCTTTGAAATGGCTTATGGTCAGGCCAGTTAGGAACAGAAATAAAAACCTACAGTTCCCAGCTATGCTGCCCTAGGAGCAACCTATACTGGGGGAAGTATGGCAGCTTGAGCACTATCCTCTGTTTCTTACGACTTTTCTATCAAACAATATTAATATTTTAATTTCACTTGCAATCTGTTGATCGCTTTTCCTTCTTTTTCTCCCACTTCCCCGACGGGAGTGGAGCAGGCACATCGAACGACCTGTGGATCCAGATGCTCCTCAACTGTCTTTTGAAAACAGTCTGCCTGGAGAAACGGTCTGCCTGGAGAAACGGTCTCTACTCATTATGAACGGTTCTTCATCGGCCTCAGAGAAAAAACAAATAAAAAAAAAAAAAAAAAAAAATAAAAAAAATAACGTAAAAAAAAAAAAAAAATAAAAAAGAAAAAAAATAAAAAAAAAAATAAAAACAAAAACCATAAAAAAAAAAAAAACGAGAATAAAGAAAAAAAATACAAAACAAAAATAAAAAAACTTGAAAAAAACCATATAGAACAAAAAAAAAAAAAAAAAATACAAAAATAAAATAATAATAAAAAAAATAAAGAAACAAAAACATTATAAAAAAAAAAAAGCTTGGTTTCTTCCTTTCCTTGAGTGGTGTTCCAGCTCCACCTCTTTTTGCAAATCTCCTGAGTGGGTCCAGCTCCACCTTCTATCTGCAAATTGAGGCGTGTCCGCCTGTCCGTCCGAGGGAGTCGGATCTCTCCTTCACTGTGGAACTTCTACAGGTTTCTACTTTTTCCCAATGAGGTTTGATAGTTTTTCCTGGCCGAGAAGGAGGGTCTAAGGACAGGGGGGCTTGGGACATCTGTCTTAGGACATTACCAAGTCCCGATGAACATTACTTATTCTGTTTTTATTCTGTTTTTTCCACTGATTTGGAGCGTTACAAAAATGAATTGAATTGAATATCTTTTTTTGTCGTCAAGCTGATTGAATCTTTAATGATTTCATTTGGTAAAGAGGGAGCAGAGTCAAATTGTGTTCATACAAAATAAATGTACCTAAAATATCAGGCTATTTGTTTAATACCAAATTAAATACCATAATGAACTATTTACCACTTGAGGGTCACAATGTATTTTTTAATACTAATAACTTTGTGTTGTTATTAGACAATTAAAGCGATCACCACTTCACATGGATGTATGGACTCATCATAACTTAACACAAGGAAGGTCAAGTACAAACTGACCAAACTACAAATATAATGTATTAAGTTAAAATGTACATTCTTTATTTAACTGACAATGCAAAAGTAATAGTTATCCTTACTAATTTATCTTTTACTGCTCCGACTGTTCCCTCTTGCCAAAGTGATAAAACAAGTTACATTAAATTAAACAAATGGCAAAAGCATTGACTGATTAACAATTAACACTGATAAAACTACAAAAATGGGAATTTCCACAGAATTGTGATTACATTATTTCAAAACTTTATTTATGCTCAAACGAAAAATTACTTCTCTTAATCAAATTATGGCTCTAACATAGTCTAATGCACTTTGTCTCAGCGTTGTCGGGAGTTATAGTCATAATAAAATCAAACCAACCCTGTGTAAAAACAGCCTCCCCTAGTGCTATTTCTGTAGTCACATTACACAGATGGGAAAACAAAATGCGCCATCTGAGAAATTTGATTCATATTCCCTGTGAAAAGATAGCGCCCAGTCCCACTGAAACTAGTCTGAAACTTGCTGTGCTAAATGTCAGATCCTTATATAATAAATCATTCTTAATTAATAATTTTATTTCTTCCTATAATCTTGATTTTATGTTTTTAACTGAAACATGTCTTGAAAAAAACACAGGATATTTAGTTCTAATAGAATCTTCTCCACCCAACTTTATGTTTGAAAACACAAAGGGAGGAGGTGTGTGTGCTTTTGTTAGAGATGAAATAGTAACCCAGAGGTTGTCCTTCGGGTTGTTTTCACCCTTTGAGTATGTATCCTTTAAAATTGAGCTAAAACAGTTTCCATCCATTCTCTTCATTGGTTTATACAAGCCTCCTCAGCACTGCCAAAGTTTTATTGATGATTTTACTGAGATGCTTTCAGTCATATGCACAGACTTTGATGATTTAGTCATAACAGGTGGTTTCAATGTTCATGTTGATAATGTTTGTGACAGAAACGGTAAAGAGCTTCATGCTGTCCTTGAAGCCTTCGGTCTTACTCAGCACGTGAGCGGCCCCACCCACAGCAGAGGGCACACCCTAGATCTTCTAATTACAAAGGTGGTTAATATTTCAAACGTCAATGTGGTCAATGTTGCTCTGTGATCACTTCTGTGTCTTCTTTGACCTGTCTGTTTTTCCCAAACCACCAGCTGGTCCTGCAGTTCTCCGGAGGAGACACATAAATGACGCCACATGGAGACTGTTTATGGAAATTATAAACTTTGAAAATGTCTCATGTTCTAATGTAAATGATTTGTTGAACTCTGTTACATCTAGTGTTTTGGATGTTCTCGACACCATTGCTCCTATGAAGGCTAAAATTGTTAAAAAAAAAAAGCAGAAGGCGCCATGGAGAAACGATGATTCGGTCAGGGCACAGAAAACGAAGGATATTTTTCTGAACTAATTGGAAGCTGTTGTTGTCCTGTTTGTCACAGTAAACAGATGAACAAACCTTCAGCTCAGCTGCTGTTGGAACTCATTTCCACATCCAAGTGTAATGAGTTTGCATTATTCTTTAATGACAAAGTTCAGGGCATTAAAAATGTTATAAATTCTATGATGCAAAAAATAACCCTCAAACCACCTACACACTTAGAGCTGACTCACTTTGCACCTGTAACTGACAAAACTGTCCAGGAGATCATCACCAGTCTGAGTTCATCTACATGCTGCCTCCATGTGTGACCTCCAGATTTCTAAAGTCTGTGCTGAACAGTTTGTTAGCACCACTCACTCACATAGTTAACATGTCGCTTCAATCTGGAACGTTCCCAATGTCTTTGAAAACTGCGGTCATAAAGCCTCTCCTAAAGAAGAGCAGTCTTGATGCCGCAGAGTCATTACCGGCCCATCTCTAATCTGCCTTTTTTGGGGCAAAATCCTTGAAAAGGTTGTTTACCAACAGCTCACTGATTTCCTCTTAATAAACAACTCATTTGATGTTTTCCAGTCAGGTTTTAGACCTCATCACAGCACTGAGACTGCTGTTGTCAAGGTGACAAATGACATCCACCTGAACACTGACGCGGGCAAAGCCTCAGTCTTAATTCTGTTAGATCTGAGTGCTGCTTTTGACACTGTCGATCATGGTACCCTCTTACAGAGACTAGAGGACTGGGTGGGCATCATTGGCACTGCCCTAAACTGGTTAAAGGGGTCAATCCTGGGACCCCTTCTGTTCAACCTCTACATGTTGCCGTTAGTTCAGTTGATGCCTAGTGAAAATGTGTCCTATCACAATGATGCAGACGACACTCAGATCTATGTTTCACTGACGGCAGGTGAATATGGACCAGTGGATTCACTCTGTCACTGCATCCAACAGATCAGTGTGTGGATGCAAAACAACTTTCTCCAGCTGAACAAGACTGAAAACATCGTCTTTGGCCCACAGAAACAAAGAGAAATTGTTAACAGTCACCTCCAGAGTCTCGCTCTAAAACTTACAAATCAAGTTAGAAATCTGGGGGTAATAATGGACTCAGACTTGAATTTTAACAGCCACGACAAATCAATAACATCAGCAGCCTTTTACCATCTTAAAAACATTGCGAAAAGAGACTTATCTATGCATTTGTCTCTAGTAGATTAGACTACTGTAACGGCCTGCTCACTGGCCTCCCAAACGAGCTGTAAAACAGCTGCAGTACATCCAGAACGCTGCTGCTCGGGTCCTGACTAGAACCAGGAAGTAAAATCACATTAGTCCTGTGCTCAGGTCTCTGCACTGGCTCCCTGTGGCTCAGAGAATAGACTTCCAAGCAGCTCTGCTTGTATACAAGTCTCTTCATGGCCTAGCACCAAAGTACATCTTGGACTTGTTAGTGCCATATGAACCATCTCGGACTCTGAGGACCTCCTGCTGGTGCCCAGAGTCAGGACTAAACATGGGGAATCTGCGTTTCAGTTTTATGCAGCTAAAATCTGGAACAGTCTTCCTGAGGAGGTGAGACAGGTTCTACTCTGGCAATGTTCAAATCTAAACTAAAAACTGTTTTGTTTGGCTGTGCATAAGACTGAAACAATCTTATTTTCACTCTTCTCTTTTATGTCCTAAACTATTTGACGGATAGCCTGAAAATGGCACCTTTTAATTTCTTTAAATTAAGGTTTTGTGATTTTTGCCATGTCTTCGTGATTTTAATGCATTTTTTTCCTGTTGTGTGAACGACTTTGAATTGCCTTGTGTACGAATTGTGCTCTACAAGTAAACTTGCCTTGCCTTGCCTTGCCTAATGGTGCTTTTTAAATAAATTGAATTCTATTAAAGGGTTAGGGTGGAAATGCTTAACAGCCTTCATTCAAACGTTTTATTAGTGGTGCTCACTAACACATGGATGTGCGGGTTCCCCATGGCAGGGCCCCCATGGCAGGGCCCCCATGGCAGGGCCCCCATGGCAGGGCCCCCATGGCAGGGCCCCCATGGCACAGCAGCTCTTGTTTTACCGCCAGCCCACTATCGGCTCACTAACATGACAAACTCGTATGTCCAAACAGCAGTTTATCTTTTTCTAAATCGCCACATTTATATAGCGCTTTTCTACCTTCAAGGCACTCAATGCGCTTTACATCAAGGAACCAGTCACTCATTCACACCAGTTGCCCAAGGACACAACAACAGTATTCACATGAGGCAGCTGCGATCGTACCGCCAACCTGTGAGCCAGTGGATCTGACTGCTCTACCAGGATGTTAATGTTGGGAGCAGGATTCGAACTGCCAAGACGAGCACTCTACCACAGAGCTACTGCCGCCCCCAAAGTTATCTGTTTTTATTATTATACTGTGCATAATCTGTTTCTGTACCATTTGTTGCAACAATAGAATTTCCCCATTGTGGGACAAATAAAGGTGATCTTATCTTATCACTCTCTTTGTAAAATAAGTTCAATACCGGAAGGGTGTTGTTGAGAGTGACGTTTCTTTTCATCATCAAGTCTTTTTCTTCTTTCGTTTTTCAGCACCGAGGGTATATATTCTTTTGGAAGACCACGCTCTGTTGTGTTTATGTCTCGCTTTCATTCTGCTTGGGCACAAGTTGACCAATCACGCAGGTCTGGTGCCTCGGTTGCCAGTTTGTCATTACAAATAAATGCTGTTTGTGCGTTATATGTTACCGCTATGTGCGCTACAGCGCTAGCAGCACTACTACACTGTTTGCACAGCAACAGCTCTACTACGCGAGTGGCGCACACTGTGCTTGCACTTCGCATGAGTCAGGTTGCCAGATTGGGGGCCTTTTTAACACCTCGGGGCCCTAAGCGGCTGCATGGTCCACTTATAGGCTGGGCCGGCCCTGCTTATAGGACCTTTTAACTGTTATACTTGTGTTATACTTGTGTATACATTTTGTGTTCCGCACACACCCATTAACACCCATTTAACTGTAATTCTTGTGTACATAGTAATGCCTATTTCTTTTTTTTTTTAATACAATAGTAATTTTAAATTGTTTCTTAATTCATGGTTTTCCATGCATTAAGAAAGCGTGGTTTTCCATTGAGATGTACATATACTTTCCCACTCTTCATCAGCCAGAACAAAGTGACCCTCTCTTTCCCATTTACCCTTAATGTAATCAGTAGAGTGAGTGCCCAGATTGTTAATACATTTGTACAATTTAGATATTAATCCCTTTGAAAGTTCAGATGTATATGCTTTAATGAATATTTCAGTCAAAGGGCTCTGATGGATGTCATTCTTTTTGGTTTCTTGGTTATAATAACTCCTTATTTGTAAAAACCTATTAAAGTCCTGTTTCTCTAAACCAAAGGATTCTTTCAACACATCAAAACTCTTCAGATGATTCTCCTTTACAATCTGGTAAAAGACCTTTAGACCTTTTGTTATCCAGACTTTAAATCTTGAGTCTGTGCTGTTAGTTGCGTTAGTTGTTAGTTTATCATAAGCCAACCAATTTAATATTTTAACATCTTTGTTTTGTTTGTATGTTTTGATCAGCTCCTTCCATGTTGTAAGAACAGATCTCACCCAGGGATTTTCCACCTCCCCCAAATTACTCAACCGTCTGTCATCTGCCAGTAAGGCCTGCACAGGAACCCCCGGCACAACATTAATCTCAATATTCTTCCATTGAGCTTCATATTCTGGGTCACACCAGCAAGGCTCTGATCTGAAATAAAGTAATTTCTCAGACAAGGCAAACCCCAGCCTCCTTTTTCTTTTGATAATTGTAAGGTTTTGAATCAGATACAGTTTTTTTTTCCCCTTCCTATTCAAATCTTGAGATTGCTTTATTCCACTCATCAAACCGCCGGTTGGGGATGGAAACTGGAAGAGTCTGGAACAAATAGAGAAATCTGGGCAAAACATTCATTTTTATAGTTTCAATCCTTTGACTTAGACTTAAGTAGGGTATAAGGTTCCATTTTTCAAAAGCTTTTGTATAGTAGTAAAAAGAGGGGTATATTTTTTCCCCCCATTATTTTTATAGGTCTTTATATAGTACCACACCTAAATATCTAAGAGATTCCGTTTACCATTTAAATGGGTAAGTCTTTCTAAAGTTCAGAAGGGGGCACCAGAATGAAATAATTTCAGTTTTTTTGTACAGTAATTTTGTATCCAGACATTAGACCAATTTCTTATATATGGAAATATAGAAATTTCTGGTTTGGTCAAATACCATAGAACATCATCTACAGCAGGCAATTTTATGTTCCGTTCCATCAATTGTAACACCGTGAATTGTAAAATTGGGCCAATGGTTCCAAATACAAGGCAAACATGAGGAGAGACCAGGCATAGCCCTGCCTGACCCCTCTTCCAATGTCAGTGGACCTGTCAGATGACCATTGATCTTAATTCTTGACGTTGAACCATCGTAAAAAGCACCAATATTTTTTATAGTTAGAACATCGATTTGAAATTTGTTTAGCACTTTAAATAAATATGGCCAGCTAACAGAATCAAAAGCTTTCTCAGCATCCAAATTAATTATAAAAGCTTTGTTTTGTTGTTTTTGTACATGATTCATTATGTGTAAGGATCGTTTTATGTTGTCTTGTGTTTGTCATTTGGTAATGAATCCTGTCATTGTGGATTAAGTTTGGAAGTATCTGTTCCATTGTTATGGACATAATTGTGGTGTAGATACGATAGTCCACATTCAGAATAGAAATGAGTCTATATGAGGCACATTCCAATCGGTCCTTCCCTTCTTTAGGTATTCCAACTTGGAGGGGTTTGCGTTTTTTGTGCCCAGTGCCCAGTTAAAAGTTTCCAAAAGGAAAGGAGTGAGTGTGTCTTTTAAAGCTTTATACCACTCTGAGGTGAACCCATCACTCCCCGGAGATTTAATGGTCTTTAATCTTTTGACTGTTATTTCAGTTCCTAATTTTTGATTTTGTTCTTCTGACATAACAGGCAATTTGAATTGGGATTTTTCAGAAACATTTTTTTATAGGATTCAAATGCTGATTGAATTTGGTCTTGTTTAGTTAAGATTACATCACTTTGCCCATCCCGTATTTCAAGAATCGTTCTTTCAGCTTGTTGTTTTCTAAGTTTCCACTCTCATATCTTTGTTTGGTATTGGCTTTAATTTCTCCTCTTATCTTTTTAATTTCTTGTAACATTTTAGGACACCCCTTTTTGGTATGGTTTTCTAGATTTCTTGCAGATCATAGCTTTTTCTCCCTTTGTTTCCAATTTTCAGAGGAAAGCCAGCAGGCCCTGGCTATAATTTGACCTCTCAAGACTGCTTCAGAAGCATCCCAGAGGATGGGCGGAGAAACAGTTTTTCCTTAAACAAAGGGTCTGTAGCTCGTTGGTCTTCCGATCAGAAGGTTGGCAATTCGAATCCTGCTCCTTACATAGAGTGGTCAGATTGGTAGTACGATCGTAGCTGCCTCATGTGAATATTGCTGTTGTGTCCTTGAGCAAGACACTTAACCTGCCCTGTGAATGTAAAGTGACTTGAAGGTAGAAAAGAGCAATATAAATGTGACTCCAGGCAGCACCCTCCTACTTTTCCTATCAACAATATTTATTATTGTAGTTCACCTGTGTCTTTTCATTGCTGTTCACATGTTTTTCTCCTTCTTCCACACCCCTCGGGGGTGCTGTACTGTTTCTGATAGAACGGCTCTTCATCTGCCTGGATGAACTGTCTTTCTGTATAAGCCACTCTCTCTCCTCCTAAGTGATTCTGGCCCCACAGTCCTTGGAAGCTTGTCAGTCTGTGGGAGTAGGATGTGTTTGTACAAAATAGTAGGAAGGAGAGACGCTGGGGAAGCTACATGTTTGCATTCTTCCATGCTTCACACCACTGATAGCTCCATCCCATATCAGAAGCGTCTCTGGTATGACATTCACATATGGCACAGATTCTCCCTCTCTGCTGCCTGTTGCCCATGTCATGGCTCCCATTTTCTTTTTAAATTTACTTCAGTCTCTGAAAGTGGTAAAATCTGTTTGTAAGCTGTATTTTTGGTGGTTTTTCTTTCTTTGGCTTTCTGGCTTTGCACCAACTTTTTTCCAAAATTAAGTAGACTGATCTTTACACAGTCTTGGGAACGACACAGAGTCACTCCGGTTTAAGTTGAAAGTAGCAGTTTTTCTTGTAAAAACACTGGACTTCTTGGAAGTTTAAATATAAAGGCAAGGCAAGGTAAGGCAAGTTCATTAGTAGAGCACAATTCGTACACAAGGCAATTCAAAGTGCTTCACACAACAGGAAAAAATATATATAAAATCACAAAGACATGACAGAAATCACAAAACCTTCATTTCTATTCATTCAATTAAACAGTTTTAATGACATGAATATTTATTTGACATTGCCTCGCTTTTAGATTGATTATTTCGCGCTATCTGCCTCTGCAAACGTCTGTACAGAGGGTATGTATCCTTTACGACGACTATCTCGTTGACGCCGCCACCTTATTTGTGGCGCTTCTGTATCTTTAACGACACACCCGGTCTTGTTTGCCCCCTCCCTAGATTTAGCTTTCGCTAAACTAATTGTCCCAGACAAAACTCGACTAAAGCTTTAAGTGTTAAAACTCGCTCTTGATCAGTGGGTAGGTGCGCCAGGCTCTTCTTGGACTTTTCACTGGCCTTAGTGCCGACTGACAATCTAACCAGCATGTGTTCTAACCCTCTCCTCAGGAACCTGCTGTGCAGCTGCGCTTGGACACCGGCACAGTGGTCTATTGTGCCGAGCGGAATTTTTTACATGTTTCAATTCAATTCAATTCAATTTATTTTTGTAACGCCCAAAATCACAACAGTAGTTGCCTCGAGGGGCTACAGTGGAAAACAAAATAAACAATGTTCATAGGGACTTGGAAATGTCCCAAGCCCGTCCTGTGTCCTTAGACTAGAATGTTTCAAATGTAATTGGAATCTCAAATAGTAGTTTTAGAATCTAAAGAAAGACATTTCAATTTAAATGCAAATTTAAAGGTGCAATTTTCATGCTATTTGTCAAATAACTGAAGACATAAAAGAAAAGAGTGCAAAGAAAAGCATTTCAGTCATATGCACAGCTAAACAAAAAAGGCTTTAGCTTAGATCTTGAACATTGCCAGAGTAGCGGCCTGTCTCATATCCTCAGGAAGACTGTTCCAGATTTTAGCTGCATAAAACTGAAACGCAGATTCCCCATGTTCAGTCCTGACTCTGGGCACCAGCAGGAGGCCGGTCCCTGAGGTCCTCAGAGTCCGAGATGGTTCATGATGGCACTATGGCTAACATGTACTTGGGTGCTAGGCCATGGAGTACAGTAGTCTAATCTACTAGAGACAAACGCATGGATAAGTCTCTCCAAGTCTGGTTTAGACACTATACTTTTGATTTTGGCAACGTTTTTTTAGACGGAAAAAAGCTGCTGATGTTATTGATTTGACGAGGCTGTTAAAGTTCAAGTCTGAGTCCATTATTACCCCCAGATTTCTAACTTGATTTGTAGGTTTTAGAGCGAGACTCTGGAGGTGACTGTTAACACTTTCTCTTTGTTTCTGTGGGCCAAAGACCGATGATTTCAGTCTTGTCTGAGTTCAGCTGGAGAAAGTTGTTTTGCATCCACACACTGATCTGTTGGATGCAGTGACAGAGTGAATCCACTGGTCCCATATTCACCTGCCGTCAGTGAAACATAGATCTGAGTGTCGTCTGCGTAATTTGTGATAGGACACATTCTTGCTGCGTATCAACTGACCTACTAACGGCAGCAGTGTAGAGATGACTTGACCCTTGACCCCACAGGTCAGGGGCATCTGGTCTGAACACAGTTACCAATTCAACAAAGTACTTCCTGTCTTCCAGATAGGACTTTAACACAGTTTTAGCGAAGTCCCTGTGATGCCCACCCAGTCCTCTAGTCTCTGTAAGAGGGTCCCATGATTCGACAGTGTCAAAAGCAAGCACTCAGATCTAACAGAATTAAGACTGAGGCTTTGCCCGCGTCAGTGTTCAGGATGGATGTCATTTGTCACCTTGACAAACAGCAGTCTCAGTGCTGTGATGAGGTCTAAAACCTGAAAACATCAAATGAGTTGTTTATTAAGAGGAAATCAGTGAGCTGTTGGTAAACAACCTTTTCAAGGACTTTGGCCCAAAATTGGCAGATTAGAGATGGGCCGGAATGACTCAGTACTGCGGCATCAAGACTGCTCTTCTTTAGGAGAGGGCTTTATGACCGCAGTTTTCAAAGACATTGGGAATGTTCCAGATTGAAGCGACATGTTAACTTTATGTGAGTGAGTGGTGCTAACAAAACTGTTCAGCACAGACTTTAGAAATCTGGAGGTCACACATGGAGGAAGCATGTAGATGAACTCAGACTGGTGATGATCTCCTAGACAGTTTTGTCAGTTACAGGTGCAAAGTGAGTCAGCTCTAAGTGTGTAGGTGGTTTGAGGGTTATTTTTTACATTTTACATTCATAGAATTTTGAATGCCCTGAACTTTCTTATTAAAGAATAATGCAAAGTCATTATAACCACTTGGACGTGGAAATGAGTTCTAACGGCAACTGAGCTGGAGGGTTTGTTTCATCTGTTTACTGTGGCAAACAGGACACTCAAGTTGTTACTACAGCTTCCAATTAGTTCCGAAAAATGTCCTTCCTTAGTTCTACATAAAATGAGGTTGTTACATGTACAACTTCTCTCTGTAAATCTCTTTCAGAACCTGGAGCTTTGACTTGTGCCATTTTCGTTCGGCCCGGCGGCACTCCCTTTTCTGTGCCCTGACCGAATCATCATTTCTCCATGGCGCCTTCTGCTTATTTTTAACTATTTTAGCCTTCATAGGGACAATGGTGTCGAGTACATTCAAAACACTAGATGTAACAGAGTTCAACAAATCATTTAGCATTAGAACATAAGATATTTACAAAGTTAATCATTTCCATAAACAGTTTTCCTGTGCTGTCATTTATGTGTCTCCTCCGGACAACTGCAGGACCAGCTGGTGGTTTGGGAAAAAACAGACAGGTCAAAGAAGACACAGAAATGATCAGACAGAGCAATATCGACCAGATTGACGTTTGAAATGTGGGGTGTGCCTTCTGCTCTGGGTGGGGCCACTCACGTGCTGAGTAAGACCGAAGGCTTCAAGGACAGCATGAAGCTCTTTAAGCGTTTCTGTCACAGATATTATCAACATGAACATTGAAATCACCTGTTATGACCAAACCATCAAAGTCTGTGCATACGACTGAAAGCATCTCAGTAAAATCATCAATAAAACTTTTGCAGTGCTGAGGGAGGCTTGTATAAAACAATGAAGAGAATGGATGGAGACTGTTTTAGCTCAATTTTAAAGGCCTACGTGCTCAAATGTTGAAAACACCCCAAAGGACAACCTGTGGTAACTATTTCATCTCTAACAAAAGCACACAACATTCTCCTCCCTTTTTGTTTTCTCGTGTTTCAGATTCAAACATAAAGTTGGGTGGAGCAGATTCTATTAGAACTAAATTTCCTGTGTTTTTGTCAAGCCATGTTTCAGTTAAAAACATAAAATCAAGATTATAAGAAGAAATAAAATTATGAATTAAGAATGATTTGTTACATAAGGATCTGACATTTCACCCTGGAGAGACTCAGACAAAGTTTTATTACGTTGTTATTTGGCGCTCAGACCCCGGCGGAAGACATTGCAATTATGGGCGCTCCATAATAGAATGAATAAGATGTCTCCCCCCAGGGCCTAGAGATTGGTGGTGGTAGATGTGGGGAGAAGGTAGAGAGGATGAATAGAATAAAGTAAAGGATACAGAGGAGGAGAAGGGGAGGTGGTGGGTTGCAGTACAGTCTGAAGCGCCGAGCTGAACTGCATGGGGGTTTAAATGGGGCAGGCTGTGCGCTGAGCAGAGGAGGTGTGCCGAGCCGAGGGGAGTCGCCGCTTGAGTACGTCGATTTAGGCTGGAGAGCAGGTGAGCCCTGTTGTAGCAGTGGACGAGTTAGGTCTTCCAGGCTGAATTCACGCAGGCTTCATTTAGCACAGCAAGTTTCAGACTAGTTTCAGTGAGACTGGGCATTATCTTTTTGCAGGGAATATGAATAACATTTTTCATTTGGACAGTCTGACTCTTGCATTTTGTTTTCCATCTTTGTGTTGTGACTACAGAAACAGCACTCGGGGGGCTGTTTTTATACAGGTTTGATTTTTATTATGACTATAAGTCTCGGGACTCATCCTTGGGAATGACACAGAGTCAGTCCGGTTTAGGTTGAAAGTAGCTGTTTTTGTTGTAAAAAATGGGGACTTCTTACCACTGGATGACACTGGGATTTTATCGTGCAGTCCTTTTTCAGATTCCAAAGCGAATATCCGAATATCCTCCTGAATTATTTGTTGATATTTCCAACAGCGTTCACAAGAGTTTGTTTCCCTTCTCACGGACATGTCGCTGGCTCGTCAGATTTGTAGTTAAAACTCTAAAAATGTTCTTAAAATTCTTGGTTTACTTAAAAAAAATCATAATTTAAAATGTTTGGAAGACAAAAACTGATTAAAAAGCAAAATAAATAAGGAAAGCAGCTAGAGCAAGCAGGAGCAAGCAGGAAAGAGTCTGCACTCTTCGGAAGCAGGAAGCTGCCGAAGCACACTCACAACTTTAAAAGCCTAAAATGCTGCAAAGAAAAGTGTAATAATACATCGATACAATCAATTAAAATACACATTAAGTCAATAAGAATAATGACTCGTGTTTAATAAGCCAGAGAGAAAAGAGGTTTTTAATAAGGATTTAAATTGCTCTCGTGTCTTAGCAGCTCTAACATCCAGAGGCAGACTGTTCCAGAGACTGGGACTGGACATAGAGAAAGCTCGGTCCCCTCTGCTTTTCAGCTTTGACCTGGACACATCCAGGAGGAGTTGATAGGAGGAGCGCATGGTACGAGCAGGAACATGGTGGGACAATAACTCCCGCAAATAACAGGAGTACTCCTTTAACCTGTGCAGCGATGCCAGGACTGGAGTCATGTGTTGGCGACGCCTTTAACCTGTGCCAGTGCAGTGATGCCAGGACTGGAGTCATGTGTTGGCGACGCCTTTAACCTGTGCAGCGATGCCAGGACTGGAGTCATGTGTTGGCGACGCCATCAGCACACCAAGATTTCTTACAAATGGGAGTTTAAAAGAAGACAGAGGACCAGGCACACTGTCCACCCCTCCTAATACATCTAAATCACCAAAAACAACTATTTCAGTTTTCTTCCCATAAAGTGTAGAAGATTTAAAGTCATCCAATCTTTGATGTCTCTGAGGCAGTGAATCAGGGGCTCAAATGATGAGGTATTTGAATGCAAGGGAATATAAAGCAATACAAAGCAATGGATGGGGGAGTCGTATTTATACTAACAAAAAGAATATATACCTACAAGAAACCCATTTAAATGAATTAGATAATCAATAATTGACTAAAATTGGCTATAACAAACAATTCCTCATACAGGGGCAAACATAAGAGGGGTGTGGCCATAGGCCCTCTGGTACAGTTGACTTAACTGTTTTACCTGGGTATTTACAAACTAAAGCCGGAACGCACTAGCCCACATTGGGCCGACACTCATGTCTCCAGTACAGTCCAGATCCCTTTCATTGAAACAGGGAAAAGAGGAAAGAATGTCAGACTGTTCAAGGGTCCAGTAAGGAGTCAGTAAACGCTCCTGCGTCATCCGGTGTATTTAAGTTTTTCCATTCACGTTGATCGTCAGCGTTGGAGGATAAAGCAGAGCGTAGTCTACGTTCTTCTCTCTCGGCAGGTATTCACCGGATCAACATTTTGTGTTTCTTGACCACTTGCGCTGAGTAGTCATTGAAGAATGAGACTTGGGGCTTATTTGATCTGGGTTGGCCAGCGGCAAGATGTCTGGATGCAGCCATGACACTCTGTTTATCACTGAAGGTAGAGAACTTCAGTATAATAGGTCTTAAATGCTGGAAAAATGTGTCTTATAAATGGAACCCTCTGAAACATACTTCTGGCTGCAGCGAAAAAAGCCATCACAAAAAAAGTACAACACAACTGAACCGACAGTCAAAGACTGGACTAACATAATAATGGGTATTACAAAAATGGACATTCAGGGACAATTTCAAACTGGACACATTTAACAAACTTAGGACAAAATTACACAATTATGTTAGACAACCAATGCGGTGATTTGGATTTTCAGAGTTGGTGGTAACGGATTAGCTGGTTAAGAGTACTCAAGTTACTTTTTTAGAGTAATGAGGAACGTAACACGTTAGTTTTGTGCACCCATGTGATCCAGTACTCCCCCGTTACTGTTTCAAATTAGTAACACGTTAGTTTTGGTTAGGTCTCATCTCCTCACCACCCACATCCAGAGCCAAGCTTTGTTTCCCAGCCGCAGAAGAGAGAGAGATAGAGCGCTGCGGCAGGGCAAACTCTCGGCGTGTTGTGAGCATGTGCACTGCGCAACTAGTGAGCTGTGTGACGCCAAAGAGACAGAAACTTTCAGAAAAAAACCACTATCTTGTATCTGAGGAGTAAATGTAGGGTAACGCGGCGATGTGGTGAGTTTGATTGAAATAAACTCCAGCTTCTGTCTGTGCGTCTGCTCATGTTGTTCACTGCCTGAGGCCGACACGTGCTTATTGTATGGCATTGAATTGTGCACATCTGTCAACATAAAAGAGAAATAAAGCATTTACTTGCTCGTTTATTTGATATTTTAATGATTATGCTACTTGATGTTCAGCAACGCAAAAGGGATTGTCTGCAAACGATATAGGTTATACAATAATGCTAATTATTGGTAACACAAGAGTACTCTATTGCGTTACTTTTATAACACAGTAGCGCAGTAACGTAACATGTTAGTTTTCCAGAGCAGTAACGAGGTAACTTAATGAGTTACTTTTAAAAGTAACACTACCCAACACTGTTAACTTAAACTTCAAGTGATACTCTTTATTGTTTTATTTTATTTCTGCTGTTCCTCTGGGTCATGGTTTGTTCTCGTTATGTAATTGAAAACAGACACTGAAAAAAAGAAAAAAGAAAAAATAAAGAAAACTTACAGCTTCATTCTGAAAATCTGAGTCTAACAGAGCACATTTTTGATATGGTCACATTCTCTTGTAAAAAAGGGTGTCTATTTAGAACTTTGTTCATTATTCATTTGTTTATTTATAAATGATTACTCGTTTTTTTTCTAAAATTTGGACTGTTGATGTTTGCAGCAGGAGCTGGTGGTTGGGCTGAGTGACAGCCGGACGTGAAGGCTCTGCCCCCACACAGCTGTGTTCTGCTCATAAGCTCACTTGCAAATTTGCAACTTGTGGCTGTCAATCATCTGCCCCTCTCCCCTCTCTCTCTCTCTCTCTCTCTCTCTCTCTCTCTCTCTCTCTCTCTCTCCTCTCTCTTCTCTCTCAAAGCCAAAGGAGAAGGAGGACGTCACCATCAGTGACCTCTCACTTCATACTCCCTCCATGAGCCTGAAGCTGAGGGTGGTACCACAGGTCTGGAAAGACCTCCTGTTGTGTACCAGTGCCCAAGACACCGCGCCCCAAAGACCTCAACAGCTTCAGGCCAGTGGCGGACGCAGTCATCTCCCTGCTGCAACCGCTCTCTCTCTCACCTGGAGAAGCCTGGCAGCGCTGTGAGGATTCTATTTTTCGATCTCTCCAGCGCCTTCAACACCATCTAGCCACTGCTCCTGAGGGACAAGCTGGAGACGGCTGGTGTGGACTACGACCTGGCAGAGTGGATCCTGGACTACCTCACGAACCGACCTGTTTGTGTGTCTGACACTCGGACCTGCAGTGTAGGGGCGCCCCAGGGCACCATCCTCGCGCCTTTTCTCTTCACCCTCTACACTGCAGACCTCAGACACGACACGGACAGCTGTGTCCTGCAGAAGTTCTCTGATGACTCTGCCATCATCGGACTCATCACGGGCGACGACGATGCAGAGTACAGAGGACTCGCGCAGGACTTTGTGGACTGGTGGTGTCAGCAGAACCACCTCCTCATCAACGCGGGGAAGACCAAGGAGATGGTGGTGGACTCACCAGTGAACATCCAGGGAAGGGCCCATTGAGAGAGTGGACTCATACAAGTACCTGGGTGTTCATCTGAATCACAAACTGGACTGGACTCATCACACAGAAGCACTGTGCAGGAAGAGCCAGAGTCAACTCTACCTCCTGAGGAGACTCCGGTCCTTTGGCGTGACAGGCCACTCCTGAGGACCTTCTACGACTCGTGGTGGCATCAGCCCTCCTGTATGGTATGGTCTGCTGGAGCAGCAACATCACAGAGAGGGAGGGAGAAGCTGGACAAAGTCATCAAGAAGTCCAGCTCCGTCCTGGGCTGTGCTCTGGATTCGGTGCAGGAGGTGGGGGACAAGAAGGGTCCTGGCTAAACTCACATCTATGCTGGACCATGAGTGTCGCCCCCTGCAGGACCCTCTGTCCGCTCTGGAGAGCAGCTTCAGTGACAGACTGATCCACCCTCGCTGTGTGAAGGAGAGGTTTCACAGGTCTTTCCTTCTGCTGCTGTCAGACTTTACAACAAACACTGTTAGTCCTGAACGTGTCATTCAGATTTCATAATCCTGTGCAATACAGTTATACTCCTGTGCAATACTGTCATACTCCTGTGCAATACTGTTATACTCCTGTGCAATACTGTCATAATCATGTGCAATACTGTTATACTCCTGTGCAATATTGTTATGCTCCTGTGCAATACTGTTATACTCCTGTGCAATACTGTTATACTCCTGTGCAATACTGTGACACAATGTCAATCATCCCTTTGCAATATTTTCTGTCCATATGATAGCTGTAAATAAGAGTGATATTATTAAGATTATAAGAGTTTGATTTTTTTCTAAGTAATCTGTTTTTATTATTATACTGTGCCTAATCTGCTTCTGTACCCTTTGCTGCAACAATGGAATTTCCCCATTGAGGGATACTCTCTCATCTCCTTCCTTGCTCCCTTGTTTGGTCTCAGTTTGTCCATAGTTATTCTGGTTTAGTCTCAGTTCATCTGTACTTAGTCTGGTTTAGTTGCAGTTCGTTTGTACTCAGTAGCATGTGATGACTTTTATGGATGAGCAAGCAGATTTAGGGTGTTCATACATTTTTAGTGGATAATGGATATCACAAAACTGAAACCAAAAAAATCCAATATGAACCCCGATCCTCTGTGTGAAGGGCGAATGCCTATCCTACTGAGCTAAACTTCCATACCTGAGCAGGTTGCAGAACGGATTAAACTAGATCACTTCACCGAACAATTTATCACACAAATTAGCACTCTATGTTAAAGGACTGCCTGTACTTCTAATAAACGTCTCATTATTGGAAACGTGAACAGAGCCTTCGGTACAAACACAGACTTTTTTTAGGTTTTTTTTTTAAGTCGGTTTGTTGAAACTTGGTGCTGCTGTTGCTTCACTTCTCCTCTGCACAGGCTCAGTTAGGCACAAGATTCCCACACAGGTTTATTCAGTGTGGTTTAAGGTTTAAGCCTGTATTGTCCTCAGAGCACATGTGCAGACCTAAGAGAAGCTGCTGTCCGCTCTGGTTCTAAAAGCTCATGTTAGAGGGCGGAGCATGAACGGGTCTCTGAACACGGTCATGGACTGAGCAACTGCAGGAGAAGAACCACCAAGATCCTGCAGTACTGCACAGCGGCCTGTAGAGGCCAGTAAAAGACACCGTGACTTAAATCAAGCTTCAGCAGCAGAAGTGAGGGGAAAACAGCTCAGCTGCCGTTTCAACTCATTTCCACATCCAAGTGTAATGAGTTTGCATTATTCTTTAATGAAAAAGTTCAGGGCATTAAAAATGCTATAAATTCTACAATGCAAAAAATAACCCTCAAACCACCTACACACTTAGAGCTGACTCACTTTGCACCTGTAACTGACAAAACTGTCCAGGAGATCATCACCAGTCTGAGTTCATCTACATGCTGCCTCCATGTGTGTGACCTCCAGATTTCTAAAGTCTGTGCTGAACAGTTGTTAACACCACTCACTCAATATGTAACATGTCGCTTCAATCTGGAACATTCCCAATGTCTTTGAAAACTGCGGGTCATAAAGCCTCTCCTAAAGAAGAGCAGTCTTGATGCCGCAGTACTGAGTAATTACCGGCCCATCTCTAATCTGCCATTTTGGGGCAAAGTCCTTGAAAAGGTTTGTTTACCAACAGCTCACTGATTTCCTCTTAATAAACAACTCATTTGATGTTTTTCAGGTTTTAGACCTCATCACATCACTGAGACTGCTGTTGTCAAGGTGACAAATGACATCCACCTGTAACACTGACAGCGGGCAAAGCCTCCAGTCTTAATTCTGTTGGATCTGAGTGCTGCTTTTGACACTGTCGATCATGGGACCCTCTTACAGAGACTAGAGGACTGGGTGGGCATCATAGGCACTGCCCTAAACTGGTTAAAGGGATCAATCCTGGGGACCCCTTCTATTCAACCCTCTACATGCTGCCCTTAGGTCAGTTGATACGCAGCGAGAATGTGTCCTATCACAATTATGCAGACGACACTCAGATCTATGTTTCACTGACGGCAGGTGAATATGGACCAGTGGATTCACTCTGTCACTGCATCCAACAGATCAGTGTGGATGCAAAACAACTTTCTCCAACTGAACTCAGACAAGACTGAAATCATCGTCTTTGGCCCACAGAAACAAAGAGAAATTGTTAACTGTCACCTCCAGAGTCTCGCTCCTAAAACCTACAAATCAAGTTAGAAATCTGGGGGTAATAATGGACTCAGATTTGAATTTTAACAGCCACGTCAAATCAATAACATCAGCAGCTTTTTTTCCGTCTAAAAAATGTTGCCAAAATCAAAAGTATAGTGTCTAAAACCAGACCTGGAGAGACTTATCCATGCGTTTGTCTCTAGTAGATTAGACTACTGTAACGGCCTGCTCACTGGCCTCTCCAAACGAGCTGTAAAACAGCTGCAGTACATCCAGAACGCTGCTGCTCGGGTCCTGACTAGCAACCAGGAAGTACAATCACATTAGTCCTGTGCTCAGGTCTCTGCACTGGCTCCCTGTGGCTCAGAGAAGAGACTTCAAAGCAGCTCTGCTTGTATACAAGACTCTCCATGGCCTAGCACCAAAGTACATCTCGGGCATGTTAGTGCCATATGAAACCATCTCGGACTCTGAGGACCTCAGGGACCGGGCCTCCTGCTGGTGCCCAGAATCAGAACTAAACATTGCGAACTGGCCTCCTGCTGTGCCAGAGTCAGGACTAAACATGGAGCATGCCTTCCTGCTGGTGCCCAGAGATCTGGACTAAACGGGCCCGCCTCCTGCTTGTGCCAGAGTCAGGATCTAAACATGGACCGGCCTCCTGCTGGTGCCAGCAGTCTGGACTAAACAATCGACGGCCTCTGCTGGTGCCAGAGATCAGGAACAAACATGGACCGCGCTCTGCTGGTGCCCAGAATCTGGACATAACGTGGGCCAGCCTCCTGCTGGTGCAGAGTCAGGACTAAACATGGACCGGCCTCCTGCTGGTGCCAGAGTCTGTGACTAAACATAGACCCTCCTGCTGGTGATCGAAAAACATAACGTCCTGCTGGTGCCAGAGTCAGGACAAAACATGGACCGGCCTCCTGCTGGTGCCAAAGTCTGACTAAACATGGACCGGCTCCTGCTGGTGCCAGTCAGACTAAACATGGACCGGCCTCCTGCTGTGTCCAGAGTCTGGACTAAACATAAGACCGGCCTCCTGCTGGTGCCACAGTCAGGACAAACATGGCGCCTCTGCTGGTGCAGTAGGACTAACATGACCGGCCTCCTGCTGGTGCCAGTCAGGACTAAACATGGACCGGCCTCCTGTGTGCCAGAGTCAATGCTACATGGAGTCCTGCTGGTGACTAAACATGGACCGGCCTCCTGCTGGTGCCAGGTCAGGACTAAACATGGACCGGCCTCCTGCTGGTGCCCAGAGTCTGGACTAAACATGAACTGGCCTCCTTCTGGTGCCAGAGTCTGGACTAAACATGGACCGTCCTCCTGCTGGAACCAGAGTCAGGACTAAACATGGGCAGCCTCCTGCTGGTTCCCAGAGTCAGGACTAAACATGGACTGGCCTCCTGCTGGTGACTGAAATGATTTTTCTTTGCACTCTTCTCTTTTATGTCTTAAACTGTTTTTTTGATTTCTGCCATGTCTTTGTGATTTGAATGCATTTTTTCCTGTTGTGTGAAGCACTTTGAATTGATTTGTGCAGGAATTGTGCTCTACAAATAAACTTGCCTTGCCATTTTGATGTATTTAAGATATAGTTGTGGCACACGGTAATTTTATATTGAATTGGTCAATCACTGCTTGCCTTTATTGCCCTGATTGCACGCCACTGTACTTAGTACTCTAGTTTAGTCTCAGTTTGTTTGTACTTAGTTATGGTTTAGTTGCAGTTCATCCGTTTTTTCAACCTCAAAATAATGTACACATTTTCTCTTCAAGATCATTTTGTGTCCTCTATTTTGAACGGCCATATAATCATTATACTTTTAATATTATTTATTATTTTTAAACCTTTATTGGCCCTTTGACATAGAAAACTCCACTGTATAGCTATTGGAAAAACATAAATACTTAAACAATATCCAGGAATGTATTTTCAAAATAAATTAGCCTAATATTTGTATTATTATATAAATAAATAAACATCTCTGCCAGCTAGCATACAAAAGTTTAATATTTTTTTCTTCTATTTTACACACACAAAAAATCAATAATAATAATAATAAATAATACTTAAATAAATGCAATGAAATACATGCGGCTGCTCGGAGCTGTGGTCGCAAGGTCTCAGGTGCCTGTCGCGGCGGCAACCCCCGAACCCGGTGGTGGACACCGGAAGTAAGGGATGCCGTCAGGCGGAAGAAGGAGGCCTCCTAAATCCCACTGTCACGTCTTCCGAAAGAGGAAGTAGAGACTGAGGACTCGGAGGCTGACTCATCTATCACCCAAGCCGAAGTCACTGAGGTTGTTGGCAAAACTCCTCGGTGGCAGAGCTCCGGGGGTGGATGAGATACGCCCCGAGTACCTGAAGTCTCTGGATGTTGCAGGACGTTCTTGGTTGACACGTCTCTGCAACATCGCGTGGCGGTCGGGGTCGGTGCCTCTGGACTGGCAGACCGGGGTGGTGGTCCCTCTGTTCAAAGAAGGGGACCGGAGGTGTGCTCCAACTATAGAGGGATCACACTCCTCAGCCTCCCTGGTAAGGTCTATTCCAGGGTACTGGAGAGGAGAATCCGACCCATAGTCGAACCTCGGATTCAGGAGGAGCAGAGTGGTTTTCGTCCTGGTCGTGGAACACTGGACCAGCTCTATACTCTCCATCGGGTGCTCGAGGTTCATGGGAGTTTACCCAACCAGTCCACATGTGCTTTTTTTGTGATCTGGAGAAGGCTTTCGACCGTGTCCCACGGGGTGCCCTTTGGGGGTGCTGCGGGTACGGGGTCCGGGGCCTCTTGCTCAGGGCTGTCCGGTCCCTGTATGACCGGAGCAGGTGCTGTGTTCGCATTGCCGGCAGTAAGTCAGACCTGTTCCCAGTGCGTGTTGGACTCCGCCAGGGCTGCCCTTTGTCACCGGTTCTGTTTATTGTTTTTATGGACAGAATTTCTAGGCGCAGTCAGGGGTCGGAGGGGTCCGGTTTGGGAGAACACAGGATCTCATCTCTGCTGTTTGCAGATGATGTTGTCCTGATGGCTCCATCAGACCTGGACCTGCAACATGCACTGGGACGGTTTGCAGCCGAGTGTGAAGCAGCTGGGATGAGAATAAGCACCTCCAAATCTGAGGCCATGGTTCTCAACAGGAAAAAAGGTGGCTTGCCCTCTCCAGGTGGGTGGGGAGTCCTTGCCCCAAGTGGAGGAGTTCAAGTATCTCGGGATCTTGTTCACGAGTGAGGGAAGGATGGAGCGTGAGATTGACAGGCGGATCGATGCAGTGTCCGCAGTATGATGCGGTCGCTGCATCGGACCGTTGTGGTGAAGAAGGAGCTGAGTCGAAAGACAAAGCTCTCGATTTACCGGTCAATCTACGTTCCTGCCCTCACCTATGGTCATGAGCTTTGGGTAGTGACCGAAAGGACAAGATCGCGGATACAAGCGGTTGAAATGAGTTTCCTCCGCAGGGTGGCTGGGCGCTCCCTTAGACATAGGGTGAGGAGCTCAGTCACACGGGAGGAGCTCGGAGTAGAGCCGCTGCTCCTCCACGTTGAGAGGAGCCAGCTGAGGTGGCTCTGGCATCTGTTCCGGATGCCTCCTGGGCGCCTCCCTAGGGAGGTGTTTCGGGCATGTTCCACCGGGAGGAGGCCCCGGGGAAGACCCAGGACACGCTGGAGGGACTATGTCTCTCGGCTGGCCTGGGAACGCCTCGGGATCCCCCCGGAGGAGGAGTTGGAGGAAGTGACTGGGGATAAGGAAGTCTGGGAGTCCCTGCTTAGACTGCTGCCCCCGCGACCCGGCCCCGGATAAAGCGGAAGAAGATGGATGGATGGATGGATGGATGCCATGAAATACATTCTTTTTTCTAAAAGTGTATGATTTGTCATTGCAGTTGGACTAGTTCTAATAGTTCTAGATCTAGTGTTTCAACCAAAATAGCATTAGTAACAAGATTATAAACAAAACTGCTGGTTTACTCAGGGGCACTTCTGCCGTTAGGCTATGAATAAGAACAGTAGGAAAATGAGAAGACATTTTAGAGATGGTCCCAGTTTAGCAGAGGAAAGGCTCAGCAAATGATCCTGGGTTCAAGGATGATTCCACATCCTCAGATGAGGACGAAGTGAAACGTATTGTCCCTCAGAAGGGATTTAATGTTGGGTACTCAGTGCTTGGGGTCAGAGACACAATAAAATACAAAAAGAATAGTGAGAGTACAATTGACATAAACATGCAAAAAGTACAAATGATAGAGGAAAAAACACAGTCAAGAGTGACATTGGTTTTGAATGCCTAAGCACATGTGGGGCCGAACCAGCAGATGGATCTTGTCAGGAGTTGGAGAGTGAAGGCTTTGTCAAATCCTCGCAGAAGTTGCACACACCTCGCAGATGCACACGGTGGCCCCCGACAGAAGGCACCCTAACCCTGGGGCTATTCAAGTCAACCGATTTGGGAAATTAACCCTCTTAACTTCATCTCAAATTCAGAAAGGACTCACCCAAAGACTCCTCTGAAGACGAGAACGAAGAGGAGACAGAGGAGATGAAGAAAAACTAAAATGGAAACAAACTCAGAGACACTCCGGTATGTACTGGTGCCAAGTGGTTTACCACCAGTCCTCATTTGAATTTGAGCTGAAGTTTCTGAAGACCTGCACCTGCATTGCTCCTGGTGTTACTTCTGTTTGGGCCAGGATTACTCTTATTTAAATTGGATTAAGTTCAGTTTTAGTCCTGTTTTGGCCAGGTTTTGTCCTGTTTTACTATGTTTTGGTTGGGTTTGGGTGTAATTCAGTTACGGTTAGTTCTGTTTTGACCACCTGCTAGTGTCCTGTTTCCACCTGTTTCAATCTCATTTAGTCCTGGTCCAGCCAGATTTAGTTTAGCTCACTTACCTCTGTGACGCGCTCTTGTACTTCTGCCTGTGAACAAAAAGCAGAGTTTCAGTTTCCTGGATTCATCATGTGCTAGACAATGCCATGACACTGACTTCAGTAACTGCAAGTAATTGTCTTCAAATAACCACCATTTTTATTAACAAGGCAAGGAAAATGTATGAGAGAAAATCAAGAATCTCTCAAGAGTGCTGGATGGACAGGTGCATGTCCAAAACAAATATGCAAAAAGACAAAATCTATGACAGAGACTGAGAAGCTGATTTCTGCAGAATCAATTAGCAAAGCAAAAACGCTGTTCATCTGAGGTGAGAGAAGTTTGATTTAGCTCTAAATGACCACTGTTTGTTTTACATGTGTCACATGTTTGCACGGTACACTTTGTGTGTATCCTGGATCCTGAGCAATCTTTAAAAGGCACCTAATAAACTTGCTTTTATTTTATTTTATTATTGCTTTTATTTTTGATTTTTTTTTAGAACATATAACAATACACATAGGACAAAACATGACCAAAGAGATTTAAAAAACAAACAAAAGTAAAAAGGCAACGAAAGACATTCATCCAAACGCAATTTTGTTGTTCTCCACTGAGATGTACATATAATTCCCCTTTGTTCATCGGCTTCTCTTCCCATTTATTTTTAATATATTCAGTAGAGCGGTTGTACAATTTGGTGGAGGTGAGGAACAATTATAACAAGTACATGAATAGACTATACAACCTAAGAATTGCATTAAAAAAGGAAATGCCAAGGAATGAGCTGGAGGAGAGAGAAGAACAACGAAAGTGTTGAAACACATGCAGACGGCAAATAACAACTCCTTTAATTTATTTTCTTTCTTTCTTTCTTTGACAGGGACAATGCAATCGTACATAGTTACAAAACAAAGCCTGTAGCCGATGCGATGCATACAAAGTTTATAGCCAGTGCTAATTTTCAACTCCGGTCCCTGGTTGGGCTTTTCTACACTTTTACAGATATAAAAGGCATTAAAACACATTTCAAATGTATAAATGACTAAATCAGTAGTAAACGTACACGTCTACACAGCTCATCCTTCCTAACTCATACATTTTCACAATTTTTATAAACAGAATGCAACTGGACTAGGGTGCTGACTGCATCCATTGAAACAAGCTGTGACGAGTAAAGATATGAGTCTGCAGTCTCGCTGACGGGTGTGTAGATTTAGGGAAGAGGCAAAGCGGTGAAATTCCAGAGGCCCTATGCAAATGTGCTGAAATGTGCATAATGCATGCCCTTCTGATTTCATATATGTTGTTTTTATTATTGCTCAGTGTTTTATGTTGCACCTTAATGCCGAGACAAGTTCCTATGTTTGTGAATTTTGTTCATTGACAATGGCAATAAAGCTTTTCTGATTCTGATTCTGATAAATGCCCAAGAGAGGGCTGATGCAAAAGTAACTAAATGAAATGATATTAAATGTCCAGCGGCGATTACATGAGATGTCTAATGGGGACATATAGTGACGAAAGTAAGTATTTGAACACCCTGCGATTTTGCAAGTTCTCCCACTTTGAAATTATGGAGGGATCTGAAATGTTTATTGTAGGTGCATTGCAGTGAGAGACAGAATCTTAAAAAAATGTATGCGGAAATTGCATTGTAGGATTTTTAAATAATTTATTTGTATTTTATTGCTGCAAATAATCAGAATCAGAAAAGCTTTATTGCCATTGTCAATGAACAAAATTCACAAACATAGGAACTTGTCTCGGCCTTAAGGTGCAACATAAAACACTGATCAATAATAAAAACATTATATATTCAATCCAAAGGGCATGCATTAAGAGACCATTTAAAATTACTATAGTGTAAAATAAAAATAGGCATTACTATGTATACAAGAATTTACAGTAACATTTACAGTTTTGAGTGCAGAAAGTGACAGTGCAGTGAGTGATGAATAGTTGCAGTTAAAGTGGCAGGTGTTTAGAAGTGTTCATGAGTCCAACGGCAGAGGGAAAGAAACTATTCTTGTGGCGGGAGGTTCTGGTCCGGATGGACCGTAGCCTCCTGCCTGAGGGGAGTGGTTCAAATAGACCATGTCCAGGGTGAGAAGGGTCAGCTGTGATCCGACCTGCTCGTCCCAGAGCCCTGGAGATGTACAGGTCCTGCAGAGATGGAAGTCTGCAGCCGATCACCTTCTCAGCAGAACGCACAATGCGCCGTAGTCTCTGTTTGTCCCTGGCTGTGGCTCCAACAGAGGGCGCTGTAGTCTCTGTTTGTCCCTAGCTGTGGCTCCAGCAGAGGGCGCTGTAGTCTCTGTTTGTTCCTGGCTGTGGCTCCAGCGTACCACACGGTGATGGAGGAGGTGAGGATGAGCATCCTCTGCTGGGCCTTCTTGATGAGGGAGCTGATGGAGGGCTCCCACTTGAGGTCCTGGGTGATGGTGGTGCCGATGAAGCAGAAGGAGTCCACGGTGGTGATGGGGGAGTCTGTCATGATGAGGGGGGCTGGGGGGCTATGACTTTCCTGAAGTCCACGATCATCTCCACTGTCTTCTGGGCGTTGAACTCCAGATTGTTATATGCTGCACCAGGACACCAGCCGGTCCACCTCCCTCCTGTAGACAGACTCATCCCCGTCCGAGATGAGCCCGATGAGGGTGGTGTCGTCCGCAAACTTGATTCGTTTTACGGAGTCGTGGCTGCTGAGGTGCAGCAGTTTGTGTACAGGGAGAAGAGCAGAGGAGAAAGTACACAGCCCTGTGGAGCTCCTGTGCTGATAGTCCGAGTGTCTGAGACATTCTTCCCCAGCCACACTGCCTCCGATCCGATCAGGAAGTCAGTGATCCACCTGCAGGTGGAGTCAGGCACGTTGAGCTGGGAGAGCTTGTCCTTGAGCAGAGCAGGGAGGATGGTGTTGAAAGCAGAGCTGAAGTCCACAAACAGGATCCTGGCATAGGTTCTTTGGGAGTCCAGAAGCTGAAGGATGAAGTGGAGTGCCAGGTTGATGGTGTCGTCTACAGACCTGTTGGCTCTTTAGGCGAACTGCAGGGGGTCCAGCAGGGAGGACTTGAGGTGGGGCAAGACCAGGCGCTCAAATGACTTCATGACAACAGACGTCAGCGCCACAGGCCTGTAGTCATTAAGTCCATTGATCCGGGGCTTCTTGGGGACAGGGACAATGATGGACGACTTGAAGCAGGCTGGGACGTGGCATGACTCCAGGGAGGTGTCTCCCCAATAATTGTTGCATTACTAAAAACTTTAAAACTTAAAAACAATTGGGAAAGAGAACGTAATCTTGTTATGATGGACAAAGAGGGAGAAATGTGTGTTTATCCCAGTGGAGGACCACAAGATCAGATGTTTGGAGGTAATTTTGTTAAAAAAAACATGTCAAAAATGTTTCATAGCACCATGTCAAAGTGCCCATTATTCACAGGGAAATGCAAATTGTTGGAGAAACTGTGGCACCAGGAGACAAACCACTATCACGTGTTCTTTCCTTTTTATAACTATGTATTTGGGTCTCAAAACTCCTGCCATGGACACAATAAATGGATACCTTTGGAATGTATGTTTGGCGGCAGGAAAAAAGGCCATCACAAAGAAATTGATGACACGAACCTCACCAACAATCAAGGACTGGACTGACATAGACTGACATCAGACAAATGGATATAATGACATTCGGATTTTATTTTGAAATTGACAAATTCAACAGACTTTGGACAAAATCTGACTTTTATTTTATTTCACTAGCAAGGACCACAACCCCAGCTACAATGCAAAGTGTTTATTGACATACGAGAAACATGAACTACACAAATGTACAGAAATGGATGCCGTTTTGGGGCTTCTGGTGATGAGGGCTGTGGGTTCCCGGGCCTCGGTACACCCAAAAGAAGCTATTGAGGCAGTGCCTAGGCGTCGGTTGAAGGTCCTTGAAGCAGGGGAGAGGAGAACGGTTGTGAACAGGGCAACCTCTGAGCGGCCGAAGAAGGTAAAAAGGAACATGCTCATGCAAGCCTTTGACAACAATCGTTGTTTGGTCTCTTCGCAGACCGGAGAGGAGATTACCAAGCCTAAGAGCAGCCTAAAGATGTGGAATGTCGCTCAGGTAGGCTTTAAGTACCGGTAAATAGAGACTGATAGTGTTAGGGGAACGGGACGTAACAGGTTAGGGAGAGTAGGTCGAACACGGGAAAGGCAGGTGTAATCCATTATGGAAGGAGCAAAAGCTGTACCAGGTGGTCTAGTAGGAAGAGGAGGTCAGCCGGAGCAGGCCTGTGGTAGCTGAGAATGGATGACCTGGGGTCAATGACAGTTCTGCCTCGGAAACCAATGTTCTGAATGTATTTGTTGATGGTGTTGATGACTGCAGGGTTATCGGACTGGATGGCCACGGACAGAGATGGCCCGACAGGAGGGCGGCAATCCCGACTGGATTGATTGAAGCTCACAGATGAAGTGGAGGAACTCGTAAAGCCGGGGGGTGGAAAACCGCATGCCTTAAAGTAACCCCCAAAATCGGCTGATGGAACAGCATATCAAGTGAAGCACCGACGGCGGCATTTCGGTGCCAGCATCCCGGGGGCCCGGAGGCGGCATTCCGGTGCTCGGTGGCGGCACTGGAGGGGGCATCCCGGTGCCCGGCAGCAGCATCCTGGTGCCCGGCGGCGGCATCCCGGGGCCCGGCGGTAGCACTAGAGGGGACATCCCGGTGAGGAATTAAGCGGCATGAGTCGGCACTACGAAGCTAGCATTTGTCAGGTCCCCTGTCCTTAGACCCTCCTTCTCGGCAACTACCAAACCTCTTTGGGAAAAATCAGACCTTAAGGAGTTCCCTGGTGAAGGAGGGATCCGACTCTCTCGGACGGACAGGTGGACGTGCTTCAATTTGCAGCTGGACTGGGGCTGGAATCGCTCAGGAGGAGAACTAGTTCTCTGAGAAAGATGAAGAACCATTCACTGTGCTGGTGGACGGAATCCGGTAGGGGGGGATGATGAACCGGTGGGCGGGGCCTAGGATTAGCTGGGGGCAAGCCAGGGCTCGGGGGACGGGGAGGATTCAGGGTCAGAGTAGAAGGGATGGGGTTGAATGGAGCATGGGTAGATGTGCCGGGAATGGGCAATGTCGCCAAGGGATGAGCGACGGGTAATCTGGTGCTTGAGGAGGTTGGAGCAGAACCTGGCAAGCCAGTGCTTGTAAGTGGGCTGACCTGGAAGCCCGGTGCCTGCGGGAAAACTTTGTATGCATCGCATTGCCTACAAGCTTTGTTTTGTAACTATGTATCATTGTATTTTCCCTGTCAAATAAATGAATAAATGAATAAATGAATAAATGAATAAATGAATAAATGAATAAATGAATAAATGAATAAATGAATAAATGAATAAATGAATAAATGAATAAATGAATAAATGAATGGGACCTGGCATCCCGGTGCCCGAGGGGAAAGAGTGGGACCTGGCATCCCGGGCCCGGGGAAAAGGGAGTTGGACGTGGCATCCCTGTGCCCTGGGGGAAAAGATCTAGCAAACTGGTGATCAAGGCGAAGGGAGAGAAGGGGAGAGAAAGGAGAGAGAGGGGAGCGGAAAGAGAGGGGAGGGGGAATTGGGACCTGGCAACTCGATGCTGAGGTGTTGTTTGTTTGTTTTTTTGCTTTTTGATATTTTGTAATTCTTATTTATTATTGTTATTAATTTGATTGTTTATTCATTTAATTTGACATTTCCTTCGAGAGATGCCAGCTTCAACTGTTAGGACGACAATTGGAAGCCCGAGGGGCAAGCAAATAACTGAGAGAATTACTTGAAAGGAGTGATTAGGTCTGACAACAACACCTGGTGCTCCGGAGACCTGCCCTGACCTGGCCGATGCATCGGAAGGAACAAGGTTGAGCTGATCCATTGAAAGATAATCAACAAGTGCATATTCTAGCGTGGGCTTCCACCATCATGGAGTGTGTGAATGAAGTCATGAACACCGATGTGTGGTAACTGGATGCTTAAATATGCTACTTCCTGCTTCCGAAGAGGGCAGACCCTTTTCTGCTTGCTCCTGTTAGCTATAGATGCTTTACTTATTTGTTTTACGTTTTTTTCTTCCAAACATTTTTAATCATGACTTTTTTAAGTAAACCAAGGATTTTAAGAATTTTTTTTGAGTTTTAACAACAAATCTGACGAGCCAGCAAAATGTCCGGGAGAAGATAGTAAACAGACTCTTGTCAATGCTGTCGGAAATATCACGAATATTCACTTTGGAATCTGAAAAAGGACTCCAAGATACAATTCCAGTGTCATCCAGTGGTAAGAAGTCCACATTCTTTACTAGAAAAACAGCTACTTTCAACCTGAAGCCGACTGACTCTGTGTCGTTTCCAAAACTGCCTAAAGACTAGGCTGTATCTAGGACAAATTCGGTGCAAAGCCTAAGCGATACAAAGCTAATATAACGTCACCTAAACTACAGTTTACAAACAGATTTTTACCACTTTCAGAGACTGAAGTAAACGAACGAAGGGGAAACATAATACATGACGTGGCCAAAAGGCAGCAGACAGAGAGAGAATCAGTGTAAAACGTCAAGGTCATCTTGATTGGGAATGGCGCGATAAGTCACATGATGCATGAAAAAATGAAAACAAATTCTTTTCACAGCGCCAAAATCACTGAGATTACATCACGCATTTCTAATGTTTTGGCCACACATCAAGGAGTTAAACAGCTGATTGTGCACGTTGGTGAAGTGGACATACAACGGGAACATACTGAAGTTTTGAAAAGAGACTTCTTGGAGTTATTTCTCCAATGACTCCACTGACGTCACTTCCGGGTAAGTGTATGCTATTTTGAGAGTCGCTCACTCGCTTCTTTTTATATTAATACTATTTTAGCTTCCTATACACCAGTGAAAGTTTGATTGCTCCTTAACAATCCGGAGCCTTGTACAGCTCACTTTCGTTCAGTATTTTGTGGATTAAAAACCCCCCAGCTCTCTAGCCTCAGCCCGAGCTAGCTTAGCCGCTAGCGCCATGGCTGAAACTATCTCCGCTTTTACCTGCTCAAGTTGTCATATGTCGAGTCAGAACCCTGGCTTTTTTCTCCGACGACATGTGCGTGAAGTGCAGTGTAGTGTTAGCTTTGGAAGCCAGGGTTACGGAGTTAGAAGCACGGATCCGCTGTTTGGAGGAGCTTAAGTCTAGCAATAGCCTGGTTTTAGCATCAGGCTTACCGGACCGTGCGTCAGGATGCAGCGTTAGCATTAGCAGCGCTAGCAAGGCTAAGACTAGCCCCTCAGTGCCTCCCGCGCAGCCGGGACTTAGACCAGGATCAAAATAGGGACCAATTTGTGACAGTTCGGAGGGAACGAGGCGCTAAACGCCAGCCTGTAGTGCACCGTGAGCTTCCCGTCTACAATTGGTTTGCTCCCCTCAGCGATCACACGCCCGCTGAATGGACTCGTGATACTCTGGTAATTGGAAGTTCTATAGTCAGAGACGTGAAGCTACCAGCGTCAAGTGTTACATGTTTACCAGGGGCCAGAATGGGTGACATCGAAGGAAACCTTAGGCTTTTAAAAGCAGAGTAGACAGAGGTTCCGCCGAATTATGATTCACGCAGGCGGTAACGACGCCCGGCGGAGACAATCAGAGGTGCTCAAATTACAAGTAGGTGCGGTGTGTGAATTGGCAAAGACGATGTCAGATACCGTAATATTTTCTGGTCCCCTGCCCAATCGGATCAATGCTGAACTGTACAGCCGCTGTTCAGCATTCAATCGCTGGTTATCTACTTGGTGCCCTCAAAACGATGTAGTCTTTGTTGAAAATTGGAGTGCGTTTTGGGGAAAGCCCGGGCATACGGGGATGATCCAGGCATCCATCCGACTTCGGAGGGTACATCCCTTTTAGTTCGGAATTTGACCGATAGCCTTAGTGGTCTAAAGTGCCCACCCAGGGATGAGCCCCGGCCGCAGAGCAGCAGTGTAAGACCCTCCTCTGTCGCTGAGCTCTCGCCCGCTCTGTCACAAATGAAGTGTTCAGACTCAAGGCAGATAGAGACTGTGTGTGTCCCTCGTGCAAATAATGTCAAAAAGTCAAACCTCAGAAAAGCTAGTTCAGGCGCGTCAGACCAAAGAACTTAAGAACTAATAAAAATAACACCCACAAATGATACAAATAAACAAATAAATAAGTTTGTAAAATGTGGACTGTTAAACATTAGGTCAATTTCCTCTAAATCGCTTTTAGTTAATGAATTAATTAATGATTGTAACATAGATCTTCTAGCTCTAACTGAAACTTGGCTTCAACAAGATGATTTTGTCAGACTAAATGAGTCCAGCCCACCCACTCATGTTAACTTTCAGACCCCCAGGAGCACAGGCCGAGGTGGTGGTGTGGCAGTGATCTCACACTCAAGCCTACTCTTGAGTCCTAAAATTACCAATGCATTTAGCTAATTTGAAAGCGTCATGTGAGCAATCACATGTCCAAATTGGAGAAACCAAAAAGGAGTCCTGTTCGTGGTTCTCTACCGACCTCCTGGTCCCTATTCAGAATTTTTAACAGAGTTCTCAGACTTTATATCAAACTTGGTGTTAGACTGGGATAAAGTAGTGATAGTTGGAGTTTTCAATATCCACGTGAACGTGACCGATAACTCGCTCAGTAATTCTTTCAACGCCCTGTTAGAGAGCATTGGTTTTGCTCAAAATGTAAATAAACCAACTCACAGTCACAAGCACACTCTAGATCTTGTTCTAACATATGGAATAGACCTCATTGTCTTCCTTCAAAACCCGATACTGTCAGATCATTTCCTAATTACCTTTCAGTTTGTTCTTAGAGATTATCCAACCCCACAAAATAAAGTCATAATGAAAAGGACAATATCGGAAAATTCTATCTCAAAGTTCAAAGAAATAATAGAGCCAATATTCAGCGACATGTCATGTGATCATGTCATGTGATCCTGCTGAGAACAGCTTTAGTCCCAGTGTAAGTGATCAATTTGTCGACTTGACCATGAACTCTCTGAAGTCCGCTCTTGATGTTGCAGCTCCGCTAAAGCAGAAGGTCATTAGGCCAAAACGCGCCTCCCCATGGTACAATGAAGAACTGCGTTCACATAAACAAAGAGTTAGAAAATTAGAAAGACCATTTAGTCGTTCCCATACGGAGGAATCCCTAAAAGCATGGAAAATCTGCCTAATTGGTAACTGTGTCTCAGACCAGATGCCCCTGACCTGTGGGGTGCCCCAAGGGTCAATCCTGGGACCCCTTCTGTTCAACCTCTACATGCTGCCGTTAGGTCAGTTGATACGCAGCGAGAATGTGTCCTATCACAATTACGCAGACGACACTCAGATCTATGTCTCACTGACGGCAGGTGAATATGGACCAGTGGATTCACTCTGTCACTGCATCCAACAGATCAGTGTGTGGATGCAAAACAACTTTCTCCAGCTGAACTCAGACAAGACTGAAATCATCGTCTTTGGCCCACAGAAACAAAGAGAAATTGTTAACTGTCACCTCCAGAGTCTCGCTCTAAAACCTACACATCAAGTTAGAAATCTGGGGGTAATAATGGACTCAGATTTGAATTTTAACAGCCACGTCAGATCAATCACATCAGCAGCTTTTTACCATCTAAAAAACATTGCCAAAATCAAAAGTATAGTGTCTAAACCAGACCTGGAGAGACTTATCCATGCATTTGTCTCTAGTAGATTAGACTACTGTAACGGCCTGCTCACTGGCCTCTCCAAACGAGCTGTAAAACAGTTGCAGTACATCCAGAACGCTGCTGCTCGGGTCCTGACTAGAACCAGGAAGTACGATCACATTAGTCCTGTGCTCAGGTCTCTGCACTGCCCCCTGTGGCTCAGAGAATAGACTTCAAAGCAGCTCTGCTTGTATACAAGTCTCTCCATGGCCTGGCACCAAAGTACATCTCGGACATGTTAGTGCCATATGAACCATCTCGGACTCTGAGGACCTCAGGGACCGGCCTCCTGCTGGTGCCCAGAGTCAGGACTAAACATGGGGAATGTGCGTTTCAGTTTTATGCAGCTAAAATCTGGAACAGTCTTCCTGAGGATGTGAGACAGGCCGCTACTCTGGCAATGTTCAAATCTAAACTAAAAACTGTTTTGTTTGGCTGTGCATATGACTGAAATGCTTTTCTTTGCACTCTTCTCTTTTATGTCTTGAACTAAGATTGTGATTTCTGCCATGTCTTTGTGATTTTAATGCATTTTTTCCTGTTGTGTGAAGCACTTTGAATTGCCTTGTGTACGAATTGTGCTCTACAAATAAACTTGCCTTGCCTAATGTCCTATAAGCAGGCTCTGCGTAAGGCCCAAACCAGATACTATTCTAATTTAATAGAAGTCAACAAAAATAACACTAGATTTCTTTTCAGCGCTGTAGCCAGGCTAACAAACTGTCACAGCGCAGTAGAGCTCTAATGATTTTCTTCTATTTTTTTTTACAATAAAATAAAAACAATCAGAGATAAATTAGATGAAACTCCTCCCACTATTCGCCCTGAACAAGCCCAAACTGTAAAACTAGTGTCCCATATAAATCCATCAGTAACACTAGAAAGGTTCACTGTTGTTGATCAAGCAGAGAACTTCAGCCATTATGTCCTCTAAAACGTCATCTTGTATTCTAGACCCGATTCCAAGCACACTCCTCAAAGACATTTCTCCACCTAATTATAGATTATAGTCTTAATATAATAAATACTTCACTAAAAAGTGGTGTTGTTCCACAGTCCTTCAAACATGCAGTCATTAAACCGCTTCTGAAAAAGCCTCATCTTGATCCTGACCAGTTGATAAACTACAGACCTATTTCAAAAACCCTTTGTCTTAAAATCCTTGAGAGAGTTGTAGTTAAACAGCTTTGTCGCCATCTACAGGACAATAACTTATTCAAAGTTTTCCAGTCAGGGTTCAGAGCCCCCCACACACTGAAACTGCACTAGTTAAAGTCACAAATGATTTGGATGACACCCAGCTCTACCTCTCCTCTAAACCCACTGCATCACTTCCACCAGCCTCTCTTACCCTCTGTCTGCAGGAAATCAATCCCTGGTTCTCTTCAAATTTCCTCAAACTCAACAGCTCTAAAACCGAAGTCCTACTGGTAGGCCCCCTTTCCACTCTCTCAAAATCAAACAGTTTCACAATTTCTATCAATGACTCCACTATCCTCCCCTCCCCTCAAGTCAAGAGTCTGGGTGTCATCCTCGACAGCACCCTTTCTTTCCACTCCCACATCAACAACATCACTCGTTCTGCCTACTTCCACCTTCGCAACATCTCTCGTCTCCGTCCTTCTCTCACTCCTCACACCACAGCCATACTTGTCCACAGTCTAGTCACCTCCCGGATCCATTATTGTAACTCTTTGGTCTCCCCCCAATAAATCCCTCCAGAAACTGCAGCTTCTCCAAAACTCTGCAGCCCGCATTATCACCAGGATGCCCTCCCGCCATCACATCACCCCCATCCTTCAACAACTTCACTGGCTCCCCATAAAACAACGATCATTCACTTCAAAATGATCCTAAATACTTTCAAAGCTCTCCATAACCTGGCTCCACCGTACATCTCTGACCTCCTCCACATCTCCACTCCCTCTCGCTCCCTCAGGTCCTCCTCCTCTCTCCAGCTCTCTGTCCCCTCTTTCCGTCTTATTTCAATGGGGGGCCGAGCCTTCAGCCGCTCTGCTCCTCAGCTCTGGAACTCTCTCCCTCCTGAACTCCGCAACATAGACACCCTTCCACTTTTCAAATCCAGACTCAAAACTCACCTGTTCAAACAATCCTACACCACATAACTCAGTCACTCCAACACACACATAACTCAGTCACTCCTACACCACATAACTCAGTCACTCAACACACACATAACTCAGTCACTCCAACACCACATAACTCAGTCACTCCAACACCACATAAACTCAGTCACTCCAACACCCATAACTCAGTCACTCCAACACCACATAACTCAGTCACTCCAACACCACATAACTCAGTCACTCCTAACACCACATAACTCAGACAATCCTACACCACATAACTCAGTCACTCCAACACCATCATCCAGTTCTGTACTGTGGGTTTTATTCTGTTGTTTTATTCTGTTGTTTTATTCTCTTGTACAGTGTCCTTGGGTGTTCTGAAAGGCGCTTTTAAATAAAATGTATTATTATTATTATTGTTATTAGCTGCTGACGATGGACTGGTCTCAATCCTGGTTCTATTGGACCTCAGTGCAGCGTTCGACACCATCGACCACAACATTCTACTGCAGAGGTTAGAATCTGATGTAGGTGTCAGAGGCCCCGCCCTCAGCTGGTTTAAATCCTACCTATCGGATAGGTACCAGTTTGTTAATATAAACCAGAGCTCCTCCCCCTGTTCTAAAGTAACCTATGGTGTGCCCACAGGGTTCAGTTCTCGGTCCAATTATGTTTACTCTTTATATGCTGCCGTTACGTCACATGATCAGAAAGCATAGCATTAACTTCCACTGCTCTGCAGATGACACACAGCTGTATTTATCAATGAAACCCGATCAGACCGATCGGTCTGATCGGACTTGGTGCTTGTGTGAAGGATATAAAAACCTGGATGACACTTAATTATCTGCTTCTTAACCCTGAAATAACCAAGGTCATTGTACTAGGCCCTAATCATCTACGAGATGCTTTATCTGAGCAGATAGTCACACTGGACAACGTCAGTGTGGCCTCCAGCTCCACTGGAAGAAACCTTGGAGTCTTATTTGACCTAGAGCTCTCATAAGTCTAGATTAGACTACTGTAACTCCCTGCTCTTAGCGTGCCCTAAAAAGCGCCATAACAAGCTTTCAACTGGTTCAAAATGCAGCAGCAAGATTACTAACAGGAACTAAAAGAAGAGAGCACATTACGCCGGTGCTCGAGTCTCTTCACTGGCTCCTGTTGAGTTTAGAATCAAATTCAAAATCCTCCTCCTGACTTACAAAGCCATAAATGGCCTGGCCCCATCCCACCTCAAAGAGGCTATAGGACCTTATCATCCAAACAGAGCACTTCGCTCTCAAAAAATGCTGGACTTCTGGTGGTCCCCAAGAGTCTCTAAAAGCACAGTAGGAGGTAGAGCATTTAGCTACCAAGCTCCTGTGTTGTGGAATCAGCTCCTGTCCATGTTAAAAGAGGCCGACACAGTCTCTTCATTTAAGACCAGGCTTAAAACGTTCCTCTTTGAAATGGGTTATGGTCAGGCCAGTTAGGAACAGAAATAAAAACCTATAGTTCCGAGCTCTGCTGCTCTAGGAGCAACTATACTGGGGGAAGTATGGCAGCTTGAGCACTATCCTCTGTTTCCTACTACTTCTCTGTCAAACAATATTTTATATTTAATTTCACTGGCAATTTGTTAATCGCTTTTCCTTCTTCTTCTCCCACTTCCCCGACGGGAGTGGAGCAGGCACATCGATGACTTGTGGATCCAGATGCTCCTCAACTGCCTGGAGAAACGGTCTGCCTGGAGAAACGGTCTCTACTCCATATGAACGGTTCTTCATCGGCCTCGAAGAATTGGTTCTCCTCCTGAGTGGGTCTTGCTCCACCGTGTATCTGCAAATTGAGGCGTGTCCGCCTGTCCGTCCGAGGGAGTCGGATCTCTCCTTCACTGTGGAACTCCTACAGGTAAAAAAAAAGTAGAAACTTTTTTCCTAAAGAGGTTTGGTAGTTTTTCCTGGCCGAGAATGAGGGTCTAAGGACAGGGGGGCTTGGGACATCTGTCTAAGGACACAGGACACTGGGACATTTCCAAGCTCCTATGAACATTGTTTATTTTGTTTTCCAGCCCCTCGAGGCAACTACTGTTGTGATTTTGGGCGTTACAAAAATAAATTGAATTGAATTGAATTGAATTGAAAAATTGAATTGAATTCATAAACATATATCAGCTTGCATGTTATTGAGGTCATGTTGTACTTTTTTGTCTGTGAGCCAACTCCTCGAACGTTCCATGTTAAAAATTTTAGTTGCATGAATTTATGGTGGGTATTTTGAATTTACAGTGAACCCTCGTTTATCGCGGGGGATACGTTCCAAAAATAACCTGCGATAGGTGAAATCCGCGAAGTAGTCAGCTTTATTTTTTACTGTTATTTTACAATGCAATACTGTACTGCAGAATGAAACAAAAAACAAAACCTCTTTTCAGACCCAAAATGTGTTTAAGAAATAGAAATATTAACGTTTTCTTACAAATAACTATAATAGTTTGAAGAACGGTGTTGTAAAACAACGTTTTTTATATAGCAATGAATACAAGTAGGAAACATTGTCACTGGCGTATTTCACGGTCCCTCCAGCTGCGCCTCTTCGTCCTGACTCCGCCACGCTGTAGCGTCTTTTTCTACTGAAGGCTGCACAGGGGTCTTTCTCCGAGAGAAGAACATCGTTATGGGTAGTTGTTGGCACTCTTTCTTTTTCTGAGCAAGAAGATTTTTGTAAACGGACATGCCACCTTCGATTATATTTGAGAACTGCAATGAACGACACATCAAAGGGTCCCATTCTTGTGCCGCACGCTGAAGTTCAGTGGCCATTCTCATCATGGTTGCTAAGCGACCAAGTGTTAGTCCTTCCTCCTCTTCTTTATCAACAAGTGTGTCGTCTTCTTCTTCCTCTTCTCCGTCATCCTCGCTTGGTGGCTTTGTCATCTCTGCCAGGTCTTCGTCTGTCAGTGGTTGTGCGTGTGCATCAATCAGGGTCATTGACTTCATCAGCAGTCATGTCATTAAAGCCGTCTCCTCCAAGCTGTTTCGCTAGATTCACAGCTGAATCCACTGCAGAGTGATGCAGCTCGTCAACAGATGATCCGGTCGCGTTTTGCACTGCCTCTGGCCACAGTTTTTTCCAGCAGGAATTCAAAGTCCCAGTTTTCATCTCCTGAATGGCCCTCTGAATATTTTGGAGACACGATGCAATGGTGTATTCGCGCCAGTAGTTCTTAAGTGAGAAATCTGAATCCGAGTCCACGGACTCAACAAGATGCTGCAGCGTGTTGCGCGTATACAGGGCCTTGAAAGCGCGGATGAGGCCTTGGTCCATGGGCTGAATCAGCGATGTAGTGTGCTCGGTGGCAGAAATTCTATTTTCACACCTTCATATGACAAATCATTATCGTGACCCCCGGCGTTGTCAGCGAGCAAAAGCACTTTAAAGTCTAGTCCTTTTCCTCTCAAATAACGCTTGACCTCCGGGATGAAACAGTATTTGAACCAGTCTTGATTGAGAGCTTTTGTCATCCAAGCCTTTGAATTGTACATCCAGTAAACGGGCAACGCATCCTTATTTTTGTTTTTCAGGGCTCTAGGATTTTTAGACCTATAAATGAGCCCTGGCTTTATCATAAAGCCTGCAGCATTTCCACACATAACCAGAGTCACGCGATCTTTTTGGGCCTTAAATCCTGAAGCCTTTGCTGCTTCTTGCATGATAAAAGTACGGGAGGGCAATTTTTTCCAAAATAAGGCTGTCTCATCCATGTTAAATACTTGTTCAGGCCTGTATCCTCCTTCCTCAATGATGGCTTTGAATTTGTTGCTCACGTATTCCTCTGCGCCAGCTGTATCCGCAGACGCGACCTCTCCGTGCAGAGAAACATTTTTAAAGTCCAAAGCGTTTCTGAAATGTCTCAAACCAGCCTTTACTGGCATTAAATGTGCTTGAGACGGCGTGAACAGCACTTGTTGATGGCCCGGGATCCGCATCCCCCTCCCCTTCGCTATCATGAGGGACACCACTGTCAGCAAAAGTTTCATAAAGTTATTTAGCTTTTGTACAGATAACGTTGGTATCTAGCGTAATGCTTTTTTTTTCCTGCAGTCATTAATCCACAAAGCTAAAGCAGATTCCATCCTTACGATGGCCTTCTTGCGGACTGTCACAACTCTTTTTGCATCCTTGTTAAAGCTTATTGCTGCTGTCGTCCTTATATTATTTTCCTCCTTCTTTATGTAACGAACCGAAGATTCATTTATTCCGTAATGGCGCCCCACAGCCGCATAGCTTTTACCTTCCTTCAGCATGTCCAGAAGTTTAACTTTTTCTGCAATAGTTAGCATCTTCCTCGGCCTCTTTGGCGCGTCTGGAGGCCCCTTTGTCGGTACAGAACGTTTTTTTGATATTGTGGGTTTTGTCACGGAGAAAAATTGCAAACGTAAATTTGGCAGAATGTACAGGAACAAAAACTTTTGGCATTGGTCTAATGAAAAACCAATATCAACTTTTTTCACTTCTAGACAACAGTAACGCCCCTGAGCCAATCAGGATTCACTGTAAAAAAAGCGAAGCAGCGAAGCCGCGAAGCAGCGAAGCCGCGATAGGTGAAGCGCGATATAGCGAGGGATCACTGTACTCTGTGTGAGAATGTGTATGTGCGTGCATACGTGTGTGTGCGCGTATGTGCTCTTATAGGCCTGCATTGACAAACAAAGCAGGACAAACATAAGACATTCAACAAAACATGTAAACAGTGAGAAAAAAGACTAATTCGGTGCATTTAGTGTACAGTGAGGGTGCGTGGTGCAGGTATAATGTGTGTGTGAGAAAGAGAGGGAGAGCGATAGAGAGAGAGAGCGGGAGAGAGAGAGAGAGCTACAGAAAGGAGATGGAGAATGCTATGGTTAAAGTGAGTGGAGCAAAGGTGTAATGTATATCATCTTTGTAGTTAAAGACAGGGGGTGGTGTCTTTGTCTCTGAATAACTCTCCATCAATGTATAGTTTATCTACTGTAATAACTGCTTTTTTACGTTGGTTTAATCATTGTTTGGGAAAGAGTATCTTACGTCTGCGGACGATCTCGTGTGTGGAAACTGGTCATTGAGTCCGTAATGAGTCCCTTTTAGCTGCCTGCCTTGTCGCTGAACCTGTTCCTTTTGTTTGAAATGTTTGAATTTGACGATGATGGGTCGGGTCGGGTTGGAAAGTTTCTGTCCTAAAACGGTGTACGCGGTGGAAGGTGATGTGCTCGACAGTCTCTGGTATAAGTTTGAGCTGGTTAACCATGAAGTCCTTAACAGATTTTTTCGGGGTTGTCGGTGGATGATTCGGGAATGCCAATGAAGATTAAATTGTGTCTCATACTGCGTGACTGTAGACCCAGGATGGTTTCTTGCATTGCTTGTTTTCTGCTGGTGACGGCGGTGAGTTGAGTGGTTACAGTGGAGGGTTTGGCGGTGAGTGTGTCCATGGAGCTTTTTATTGATTTGTTTTCTTGTGCCAGTGAATCGACTTGTTGTTGACTATTCCTATGGCGAAGGTTTTGGAATTCTTTGTGGAGTACTTCGCATCTACGTTGGATAAGTGCTCGTTAATTTCCAACAGTATGTCTGAACAGCAGTTTGTTTTTAGAGGAGTTGATGGTGGTGACGATGAAGATGAATCAGTTGTGGTGGTTGAGTTTGCAGTGCGCGTTTTTCTTTAGCTTTGCGTGTTCGGCCCATTTTACAGAGTCTATTGTAGTGTTCGTCGATGTAATCCTCCAGGTGGTCCAAATCTGAGTAATCCAGGTTTTGATCGGGTGAAGTTGTGTCGAAGATAAGAAAAATAGGTAAAGGTTTGGATGAAAGGGAAAAAGTCGAGAGAAAGTTTGATTGGTTTCCTAGCAGTAGCGCGCTGCCATGTTGGATCACGCATCGTCTCGCGTGAATGGCGTTCACAGCGACATACTCAAAACCTCTAATCTTTGACTTGACATGATCTTAATTCCACCAGAATTGTTTTTTTTCAAATGTCTTTTGTAGAAAATTCATCACGGCCACACCCAAAGTAAAATCAAATTGATAATCTTTAATTACACATGGGTTTTGTACATTTTGATGGAAAAAGGTCCAAATATTATGATGTGTGACTTTTTAATTCTCAGGTTTGATCCAATATCCAATATTTAACCACTCGGCCACTCACTCCAGAGTGCAGGTCCTGGCTCTTGGGGGCTCCTGGGTGCTCATGGGGGGGCTCCTTACAGGGTGCGTGCATGGTCCGTGGGCTGGTTCTCACCCGGAGCACTCACACCTCCCGGCTTATTCTGGGCTTGGCTTCAGACTTGGGTAAATGCTGCTTTTATCATGCTGCTGCCAACTGCTTACTCACACAAGATGTTCCCGCGAGCACAGACTGAGACAGACGGAGCCAGAGCGGACTCTCAGATCTCACTTTGAGTAACCGGAAGAGCCCAGGGGACTCGTGCTTGTGCTGTCCTCCTGTCTGCACTGGAGTTGAGGAATAGTTTATCTCTCTTATTAAAGTGGACAAATGTGTTTACACATGCTTTTGTACACCTTGGCATTAGGATATCACATGTGTCAACTTGAATAATGAATTATATAATAATGGCTACATTTGGAAATGAAAGTTATGATGATCATTGAGTGCTTGAAGTATGAATGTACACCTGCTCTACAAAGTTCTAGTCAGGAGCTTGTTCAGTAACAGACTGTTCACTAGCAGGGACCACGCCACAACAAACGGAATATGAGAGAATGTTTATTGATAATAGTGATGATGGATCGATGATGGATTGATGAGAGTTGGCTGGGTAGAGAGACGGATGGGGGGGCTCAAAAGTATGCCAAAATCAAAAGTATAGTGTCTAAACCAGACCTGGAGAGACTTATCCATGCGTTTGTCTCTAGTAGATTAGACTACTGTAACGGCCTGCTCACTGGCCTCTCCAAACGAGCTGTAAAGGCTCTTCCAAACGAGCTGTAAAACAGCTGCAGTACATCCAGAACGCTGCTGCTCGGGTCCTGACTAGAACCAGGAAGTACGATCACATTAGTCCTGTGCTCAGGTCTCTGCATTGGCTCCCTGTGGCTCAGAGAATAGACTTCAAAGCAGCTCTGCTTGTATACAAGTCGCTCCATGCCCTAGCACCAAAGTACATCTCGGACAAGTTAGTGCCATATGAACCATCTCGGACTCTGAGGACCTCAGGGACCGGCCTCCTGCTGGTGCCCAGAGTCAGGACTAAACATGGGGAATGTGCGTTTCAGTTTTATGCAGCTAAAATCTGGAACAGTCTTCCTGAGGATGTGAGACAGGCCGCTACTCTGGCAATGTTCAAATCTAAACTAAAAACTGTTTTGTTTGGCTGTGCATATGACTGAAATGCTTTTCTTTGCACTCTTCTCTTTTATGTCTTGAACTATATATTTGTGATTTCTGCCATGTCTTTGTGATTTTAATGCATTTTTTCCTGTCGTGTGAAGCACTTTGAATTGCCTTGTGTATGAATTGTGCTCTACAAATAAACTTGCCTTGCCTTGCCTGGTGTGTATACTAGTGTGTGTGTGTGTGTGTACTGGTGTGTGTGCTGGTGCGTGTGTGTGCTTGTGTGCTGCTTGTGTGTGTGCTGTGCTGGTGTGTGGTGTGTGTGTGCTGGTGTGTGTGTGTGGTGTGTGTGTGTGTGGTGTGTGTGTGCTGTGTGTGTGTGTGTGTGGTGTGTGTGTGTGTGCTGTGTGTGTGTGCTGGTGTGTGCTGTGTGTGTGTGTGTGTGCTGGTGTGTGTGTGTGTGTGCTGTGTGTGTGTGTGTGCTGGTGTGTGTGTGTGGTGTGTGTGTGTGTGCTGCGTGTGGTTGTGCTGTGTGTGTGTGTTGGGCTGTGTGTGTGTGGTGTGCTGTGTGTGCGTGTGCTGGTGTGTGTGTGTTGTGCTGGTGTGTGTGTGTGCTGGTGTGTGTGTGTGCTGTGTGTGTGTGCTGTGTGTGTGTGTGTGTGTGGTGTGTGCTGGGTGGGTGTGTCGTGCTGGTGTGTGTGTGCTGTGTGTGTGTGTGTGTGTGTGTGTGTGTGTGGTGCTGGTGCTGGACATTGGACTTGTGTCAGAGTAATTACTGCGCAGTTACATTCAGATCAGAGCGTGACACGAGCTAATGAGGCACTGGAGCGGCGGAGCACAGACAAAACAAGGAGCAGAACGTAAGGAGCAGAACACACGGAGAAGAACACACAGAGAAGACCACACGGAGCAGAACGCAAGGAGCAGAACGCAAGAGCAGAACGCAAGGAGCAGAACACACGGAGCAGAACACACGGAGCAGAACACACGGAGCAGAACATAAGGAGCAGAACACACGGAGCAGAACACACGGAGCAGAACACGGAGCAGAACACACGAGCAGAACACACGAGAGCAGAACATAAGGAGCAGAACACACGGAGAAGAACACACAGAGAAGACCACACGGAGCAGAACGCAAGGAGCAGAACGCAAGGAGCAGAACAACAAGGAGCAGAAACACGAGCAGAACACACGGAGCAGACACACGGAGCAGAACACAAGGAGCAGAACATAAGGAGCAGAACACCACGGAGCAGAACACAAGGAGCAGAACACACGGAGCAGAACATAAGGAGCAGAACACACGGAGCAGAACACAAGGAGCAGAACACAAGAGAGGCAGAACACAAGGAGCAGAACACACGGAGCAGAACACACGGAGCAGAACATAAGGAGCAGAACACACGGAGAAGAACACACAGAGAAGACCACACGGAGCAGAACGCAAGGAGCAGAACGCAAGGAGCAGAACACAAGGAGCAGAACACACGGACAGAACACACGGAGCAGAACACAAGGAGCAGAACATAAGGAGCAGAAACACACGGAGCAGAACACAAGGAGCAGAACACACGGAGCAGAACATAAGGAGCAGAACACACGGAGCAGAACACGGAAGAACAGAAACACAAGGAGCAGAACACAAGGAGCAGAACACAAGGAGCAGAACACACGGAGCAGAACAACACGGAGAAGAACACACGGAGCAGAACGCAAGGAGCAGAACACAAGGAGCAGAACACACGGAGCAGAACACAAGGAGCAGAACACAAGGAGCAGAACATAAGGAGCAGAAACAGCAAGTAGCAGAACTAAGGAGCCAGAAACGCCAGGAGCAGAAACGTAAGGAGCAGAACTCAGGACCTGAACCTAAGGAGAAGAACAAAGGAGCAGAATACACAGGAGCACAAACAAAACAAAGGAGCAGAACACAAGGCAGAACACAAGGAGCACACAAGGAGCACAAGGAGCAGAACACAAGGAGCAGAACACAAGGAGCAGAACACACACAGAGAGAACACAAAGGAGTAGAACACCGGAGCAGAACACAGGAGCAGAACACAAGGAGCAGAACACAAGGAGCAGAACACAAGGAGCAGAACACATGGAGAAGAACACAGGAGTAGAACACAGGAATAGAACACACGAGGAGAACACAAGGAGAAGAACACATGAGCAGAACATAAAGAGCAGAACATAAAGAGCAGAACACAGGGAGCAGAACACAAGGAGCAGAACACACGGAGAGAACGCAGGAGCAAGGCTTCCACTCAGTCTGGCTGTGGTTGAATCCGCTGGATTTATCCGTCTATATTACAAATTCACGTGGGGAGATAAAACATTTCTGTGTGGGAGCAGACTTACAATGAGCCAGCACTGAAGAAGAAAAACACCATGACAACCGGGCTTGCAATGCTACAGCTAAGCTAACTCTAAATCTAAAACTTTCAACAAAAGATGGGAAAATAAAGCTTGACTTCTCTCTTTGGCTCCCAAACGGGCCCGAAACCAGCATCCAAGACCTTTTATACTGAAGTTCCACAACTTCAGTGATAAACAGCATGTCAGTCCTGCATTCAGACATCTCGCTGCGGATCAAGAGACGGAAAACTTTTGACCAAGTTGAATCTTGCCAGAGATAGATGGATGGGACTTGGACTGTAGAAATTTTAAAAGTTATATTGACCGCACCAGAGGGCTGTTTTTACCTAGGATATGGTTTTCCCTCCACCCTATGATACTTTTTAGGATCAGCCTGTGAGCTCTTTGCACTTTTTTGGCATGAGCTCTTTTTTTTTGCAGTTTGCATTTCTACATTTCTACAAGGTGAATACAATGGCATCTGAAAAATTAGGTATAGCATCTTTTAACGTTAATGGAATATTGAGTCCAATTAAGAGGCTAAAGATACTAACAAAGAATCTATATTATATACGTACATGAAACCCATTTCAATGACTTAGAACATCAACAATTGACTACATTTGTTTATATGGACGCACCTCCAGCCACGACTCCTTAAAACTGATCAAGTTTGTGGACGACACCACCCTCATCGGGCTCATCTCAGACGGGGATGAGTCTGTCTACAGGAGGTAGGTGGACCGGCTGGTGTCCTGGTGCAGCGGTAACAACCTGGAGTTCAACGCCCAGAAGACAGTGGAGATGATCTTGGACTTCAGGAAAGTCACAGCAGCCCAGCCCCCCCTCATCATGACAGACTCCCCCATCACCACCGTGGACTCCTTCCGCTTCCTTGGCACCACCATCACCCTAGACCTCAAGTGGGAGCCCTCCATCAGCTCCCTCATCAAGAAGGCCCAGCAGAGGACGTACTTACTGCGGCAGCCAGTGCAGATGATGGTGCAGTTCTACACGGCCATCATTGAGCTGGAGCCACAGCCAGGGACAAACAGAGACTACAGCGCCCTCTGCTGGAGCCACAGCCAGGGACAAACAGAGACTACAGCGCATTGTGCGTTCTGCTGAGAAGGTGATCGGCTGCAGACTTCCATCTCTGCAGGACCTGTACGTCTCCAGGGCTCTGGGACAGTACTTTTTAACTGTAATTCTTGTGTACATAGTAATGCCTATTTTATTTTTATTTTATATTATAGTAATTAAAATTGTTTCTTAATGCATGACCTTTTGATTTCATATATGTTGTTTTTATATATTGCTCAGTGTTTTATGTTGCACCTTAAGGCCGAGACAAGTTCCTATGTTTGTGAATTTTGTTCATTGACAATGGCAATAAACTCTTTCTGATTCTGATTCTGATTCTGATAACAGACTTTACTATTCCTCATACAGAGGCACACATATGAGGGCTGTGGCCATATTGATCTCAAGCTGAATAGCCTTTGAACAGAGTTTTGAGCACAAAGATGGAAGATTTGTACTGGTCAAAGGAACTATTAATGGAAGTGTGTTTTACTTTGATAAATGTATATACTCCACCAGGAGGCGATCTCACTTGTGTGGATCTGATTGCAAACCACTCTGAGGGAACCCTTGTCTGTGGCGGCGACTGGAACTTAAATGTTCTGCTGACATTGGATGTCTCAAGCTCACAAAGTACTGGCAAATCTATAAATAATATATTTTCGCAAATAATACATACTTTTGCATTGATCAATATCTTGAGAGAGATTAGGATGTGTAACAGTTATGTGCTAATTACTTGTAGTACTTGTCCTAAGTTTCTTTTCCAAGTGTGCTCAGACTTCACGAGCAGTATCTAGAGACATTGAAATGTAATGATCAGCCTTATTATTATTTGTTTTAATATTCCTCACGGTTTTTGTGTAGCGTGCCATCAAAAATGCCTTTATTTCCTGTTTCTTTGATTATTTCTCAAACCCTCATGCATCAGGCTAAAAAGCTGAAAATGTAACCTCTGGTTAGACATTGAAAAATATACAGAAGAGTAAAGAACACTTAACCAGTACCGATTATAGTGCCCCCTACAGTTCACATAAAAGATCCAAAATTGTCTTGGCTTGAAATTTGGGGTAATTTCTGTTTAGATCAAAAGAAGCAAAAAAGTCATAAGGCCCGATTTCATATTCTGTATTGTTTGGCCTCTGGGAACAGGCATATTTCCTGTTGGACCCCAAACTGCCCGGGGGCAGGATACACAATTGACCTGGCCCTAGAACACTGGGGTGAAGCGGGCCTGCCCGACTGAATCCCTGGAAATGTTTCCTCACGTCAATAAAGCTCATTTGAATTGAATTGTGAGGCACGCAAAAAAACATTTTTTGCTACTACGACCCCACTTTGCCCCAGTCATAGCACGTGAACGTGACTCCCCCCAGAACGGAATAATGGCAAAAAGGTTAGGTAAGAGACAAATGTATTCAGAATGCAGGGTATTTAACCTGCAGTGGACACGCGATTATTTTTTTGTTCAATGCAAAGAAAAGGCTGTTTGTCTCATCTGTCAAGAGACGGTGGCGGTATTCAAATACAATCTGCGCCGACATTATGAATCCCGTTACAAAGACAAGTATGATAGCTTGCAAGGCCAAATGCGAGCAGACAAAACTCTCAAAGCTAGAAAGTGGACTGCGAGCTCAGCAGATTATATTTGTATGCCAAACTCAGCTGAACCAATCATCAGTTCGGGCCAGCTTCCGCGTTTCCCAACTGATAGCAAGCTGCAGTAAACCTTTCACTGAGGAGAGTTTGTCAAGAAATGTTTGAATATTGTTGTGGAGGAGGTGTGTCCCGAGAAGAAAGATGTCATGCCATGAGTCTGTCGGCGAGTACAATCACCAGATGCGTTGAAGAAATCGGGGGTAATGTATATGCCCAGCTGCAGCAGAAGACGAAAGAATAGGTCTTTTTTTCATTAGCACTGGATGAGAGAATGGACGTGCAGAAGACACCGCAGCTTCTTATTTTTATTCGTGGAGTTAGCGCAAATTTTGAGATGTGCGGCAGCCCTCCAAAGTCTGAAAGGCACTACGACGGGGAAGGATATTTTTGACAATTTATGTCAGATCATGGAAGAGTTGGATCTGGACTGGGCAAAGCTTGCCAGCATCACAACTGACAGAGCTCCTAGTATGGTGGGTGCGTCCTGGGGTCTAATAGGACACATGAACCAGGAGATGGAAGAACGGGGTCTCACCGCCCAGCTACAAGTCCACTGCATAATTCACCAGCAAGCAATGTGCTGCAAAGTGTTTGCAGCAGTGGGATTCTGTCATGAAGGTTGTGGTATCATGCATTAACTTCATCAGAGCACCTCGCATTTTTAACAGACCTGACAGAAATGCTGAACGGCCTTAACTTGCGGCTACAAGGCCAGGGGAAACTCATTTGCGACATGTATTCCCACATAAAAGCATTTGAGGTGAAACTAGCACTGCTTTTGGAACAAGTAAAAAAGCACAACTTCACTCATCTCCCTGCTTTTCAAATCCTTTCTGCAGAGAACCCAGCGGTCCTGTTCCCAGCTGAAAAGTGTGTGGAAGCAATGGAAATGCTGAAGGCGGAGTTCGGTGTGCGATTCCGTCAACTACATGTTCATGCTAAAGAAATCCGTCTTTTCCAGAACCCCTTTGTTGCCAACATCGATGAAGCCTTCTTATCAGTTTGAGCTGGCTGAGTTACAGAACTGTGATGTTCTGAAAGACGCTTTCAAGCCCAACAGTCTCATTGACTTCTACGCCGCCCTCCCAAATGACACGTACCCTAACATAAAAAAACACAAAATGAACATGTCCACAGTTTTGGGCAGCACGTATATCTGCGAGCAAACCTTTTCACGCATGAAACTCCTGAAAACTCCGATTAGATCAAGATTGACAGATGAACATCTGCATCATTGTTTGAGACTGGCTGTGACTAGAATGGAACCGGACATTGAACTTCTCACCAGCTAGATGCAGGCCCACAGTTCAGACTGGTGAACATACAGTGCATAGGTAAGCTCACTTTTCTGACTTGAATGAGTCATTCTGAGTATAAACAAATATATTCATAATCAAATCTACTGGGATAAAGTCCATCTCCACAACCATACTGGTATTGAAATATACTGTACTGGATCACTTAGTTCAGTTTCTCAGCCTGCTGGCTTTGTGGTTTTCAGAGGGAAGTTGATGAGCGAGAGCAAACAGTGGTGTCTACTAGGCTAGCCTACTGGAACCTACAAAACTGGATCATAAGGAAAGAACACAACAACTTTGAGAGATTGCTCATATGAGTCATTTAAGAGATTCTGCTGTGACAACTGAAGTTGAACTTTTACCTGAGATTGTGCATGGCACAACAGGAACTTTCTTTCTGTGAAGAACCCAGAGAGGGTTATTTGATTTTTATTGATTTCATAGTGTTATTATTGATTTCCTGAGTTATTTTTTTCTGTGAAGAACCCAGGTTGTTTGATCTCGGAAAGGGTTATTCATATTTGGTTATGTGTGGCTTTCTGGAAAACAATAAATGTTTACATTTAGGCACCCCTGCGATCATCACACTTTTTCTGTTACAAACTGACCCTGGCCCCCCATCAGAGAAGGGAAAAGTTATGCCCTGGCCAATAGGGTTTGGCAAATATACATAGAGAGACTAAAATATTTTATACAAAACACAGAACACAAAACGACCAGAGAGAATAAATAAAAAGAAAACATAAATAGATTGCAGCTTAATATAAACCCAAACAAATTCACGGCCCATTTAAATTAAATGAGAGTCCCATTTGCTCCAAAGTTGGTTCAAATTTGTCTTGAATGTCATATTTTCCATCTGTATCTAATATCCGTCACCCAATGTCAGTCCAGTCCTTGAATCGTTGGTGATGTTGTGTGTTCATCCCATTTCTTTGTGATGAACTTTTTCCTGCTGCCAAAAGTACAAATCCAAAGGTATCCATATAATTGTGACCATGGGGCATTGGAGTTTTGAGGCCCAAATACAAAGTATCTGAAATCCAGTGGGATGGTGATGTCATAAAAATTTGTCTGTAAGGCTTTATTGATCTCAGTTCCAAAAACTTCTTCCAGGCAGGTCTGGGTATGCGAGCTGGAGCCATCAGGACAATCGGTCCGTCTGCCAAACAGCAGAGAATGAGATCCTGTGAGTCCCCTAAAGGTCCGGACACACTCCGCAAACCCTCTTCCTAAACTATCTTCCATAGAACAATGCAGTTAAATCAGGAAGCTCGCATCTCAAAGATTCGTGGGTTGTGATCAGACAGCAACCGGTGACAATAGGACAAGAGCCCTGGCCGGCAGACAAGACACATTTTTCCATCACAGAATTCCCCCCAACATCGTTTGACTCCTTGTGGTTCTCCTCCAATTAGATAGTACATAGTACTTTCCCACTCTTCATCCTCCAGAAACACAAGTGACTCCTCTTTCCCATTTACCCCTCGTTATATCGTAATCCAGTAGAGGTGAGTGCCCAGATTGTTAATACATTTATACAATTTAGATATTAACTCCCCTTGAAAGTTTTCAGAGTTTGATTATTGCTTTAAATACCATTTTATTTCAGATTGGTCATCAATGGAACAATTTTGATTTCTAACTTCGGTTATAAATAACTTCCTTATTTGTAAAAACCTATATTAAAGTCCCTGTTTCCTTCTAAACCAAAGGCATTCTTTCAACTCATCAAAGCTCTTCAGATCGACGATTCTCCTTTACAATCTGAGTAAAAGACCTTTTTGTTAGACCTTCCATCTCTGTTGTCCAGACCTTTTCAAATCTTCTGAAGTCTGTGCTGTTAGCTGTTGAACATTTTGATCATAAGCCAACCAATTTTATTCTTAAAGTGGGTTAACGCATCTTCTTTGATTGAGTTCGTCATGTTTCTTACTGATGCATCCTTGTAAGAACAGCAACTTCATCCCAAGGGTGCTCCCACCTCCCCCAGAATGACTCCAGACCGTCTCTCTCATCTGCCAGTAAGGCCTGCACAGAACCCGGGCAAACACAACATTAATTCTCGAATATTCTTCCATTGAGGCCTTCATATTCTGGCGTCACAACACAGCAAAGGCTACTGATCTTGCTCGCTAGAGCCTCTTCTAATAACACTGTAACTAGTTTGGAATCGGACAACAGGTTTTTCCCCTGCCATAATGAATCTTAAGATTGCTTTACTTTCCACTCATCAACACAGTCCTGTTGGTGGAAACTGGAAGAGTCTGGAACAAGCTTCCATTTTTCAAGGTCTTTTTTTTATAGTGAATAAAAAGAGGGGTACAATTTTATCTCTAGAAATTGTATTATTAGGTCTCTATGGAGGACCAGACTTAAAGATCTAAGAGATTCTGTTTGCCATTTACACGGTTAAGTTAGTTCTAAAGGTCAGAGGGGTTTCTGCAGAATTAAATCATGTTCAGTTTTTGACATTTAATTTTGTATCCAGACATTGGACCCAATTTCTTGTAAAAACACATCACATTTGGTACGTAAATGTCTGGTTTGGTCAAATACAACAGAACATCATCTGCAGCAGGCAATTTTATGTTCCGTCCCATCTGTTGTAACACCATGAATTGTTTTTGATCGTCTTATAAATTGGGCCAATGGTTCCAAATACAAAGTAAAAAGGAGGGGAGACCAGGCACAGCTGTCTCACCCCTCTTTCCAGAGTCAATGGACCTGTCAAATGACCACTGATTTTAATTCTTGATGTTGGACCATCGTAAAGAGCCCTAATATTTTTTAGAATTAAATCGTCGATTTGAAATTTGTTTAGCACTGTAAATAAATATGGCCAACAAACAGAATCAAAAGCTTTCTCATCATCCAAAAAAATTATTACGGCTTTATTTTGTTATTTCTGTATACGATCCATTATGTGTAAAGATCGTCATATGTTGTCTTGTGTTTGTCATTTGGTAATGAATCCTGTCTGATCATTATGGATTAAGTTTAGGAGTATTTGTTCCATTCTTTTCGACATAATTGAGGTGTATAAACAATAGTCTACATTCAGAATAGAAATAGGTCAACATGAGGCACAATCCAATCGATCTTTCCCTTCTTTTGGTATCAGAGATATGATGGCCTTTAAAAGTTGCCAAAAGGAAAGTAGTGAGTGTCTTTTAAAGTTTTATACCACTCTGAGGTGAACCCATCGCTCCCTGGAGATTTATTGTTCTTTAATCTTTTAATTGCGCCTTGTATTTCCAAAAATGTAACTTCGCGCCCAATTTTTTATTCTATTCTTCTGTGATAACAGGCAAATTGAGAGTGTCCAGAAAGGAGTTTATATCATCTTCTTTATCGTCTGGAATTTTTGAAAAAAGTTTTTTATGGAAGGATTCAAATGCTGCTTGAATTTGGTCTTGTTTGGTTAAGATTACGTCATTTTGTCTGTCCCGTATTTTTAGAAATTGTTCTTTCAGCTTGTTGTTTTTTAAGTTTCCAAGATGGTAATTTCGAAAATTTTGATCCACTCTCATTATACCTTTGTTTGGTAAAGAGCATTTTCTTAACTATTTCCTGTGAAGTCAGATCATTAATTTCTCCTCTTATCTTTTTAATTTCTTGTACCATTTTAGGACACCCCTTTTTGGCATGGTTTTCCTCCAACAATTTAAATTTTTCCTGCATATCATTTAGCTTTTTCTTGCTGTGTTTCCTTTTTTCAGAGGCTATAGCTATAATCTGTCCTCTCAAAACTGCTTTGGAAGCATCCCAAAGGATGGGCGGAGACATTTCCCCAGTATCATTTTCCTCCAGATAAGTCTTAATGTTGTTGGACATTTTTTCCTTAAACAAAGGGTCATTAAGCAAGCTGGAATTGAACCTCTGAAGTGTCTTTCCTCCAAATCCACAGAGATGTGGATAGGAGCATGATCACTTAGGTCTATTGTGCCTATATCTGCTTCAGTGATTTTAGATATGTCTTTATAGAGAATAAAAAAGTAGTCTATTCTGTAATAGAGTGTATGTTGGTTATACTGGCGTGCTCTGGGGTTCATTTCCCTCCATATGTCAATCAATCCTATAGTCTTCAATAGGAGACGAAACTTCTTGTTAATTGTTCCTCCAGTGCCTCTTGAGTTCGACACGTCCAGTGTAGGCTGAATGTGGAGATTCCAATCGCCGCCACAAATTAGGGTTCCCTCAGAGTGATTCACAAAGGTTCATGACATCGGCATAGAAAGTGATCACACTCCCTGGTGGAATATACACATTTAAAAAAGTGAAAACATTTCCATTAATATTCCCTCTAACCAGTACATATCTGCCTTCTTTATCCTTACATTCAAAAAACTGTTCAAAAACTATTCGGCTTGAGATCAGTATTGCTCCTCCCCAGAATTTCGTTAGTTTTGTATGTTCAGTGTCATTCAAGTGTGTCTCCTGTAAAAATATGTCTATTCTTTCTCTTTTCATTTTTGTCAATTGTTGTTTGTAATATTGGGCTCAGTATGCCATTCACATTGAAGGATGCTACTTGTAACACTTCTGATGCCATTGGGTTGATTGTATTGATCCCACAGTTGACAACTTTCGAACATTTTTAATCTCTCTGGTCGAAAACAACAAACACACACAAGAACCACAGGAACGCAGAACAACTGAAAAGGTAAAAAAGAAAACAAAAGGGTTCATGCTGGAAACGGGAATCAAACCCAAAACCCGATCAAAAAGATTGCAAAAGGGAGGGAAGTCCAAACCTAATGAAGGACCCCTCCAAGGCCCTCCTGACACCAATCCTCAGGAGGAACTGGATATATAAGACCCCTGGCTCACCACGTCCCCCTGCTGCACTCTGCTTATACTTTCAATTTCCCACAAGTCCAATCTCCCACATTTGACACCTCAATGAGTAGATGTAATTAGTCACAGAGTTTAAGTACAAAAGCAGACAGCCACCAGGGGGCATAAAGTCTGATGTTGAAAACTTAAAAAATCAGGTCATTAGTCTCTTCAAATGAACAGAAATGTATCACCATGTGACCACAACCTGAACTCACATGCCCCACGCTGGTGGCTCCATCCTCTGTACTGTTCATTTCTCTGTGTTTTGCATCTTCCTTAAGAGCACCTCTGCTTCTCCTGATGTTCTGAGCACGAGTGTTTTACCCTCAAAAGTCACCAGAAGAGTTGCGGGGAAAGAGAATCCATGTCTCAGTTTTCTCTTCCTGAGATCCTCACAGATGTGGTGGAACTTTTGCAGTTGTTGGCGAACCTCGTATGGAATATCTGGAGCCAAGAAGACATGCTAGCCTTCAAGACGTGTTCCTTCACACGGTTATTTGAAGAAACCTCATCATCAGCCCTTGTGGTTTATCAGCTGCTAGTCATGTTACTGCTCTCCGACTCCAGCGTTGTCACCCTGACCCGCAGCGCCTCCATCTCGGCCCTTACTGTCTGCAGATCGTCCGTATTGTCTGAAACACGCTGCTCGACTTCCTCAATGAGTGTTCCAGTTATTCCATCAGCTTTGAGTTTAGCGGTCACTGCCTCTGACACTGTCGGAGCTATGGTAGCTAACAATTCGACTCTCAGAGACTCTTCCGACACAAAGAAGTTGCGTGAGTCTCCATCTGGGCATCTCTGGCAGGGAGAGCGCGGGGCTCTCAGGGTTGTTGTTAGCCGTGCTAGCTTCGTTAGCTGCGTTAGCCTCATTAGCTTGTGATGCGGGCTGTTTTTCAACTGACCCGTGGGCCGTTAGCTTTGTCTGTTTTGGTCATGTAGCGCTACCGGACTTGTGTCGTCCTTGTTTACTAATCTCTCGTCTTTGTTCTTTGGGATTAAGTGGGTCAAATAATGATTTTAAAACCACGTTTTGCAGCAGTGGTGTGAAGTGCGTCCACTCAGAGCATCACCATTACCGGGGAAAAAAAATGCTGTATTTTTGGTTTATTTCTTATTGTATGAAAAAATTGAGAGAATGGCCCTCATTGGGACGTCTTTGGACAACCATGTGCACCAGTGTTCTTCTCCTGTGAGAAGAGTTCGTACTCGCATAGCACGTGACCGCTCTGATTAGAGCTGCTAGAGCGAAGCAGTACAAAGCAGATTGAGCTGGAACTAAAGATTGAAAAGATGTTTTTAAGAAAACTAAATTCTTTTCAACCTAGAAAAAGTTGATGATCTCAAAATAGGCAAAAATCACCACAAAATCTGACTTTGTTAAAGCTGTGGGTGCCTGTCAGCCGCTCTGTGGAGAAAAAGCTTTCTGGGTGACAGAGGATTTTTTCACTGCAGTTCCAATGGACTGGCCACTGGGGGCAACTCACAACATGTTTAAGATAGCAGTACCCTGTCCGGATATTAGAATAGGTCTATGTTCTGACCCCCTAAGAGTCCAAGAGCCCTTGGACTTTTTTTTACTTCTTCCTTTTTGTCCACCGTCTGATAAAAGGGAACTGTCACGCTGCTGGGCACGTTTCACATGAAAAGAAAGCTGTTACACTCTTACTTTCAGTCAAATTAACCATTCTTGAAATTAATCAGCATAAGTTTGTTCTCCAAACCCACTAATAAAGAAATTACCCTAAAATTCTATCAAATGTGATAGGACTTTCATATGAATTCTTTAGTGGCCATACCAACGAATACTTTCATTTATTAATAGTTTATTTTTAGCTTTCTCTGGTTTTGATTCTGAACTTGTCAAAGACTGATCTCGTCAGATCTCTGAAGCTAAGCAAGGATGTGCCTGGTTAGTACTTGGGTGGGAGAGCGCTGGAATGCCAGGTGCCACCGGGGGCGGTAGTGCATCCAGTTATTTTGTCCTTGGGCACCCACCTCGCCTCCAGTGTCCCTGTATGCTGGTGTATGAATGACTTCAATCTGGCGTGTGCATTAACATGCACTGTCCCATCCACAGTACATACATCATAAATAAATACATAATAATAATAATAATAATAATAATAATAATAATAATAATAATAATTCTACCTGCTCTTTTTTACTTTATTACAAGTCCCTAAAATTGGATTAGATTCAGTCTTGAAAGAGGAATTGTCAAACCCCAACAAATGCCCAATCTAGTGTCAATCAGTCATACATCCAGCCCCAGCTTCACTCCTTCATACGGCATTCACTCCTTCATACAGTATTCATTCCTTCATACGGTAGCCACTCCTTCATACGGTATTCATTCCGTCATATGGTAGCCACTCCTTCATACAGCATTCACTCCTCCATGCAGTATTCACCCCTTCATACGGGATCCACTCCTTCCTACGGTATTCACCTCTTCATCAGGTATTCACGCCTTCAAACAATGTTCACTCCTTCCTACGGTATTCACTCCTTTATAAGGTGTTCATTCCTTCATACGGTAGCCACTCCTTCATACAGCATTCACTCCTTCATACAGTGTTCACTCCTTCATACGGTATTCACCCCTCCATGCAGTATTCACTCCTTCAAACAGTGTTCACTCCTTCCTAAGGTATTCACTCCTTCATACGCTATTCACTCCTTCATACAGCGTTCACCCCTTCATACAGTATACGCTCTTTCATACAGCATTCACTCCTCCATGCAGTATTCACTCCTTCATACAGTGTTCACTCCTTCCTATGGTATTGACTCCTTCATACGGTAGCCACTCCTCTATGCAGTATTCACTCCCTCATACAATGTTCACTCATTCATACGGTATTCATTCCTTCATACAACATTTACCAAAGGAAATCTGATTTTCCTGTGCAGCGCTTGTGACCACATAATCCGAGGGTGGGCCAGCTGTGTGTGGGCCCCTCAACGGGGCTGAGGGTTCGGCCTGGGCTCACTTTAGTGTCCTCTGATCTGCACGTGCGTTGATCTGAACGTGAGTTTGCCGCAGCGCATTTGCTTTTTGTATTTGGAGCTATTGCCGCGCTCACTGAGTCACTGTGCCGCTGCGCCACGAGCTGTAGCGTCTCATCCGCCGCGCGCACTGTCTCATACCTGTGTTCACTGTCGTTATTCCCATGGTCAGACCATGTTGCCTTGGCAACCGCGTGACCGCGAGCTTAGATAAACGCACGAGCTAATGTCGTCAAGTGTGGTAACAAGGCGCGTGTCCTTCAGTCCAGTCTGACACGAGCCCAGTCCACGCGCTGCGACATTAAAGACGTGGCGGGGGCTGTGCATCCGCGACACACGCGCGCACCGCTCCGCTCACACGTGCGCGTTAAGCTTCTGGTGCATTTCAGTCTGTGACGCGCCAAACAGCAACATTCGTGACGCTCCCGAGATGGTAATGTCGCGCGCCTCCCCGTGCGCAGTGTCGCGGTCTCATACGCACAGAGTTCACGCGTGCATCATAAACGGCGCGGGCACACTTACATTCCTCGCAGCCGGTGCAAGACGTGTGCGGGCAGGTCAACGATGTCCTCGGTGCTCTGCCTCTCCAGGCGCCCCTCCGCCGTTTGCCGCGGTGCCGGTGTCTCTCTCATGTCCGCCTGCTGCTCCGCTCGGTGCCGCCGCTGCTGCTGCTCTGAGGATGCGCCCCCGTTTACCCCCTGCTCTCTCTCCGTCTCCTCTGTGTCTGTCGCTCCGCTGCCGTCCGCCTCTCCAGCGGCGCTCATCGCATTTTCGGAGCTAAGTGCTCGTGTTTCTGCGTCTCCTTCAGAGTCATCAGTATTCCGCACCTCTCTCCGCTCCTCCGTGCACAGGTCTGCTCCTGCTCCCGGGGCATGTCCACATTCCCCCGCGGGTTCCGTTTGTGCATCCATGCGCTTTGCCGCTCCGCACTCTCCGCACTGACAGAGCGCGTCTGCACAAACTTTACATCCCAGCGCCAGTTTGACGCCTGTTGGACACACACTTCCTCTGCCGCTCTCCTCTTCCATATTCACGCTTCCTGACGCGAGGACATGGCATGGCTGCGCGAGGCGCGGACTCCCCCCACCTCTCTCTTTCTCGCTCTCTTCCTCACACTCTTTCTCTCCCTTTCTACTCTTGCTTTCTGCCATGTTTCAGCGACCCCTGCACCGTTTCAGCGGCCCCTGCACAGTGCCATGTTTCAGTGGCCCCTGCACGGTGCCATGTTTCAACGGCCCCTGCACAGTGCCATGTTTCAGCGGCCCCTGAACAGTGCCATGTTTCAGCGGACCCTGCACGTTTCAGTGGCCCCTGCACGTTTCAGCCATGTTTCAGCGGCCCTGCTGCACGTTTTAGCGGCCCCTGCACAGTGCCATGTTTCAGCGGTCCCTGCACGTTTCAGCAGCCCCTGAACAGTGCCATGTTTCAGCGGCCCCTGCACAGTGCCATGTTTCAGCGGCCCCTGCACAGTTTCAGCGGACGACCCTGCACGTTTCAGCGGCCCTGCACAGTGCCATGTTTCAGCGGCCCCTGCACGTTTCAGCCATGTTTCAGCGGCCCCTGCACGTTTTAGCGGCCCCTGCACAGTGCCATGTTTCAGCGGCCCCTGCACGTTTCAGCCATGTTTCAGCGGTCCTGCACGTTTCAGCGGCCCTGAACAGTGCCATGTTTCAGCGGCCCCTGCACAGTGCCATGTTTCAGCGGCCCCTGCACAGTTTCAGCGGCCCCTGCACAGTTTCAGGCGCCCCTGCACAGTTTCAGCGGCCCCTGCACCTGTGGGACAGGTGAAGGGTCAGGTAACTGTGACTGACAGGGGGAGGTGGATGGTGGATGCTCATTGGACCTTGCAGGGCAACCACATGGGGAGGTGGGGGGATACCCAGATACGACTGAGTGGCAGACATCCCAAATCATCACCGTGGAAACGCTGCAGAGAGGAGCAACGATGGATGCTGAGATGGAGGAGTGTTTCCGTGGAAACATGTTGCTAAGAGTGGTGGAATTCTGCCTCTGTCAGCCCTGACACTGCCCCCTGCAGGCAGCAGTCAGGCAGTCGAATGTCGGTGCCATGGCGACGAACGCTGTGGAGGCTTTTTCTGGATCTCACTATATTTTTGGTTTTAAGGGTCTCCACAAAATGGCGTGAAACTGAACAATCTCCATAGAAACATGCAGGTCTCCATGACGGCTGATGCATTTGCACAGGATTGTTTTCCTTTCTCATTTACTTCGGAAGTGTTTCAAGTGCAAAGATTTATTTCTTTGCATTCGAATCGATACTGTGAAGATGGGCTGTATTGACCGAGAAGTTCAGGAATAGATGTATTTGGTCATTTCTTCAGTGGCGGACGGTGATGTAAACACTCGGGGTGGGGTGGGGGGGGGGCTGTTGCACATGTTTTGTCATAAAGATGGGAATATTTCAACTATTAGAAAGACATTTTGTAGGGGTTATTTCAAATTATAATTTATACTACGAACACAAACAAGACAACGCTAAAGCCGAAGAGAAAAGAATCTGAACAACCACATTCTGCAACGACACAGCCACGCCTGGCTCACGTGTCAGGGGACGTGTCAGGGGACGTGTCAGGGGACATGTCAGGGGACATGTTTAAGGACATGTTAGGGGGCATGTCAGGGGACGTGTCAGGGGACATGTTTATGGACATGTTAGGGGACGTGTCAGGGGACGTGTCAGGGGACATGTCAGGGGACATGTTTAAGGACATGTTATGGGGCATGTCAGGGGACGTGTCAGGGGACATGTTTATGGACATGTTAGGGACGTGTCAGGGGACGTGTCAGGGGACATGTTTTATGGACATGTTAGGGGACGTGTCGGGACGTGTCAGGGGACGTGTCAAGGGATGTGTCAGGGACATGTTTAAGGACATGTCAGGGACGTGTCAGGGGACGTGTCAGGGGACGTGTCATGGGACATGTTTAAGGACATGTTAGGGGGCATGTCAGGGGACGTGTCAGGGGACATGTTTATGGACATGTTAGGGGGCATGTCAGGGGACGTGTCAGGGACATGTTTATGGACATGTTAAGGGGCATGTCAGGGGACGTGTCAGGGACATGTTTATGGACATGTTAGGGGGCATGTCAGGGGACGTGTCCGGGGACGTAGTCAGGGGACGTGTCAGGGGGCATGTTAGGGGACGTGTCAGGGGACGTGTCAGGGGGCGTCTCAGGGGATGTGTCAGGGGACGTGTCAGGGGACATGTTTATGGACATGTTGAGGGGCATGTCAGGGACGTGTCAGGGGACATGTTTATGGACATGTTAGGGGACGTGTCAGGGGACATGTCAGGGGACATGTTTAAGGACATGTTAGGGGCATGTCAGGGGACGTGTCAGGGACATGTTTATGGACATGTTAGGGGACGTGTCAGGGGACGTGTCAGGGGACATGTCAGGGGACATGTTTAAGGACATGTTAGGGGGCATGTCAGGGGACGTGTCAGGGGACATGTTTATGGACATGTTAGGGGACGTGTCAGGGGACGTGTCAGGGGACATGTTTATGGACATGTTAGGGGACGTGTCGGGACGTGTCAGGGACGTGTCAAGGGACGTGTCAGGACATGTTTAAGGACCATGTCAGGGACGTGTCAGGGGACGTGTCATGGGACATGTTTAAGGACATGTTAGGGGGCATGTCAGGGGACGTGTCAGGGGACATGTTTATGGACATGTTAGGGGCATGTCAGGGGACGTGTCAGGGGACATGTTTATGGACATGTTAGGGGGCATGTCAGGGGACGTGTCCGGGGCGTGTCAGGGGACGTGTCAGGGGGCATGTTAGGGGACGTGTCAGGGGACGTGTCAGGGGCGTCTCAGGGGATGTGTCAGGGGACGTGTCAGGGGACATGTTTATGGACATGTTAGGGGGCATGTCAGCGGACGTGTCAGGGGACATGTTTATGGACATGTTAGGGGCATGTCAGGGGACGTGTCAGGGACATGTTTATGGACATGTTAGGGGGCATGTCAGGGACGTGTCCGGGGACGTGTCAGGGGACGTGTCAGGGACGTGTCAGGGGACGTGTCAGGGGGCGTGTCAGGGGACGTGTCGCGGGACGTGTCAGGGGACATGTTTAAGGAGATGTTAGGGGGCATGTCAGGGGACGTGTCAGGGGACGTGTCAGGGGGCGTCTCAGGGGACGTGTCAGGGACGTGTCAGGGACATGTTTAAGGACATGTTAGGGGGCATGTCAGGGGACGTGTCAGGGACGTGTCAGGCGACGTGTCAGGGGACGTGTCAGCGGACATGTTTAAGGACATGTCAGGGGACGTGTCAGGGGACGTGTCAGGGGACATGTCAGGGACATGTTTAAAGGACATGTTAGGGGCATGTCAGGGGACGTGTCAGGGGACGTGTCAGGCGACGTGTCAGGGACATGTTAAGGGGCATGTCAGGGGACGTGTCAGGGGACATGTTAAGGGGCATGTCAGGGACGTGTCAGGGGACGTGTCAGGGACATGTTTAAGGACATGTTAGGGGTCATATCAGGGGACGTGTCAGGGGAAGTGTTAGGGGACATGTTAGGGGACGTGTCAGGGGATGTGTCAGGGGACATGTTTAAGGACATCTTAGGGGACATGATTAGGGACATGTTAGGGGACATGTTAGGGGGCATGTTAGGGGGCATGTTAGGGGACATGTTAGGGGACATGATTAGGGACATGGTTAGGGGACATGTTAGGGGCATGTTAGGGGCATGTTAGGGACATGATTAGGGACATGTTAGGGGACATGTTAGGGGCATGATAAGGGACATGTTAGGGCACATGTGTCAAACTCAAGGCCTGCGGGCCAGATGTGGTCCACCAGACGTTTTCATCTGGCCCGCCGAACATTTCTAGTTTATAATTATTCATTTCCAATAGATATATCGCGTTTTTATCGCTATATCAACAATTCCCACAATCCTTTGCAGCCGCGGCCCCTCCCCCGCGGCCCCTCCCCGCGCTGTGTGCTGCCAGCTCAAGTGCCGAGGACAGCGACCAGCGACACTAATCGCAGCAGGTTTAAAATGGAACACACTGGCAGCGATGACCTGTAGCGCTCTGCCCCAGGGCAGATCGTGGGAAACACGAGGAATAAAGAAAAGAGGCGCTTTTGTGGACGTTAGAGCTGTGCTCAAAGCGGCGCTAATGTGAAGCTAACATCAAGAAAAAAACTTCTTTGCTGACAACTCTGTGAGGAAAACATCCAAACCAGTGCAAAACCTGGACAGATCCTGAGCCACAGGTAAAAACACAGGTCAGAGTGTAATAAAGTATGAACATGACAGAGTGAAGCTGCTTTGAGCTCTCATTTGATTCACCACATGAATCATTTGTCATTAAAATAAGCTTAAACTGTAAAAATAGTGAGCTCATATTGAGTTAGTGCAGCAACATTAACATGTCTGTGATACAAACATTTAATATCAGAATCATATCACAAGTCCATGTTCCTCTTCCTCCTGCTGCATGAATATGGACTCAGTCTTTCACCTGCTGCAGATTTGTGCAACAGTGTCCACATAGAACTATTACTAGGCTATATAACATTTGTTATATTTTTTATTGTTTTATTTTTTACATTATGTTCGGCTCGCGACCCAGCCTGAGCGTCGAAAAGCGGCCCCTGGCCCAAATGAGTTTGACACCCCTGTGTTAGGGGATGTGATTGGGGACATGATTAGGGACATGTTTGGGGACATGCTCGTGGACATGAATAGGGGACATGATTAGGGACATGTTGGGGACATTGTTAGGGGACATACTAGGGACATGTTTAGGGGACATGATTAGGGGACATTGTTAGGGGACATATTAGGGACATGTTTAGGGGACATGATTAGGGGACATGATTAGGGGACATGTTGGGGACATTGTTAGGACCCTGACCCGTAAGACAACACAAAGCACTTGTTTCTCGGAGCATGTTCACATGATCTGACCTCAGTGTTTGATTTGTTGGAAATGTACACTTTCTAATAACACAGAGCACAGTTGTGTTGGCAGTTTTGTTTAGTCTTTATTTGTCAGGAACCGTGTACAACATCATTCATCTTCAAGAGAAAAGATGATCTGCACCAGATTTAGCTACTGTACTTTCCATCTGCAGTCCCTGGGCAGGTTATACATAACAACAGTAATAAAAATACACATTTCATCACAATTACAACACAGTTGTGTCGTGTTAACTTGGTAACTTATGTCTTTGCTGATTTACTTTGGACTATGCGTCTGGAGTTTTGGAGGCGCTGTATCGAATGTCCCTGCAGCGTTTGCTTCTTCTGTTCTTCAAAGCTCATCCCAGTCTTGATGTTATTCTCATTTTCTGTCAAAATTTGAATGTCCCAGAATCTTAGTCCAAGCCATGGCAGACTGGATAAAGTCTGATAGCTTCTGGTTGTTACAGTGAATGTTCATCAAAAGTACATGAACACATTTCTTTCACCTCATGTCAGATGTTATTGAGGCGGCTCCTTTGCCCTTGAACGTGGAGTTTGTCTGTGTTTTCATGTGATTCTGATGCTGGAGTTTGTAGCTGATCAGGTGGGCTATTCAAATATATTTTCCATGGAGCCAGATTTATTGGAGGGCCATTGTCTGGGGGCCGGACGACCAAACTGCACCACAATTTTATTATTTATATCCAATATCCACAAACAACTCACAATGGTACTTTTCAACAGAAATCATTGTTTCACTTCAGTAAATAAAAAATAAAACTATATTTCTGTCACATAAAAACAGGACTAAAGCAGGACTACATAAAGACTAACCCACTGTCAATCAAAAGCCAGATCATAGCAGCAGATCTAGAACTAGACCAAGTCCTGAACCAAGACTAAGCATACTGTAGGTCACATATGGCTTAAACAACTTCTCGAACAGGACTAGACCAGAATATGAACCGGGACAAGATCAGAATCTGAACTGGAACTAGACCAGAATCTGAACTGGGACGAGACCACAGAATCTGGACTAGGACTAGACCACAGAATCTGGAGCAGAACTAGACCATAGAATCTGAACCGGGACTAGACAACGGACTGTGATCTGACTATAAAGTCTTAAATATAAATGGCATTACTGTCACAGTCTGCTCATCTCCTGTCTTCTGGTATCTTTCCTCTCTACCTGTTAGCCACGCCTCCTCATCAAGCCAACTCTCCACACCTGGGACAGCTCTGCCTGCATTCAAGCCTTCTCCTGTCTCCGCTTCAGTGCCAGATTGTTCTTGTGTTATGCCTGACTTTCCAGCGGTTTTCCCCGGACTGACCACCTGTTGCTGACCTCATCTGTCCCCGACCTGCCTGCCTCGCCTCTGCCCTGGATATTACCTAGTTCTACATGAGATAATGTACAACCTCATTTTATGTAGAACTAGGGAAGGATATTTTTCTGAAATAATTGGAAGCTGCTTTAACAACTGGCGTGTCCTGTTTGCCACAGTAAACAGATGAACAAACCCTCCAGCTCAGCTGCCGTTAGAACTCATTTCCACATCCAAGTGTAATGAGTTTGCATTATTCTTTAATGACAAAGTTCAGGGAATTAAAAGTGCTATAAATTCTACGATGCAAAAAATAACCCTAAAACCACCTACACACTTAGAGCTGACTCACTTTGCACCTGTAACTGACAAAACTGTCCAGGAGATCATCACCAGTCTGAGTTCATCTACATGCTGCCTCCATGTGTGACCTCCAGATTTCTAAAGTCTGTGCTGAACAGTTTGTTAGCACCACTCACTCACATAGTTAACATGTCGCTTCAATCTGGAACATTCCCAATGTGTTTTGAAAACTGCGGTCATAAAGCCTCTCCTAAAGAAGAGCAGTCTTGATGCCGCAGAGTCATTACCGGCCCATCTCTAATCTGCCATTTTGGGGCAAAGTCCTTGAAAAGGTTGTTTACCAACAGCTCACTGATTTCCTCTTAATAAACAACTCATTTGATGTTTTCCAGTCAGGTTTTAGACCTCATCACAGCACTGAGACTGCTCTTGTCAAGGTGACAAATGACATCCACCTGAACACTGACGCGGGCAAAGCCTCAGACTTAATTCTGTTGGATCTGAGTGCTGCTTTTGACACTGTCGATCATGGGACCCTCTTACAGAGACTAGAGGACTGGGTGGGCATCACTGGCACTGCCCTAAACTGGTTAAACCCCTATCTGGAAGACAGGAAGTACTTTGTTGAAATTGGTAACTGTGTCTCAGACCAGATGCCCCTGACATGTGGGGTGCCCCAAGGGTCAATCCTGGGACCCTTCTGTTCAACCTCTACATGCTGCCCTTAGGTCAGTTGATACGCAACGAGAATGTGTCCTATCACAATGATGCAGACGACACTCAGATCTATGTTTCACTGACGGCAGGTGAATATGGACCAGTGGATTCACTCTGTCACTGCATCCAACAGATCAGTGTGTGGATGCAGAACAACTTTCTCCAGCTGAACTCAGACAAGACTGAAATCATCGTCTTTGGCCCACAGAAACAAAGAGAAAGTGTTAGCAGTCACCTCCAGAGTCTCGCTCTAAAACCTACAAATCAAGTTAGAAATCTGGGGGTAATAATGGACTCAGACTTGAATTTTAACAGCCACGTCAGATCAATCACATGAGCAGCTTTTTACCATCTAAAAAACATTGCAAAAATCAAAAGTATAGTGTCTAAATTGTAGAAAAAGATTCAGATTCGTTATCTGGTCTCTGTTTTAGAAAAAACAAAACGTTTTGACTCTCATCCAAGAATCATTCTCAATCTGTGAAACAAGTCTGAGAACTCAGGTTTATATCCTACTCCGTGAAAGCCCAGCCCACAGGAAGGGATCTCCTGATAATGGCCCATTGAAACTTAACTGAGATGGGCCATCTACATCCTATTGTGACCTGACTTTGGCTCCCTCCTCATTGAGTACCTGATTAGCATCAGAATGCCTCGGGCGTCTCCATGGTTTCAGCAGACCATTATAAGCAACTGGAAGGTTGAATCTTAAACCTTCGTTACGATTTAAGGAAGGATTCTCTTTTTTAACAAAGATGGCCTCCTTAACTCCTCTTTCAAACCATCTCTTCTCCTGCTCAGAATCTCCACCTCACTGTCTTCAATAGAGTGGTTTGTGGCTTTGAGATGAAGATGTACGGTGCTCTGGGGTCCTGAACTCGAGTCTCTTCTGTGCTGATAAAGCCTCTTGTGAAGTGGCTGTTTAGTCTCCCCTATGTGGCGCTCTTTACAACTTTCTTCACTGCATTGGATGGAATACACTACATTGCTCTGTTTTTGTGTAGACATCTTGTCCTTAGGGTGAAATGTTGTCTGGTTTGAAATAAACAGGGGCTTTGTGTTGTCTAAAAAATATTTTCAGTTTTTCTGACAGTCCTGAGACATAAGCGATAGAGACACCCTTTCTTCTTGGTTCTGTTTGCCTTTTGTCCCTTTTGTCCTGCTTTTTGGTTATCTTCACTTTGTTCAGAGCCCAAATCGGGTATCCACAGGCTGAGAGAGCATTCAGGACGTGTTTTTCCTCTTTCCTCTTGCCCTCTGAGCTGGTGGGCACCTCTTGTGCTCTGTGTTGTAGTGTTCTGATCACTCCCAGCTTATGCTGTAGTGGGTGGTTAGAGCCAAAGAGCAGGTACTGGTCAGTGTGTGTGGGTTTCTTATATACTTCTATCTGGAGCTTCCCGTCTTCTCCTCTGATAGTGGAACAATCAAGAAAGGCCAAGCGGTTCTCCTTAGCGACTTCTCTTGTAAACCTGATATGCCGGTCCACTGCATTGATGTGCTCTGAGAAGGCTTCCAGCTCTTGTTTCTTGATTGTCACAAAAGTGTCGTCCACGTAACAGTAACAAAGACTTGGAGCAATGCCTGAAAAGGAGGTCAGTGCCTTCTTCTCAAAATCCTCCATGTACAAGTTGGCCACTATGGGAGAGACGGGCGAGCCCATGGCACAGCCGTGAATCTGTCTGTAAAAATGTCCCCGGAATTGAAAATATGTGGTGTTAAGACAGATGGCTAGTAGTTTGCAGATGTGTTCAGGTGTCAGTTTGGTCCTTTCCTGTAGGTGGTGTCTTCCTGCAGCCTCGTCCTAACCGCTGCTACTGCCTCAGAGGTCGGGATGCAGGTGAAGAGGGACACAACATCATAAGAAACCATCAGGTCATCTGAGTCCAATTGGAGATGTTTCACTTTGTCCACAAAAGTGTGTGTGTTTTCCACATGATGTTCCGAGTTCCCCACCAATGGTGCCAAGATGGTTGTTAAATGCTTGGCCACATTGTATGTGATGGAATCTGTGCTGCACACAATGGGTCTGAGTGGAACATTCTCTTTGTGAATTTTGGGAAGTCCATAAATGCATGGAATGGCTTCCCCAGGATACAGTCTGTAATACAGAAGCCTGTCTATCACCTCCTCTTTTTCAAGCTTCTGTAAACAGTCCATCACCTTCTTCTTGTAGCCACTGGAGGGTCTCTTTTCAGACGTTCGTATGTTGTCGTGTCCTTGTGGAGGCTGTGGACTTTGGCTTCACAATCAGCTGTATTAAGAATCACAGTGCAGCGCCCCCTGTCTGCTGGAGGAATGTTTATGCTGTGATCTTTTTGTAGTGCTGAGAGTGCCTTCCTCTCCTCAGATGTGATATTTGAAGGTGGCGGTTTGGCGCTCTTCAGAGCAGCTCTGACACGTAACCTCAGGTCTGCAGCCTCAGTTTCTGCCATCTTGTTGTTCCTAATGTTTCAGTGGTTGTGATGTAGTCTTCTGTAGGGATGTGCTTAGAAGTCATTGAAAAGTTGAGCCCTTTGGAGAGCACGCCTTTCTCAGCCTGAGACAGGACGCGGTCTGATAGGTTTTTGATCCAATTGTTTTTGCTGGTCTCCTTAGGTCTGTCCCTATACTTCTGTCATGCTGGTCCTTACCTGGGTCCTTTTTATTCAAGAGGATGTTAAACTTCTTGCTCTTTCTGTTCCTTCTCCAGATCTTTTCTGCTCTGTGTCCTTTGACTGGTGGTTTGATCTGTAGGCTCTGGAACTTACAGCGCTGGTGAGAGCCGGCAGCTCGTTGCAACGATCTCCCTCTTTTCCAAAATTTTTTCGGCTCTATTTATTGTAATTTTCTTAAATATTAAACATTTTTGTATATATCTTTGTAAAACCAGTGCTCACTGACACACGTTAGCTCCGCTTTGATTCAACTTTATTTTGTTGGATTATTGCATGTTTTTGTCGCCACGATGTGTTTTTCCCCCCAGCCCCCCCGGCCGAGGCGTGTCTACACAAAAAGTGCCCTGTGGGCAGGACTTTCACAGAGTAGGATATAAACCGGAGTTCTCAGCCCTGTTTCACAGATTGAGAATGACTGTTGGATGAGAGTTGAAACGTTTTGTTTTTTCTAAAACAGAGTCCAGATGACTACAACTGAATATTTTTCTACAATGTAACACTCCTGGACGAATGAGGGAATACACCGACATACAGTAAACCAGACTTGGAGAGACTTATACATGCATTTGTCTCTAGTAGATTAGACTACTGTAATGGCCTGCTCACTGGCCTCTCCAAACGAGCTGTAAAACCGCTGCAGTACATCCAGAACGCTGCTGCTCGGGTCCTGACTAGAACCAGGAAGTATGATCACATTATTCCTGTGCTCAGGTCTCTGCACTGGCTCCCTGTGGCTCAGAGAATAGACTTCAAAGCAGCTCTGCTTGTATACAAGTCTCCATGGCCTAGCACCAAAGTACATCTCGGACATGTTAGTGCCATATGAACAATCTCGGATTCCGAGGACCTCAGGGACCGGCCTCCTGCTGATGCCCAGAATCAGGACTAAACATGGGAAATCTGGACCAGTCTTCCCGAGGGTGTGAGACAGGCCTCTCTCTGGCATTGTTCAAATCTAAGATCAAGATCAAATCTAAAAACTTTTTTGTTTGGCTGTGCATATGATTTCTGTCATGTCTTTGTGATTTTAACAATTTTTTTTCCCTGTTATGTGAAGCACTTTGAATTGCCTTTGTGTACGAATTGTGCTCTACAAATAAACTTGCCTTGCCTTGCCTTGCCTTACCTTACCTCAGCCTTCTGTCTTCGACCACGAGTTTCACCTGTTCCCTCCTGGTTAGACACCTGCTCGGCTCTGTGGCTTAACCGCTCACCACTGGACCTGTCAGACGATCCACCTGTCGTTGGTTTTGCCTTCAGTCAGCAACGCCAGTCTCACTTCTTCTCAGATCTCGCAGAAGACCACTGTATAAACTATTAAAACTGCTGTAATAATAATGATCATTTTTGACTGATATTCCGTCTGCTTGTGCTGCTTTTGGGTCCTCACCACACCGAGACAATTACAACAGCTGACTCAGTTGATGTTAAAAGCATTGTACAGTTGTACTGAATATCAGAGCTAACATAGTGCACTAAGGACAAACTTGGCTTACCAAGAAATATGTTCCGGCCCATGGCCCATTTTACCATTATGGGCCGGACCATATTGCTTTATGGCCCTGATTTGGCCCACGGGCCGCCAATTAGCTGCAGTGTAATAACATGTTAAGAAATGGGCGGTTTACGTGATCGCCCCAACTGTAAGCTCACGCATGCCACTGAGGACAGTCTGATTGGTTTTTCAAGACGCATTATTTGATGAGAAGATTTGATTGGACATATTGGTTTAATAGTGTTTCGATGGAGCTGATGGGTCCCATTGTTTGATAAGCAGACAATACACAAACTAACAAAGGCTATGTATTATTTAAACAGTCATATTGCAGAACTATTTCACAAAGTCAATGTTAGTTTAATTGTACAAATATGCATGACTGACAGGAGGGGTGACGCCCCATCGCCCATAATTGACCAGCTGCAACTGTTTTAATACACCTATCATGACATGAATTATGTATACAAGAAAAGTCCAAACTTCCCACAAAAAAAATCTTCAATTTTCCAAATTTAAAAACATGACACACTAACAACAAGAAAGGGAACATGATCCGAGAGAGTAGATACAAAGGCACACAAAATCCAAAATAAATGTCCCATTTAGTCCAGAGTCTGTGAAATGTATCAAATGAAGTCCAAATGTGATGGTCACTACAACTTGTGTCATCCACATTTTTTTGTGTTGGCCTTTTTCCCTGCTGCCCAGAGTATTCTCCAAAAATATTTATTGAGTCCATGGCCCAAACAGTCCTCTGAAATCGAGTGGGATGATGATGTAATTTACAGTCTGCAGTGCATGTGAATTTAAGTCCAGTATTTTTGAGCTACAGGACAGTCAGGACTGTCGTGCGTCATCTGAACTCCCGCCGCGGGACACTCGGGTAAAGAGAGGGGCGGGGCTGTCAACCGATCACCACCTGGTAGTGAGTTGGATCCACTGGCGGTGGAGGAAGACGGACAGACTTGGCAGGCCCAAGCGCATTGTGAGGGTCTGTCAACTCATACCTCAAGGAGAGCTTCTCCCAGATCCCGGGGGAGGCGCTGTCGCAGAGGCAGTTTGGGAGGAGTTTGGAGAGGCCATGGAGGAGGACTATCAGTTGGCCCCAAAGAAATTCTGGCAAACCGTCCGATGCCTCAGGAGGGGGAAGCAGTCCTTCACCAACACCGTTTATGGTGCGGGTGGAGACCTGCTGACCTCGACTGGGGATGTCGTCGGACGGTGGAACGAATACTTTGAAGACCTCCTAACGACTGAGAACTATGTGGCTGACTCATCCATCACCCAAGCCAAAGTCATTGAGGTTCTTGGCAAACTCCTTGGTGGCCGGGATGAGAATCAGCACCTCCAAATCCGATGTCATGGTTTTCAACCGGAAAAAGGTGGCTTGCCTTCTCTGTGTGGGTGGGGAGTCCTTACCCTAAGCGGAGGAGTTTAAATATCTCGGGGTCTTGTTCACGAGTGAGGGAAGGATGAAACGTGAGATTGACAGGCGGATCGGTGCAGTGATTTGGCTGCTGCATCGGACTGTTATGGTGAAGAAGGAGCTGAGTCGAAAGACAAGGCTCTGGATTTACCGGTCAATCTACGTTCCTGCCCTCACCTATGGTCATGACCTTTGGGTAGTGACCGAAAGAACAAGATCGCGGTTACAATCAATCGAAATGAGTTTCCTCCGCAGGGTGCCTGGGCGCTCCCTTAGAGATAGAGTTAGGAGCTAAGTCACACGGGAGGAGCTCGTAGAGCCGCTGCTCCTCCACGTCGAGAGGAGCCAGCTGAGGTGGCTCAGGCATCTGTTCCGGATGCCTCCTGGGCACCTCCCTGGGGAGGTGTCTCGGGCATGTCCCACCGGGAAGAGGCCCCGGGGAAGACCCAGGACACACTGGAGGGACTATATTTCTCGGCTGGCCTGGGAACACCTCGGTATCCCCCCGGAGGAGTTGGAGGAAGTGTCTGGGGAGAGGAAGTACCTGCTTAAACTGCTGCCCCCGCGACCCGGACCCGGATAAGCAAAAGAAGATGGATGGATGGACACCCTTTCTTCTTGGCTGTGTTTCCCTTTTGTCCCCTTTTTGGTTCTCTGCTTTTTGTGTTTCCTCTTTCCTCTTGCCCTCTGAGCTGGTGGGCACCTCTTGTGCTCTGTGTTGTAGTGTTGTGATCACTCCCAGCTTGTGCTGTAGTGGGTGGTTAGAGCCAAAGAGCAGGTACTGATCCATGTGTGGGTTTCCTATATACTTCTATCTGGAGCTTCCCATCCCCCTCAGTACCTGTTCTTTGACTCTAACCATCCATTCCCCTTTTCCACTGTTTTGCACTGCTAGTTTTGCACTATTGTTCTGATCTTGTTGTTGTATATATATATTATATCTAAGTAACTCTTATTCTACACGTTTTATTTTCAATGCCCTTATATTATCTCATTTTTTGCGTAACATAGCAAATTGTTCACTGACTGAACCTGGGTACCCAGCTGTGAGTATATGCCCTGGCCTAAACCCAGACTACAAAAAAATATATATATATTTGGTTAAGGAAGTATAGCAGGATGGTCTACTGCGGATGGCGCCCTATAAAAGGGGGGTCTTTTATGTTGCCCGACCTCTCACGTCTGATGTCGAACAAAGATGGCAGCTTGCAGAGCCACAGACTGGGCTGCCGATTGTCTGACAGTGCCAAACTTGTAGCGCTACCTTCCACGTAAAGCGTGGTGGCCTCAGAATAGTTTGGCTTACTTTTCGGTGAGTTGTCATTTATGCAATATGGTGTCGTGGGAGCTAACCAGTCCCTGTTCTAGGCCCGGGGGTGAGCTGGTTGCTTTGCTTTGGTCCTTAACTCAAGTCAAACATGCCTTTCATCAGCGGGAAGCAATCTTAATACAGCGGTCTGTCCTAAACTAGAACTTATATCAAGTTATTTGTGCCGGCCTCTGGGACTTCTCCACTTGCTTTTCGGACATTATGGTAACTGCAAACGGTCGTCCCCTTCTTCCACTTACTGATTTTATCTGATGAAACTGATCTGGAACTACTAATTGTCACTTCACTGTGAAATGGTGACAACGTTGGACGTAAGCGCATTGTTAAAACTGACTTATATCAATAATAAAGCTTAAATAAATGTAAACCTTTATATTTTGGTCTCTGTCCAGTGCTTTAAAGTCCTAACGAACCTGTGTGACCTGTATGGAGCGGGGTCAAATAAGGAATGTGAGGGTTCCCTGTCCCTTGTTTTAAAATGGGGTGGCGTTATTTTAAATGTGAAAGCAAATACTGTGGGTGCAAGACGGCTTTACCACTCGTAATGTTACAATAGCATGCACCCATCAAACCAAGATCATCATCTGATAAACCTCAAGGGCCTAATAATGAGGTTTCTTAACGATTGTGTGAAGGAACGTGTCTTGAAGGCTGCAAGGGTAAAAGGTGACCTCCAGTCCTAAGGCAAGCACGCATTTTATGTCATCTGTTTCCTGTTTCTGTCGTTCTTGTGTTTTTATGTTGGCAAACGATATAGGTTATACAATCATGTATTATTGGTAACGTAAGATAACTCTAATTAGTTACTGGCTGGTGTCCGGCTGGTGTTCTGGTGCAGCAATAAACCTGGAGTTCAATGCCCAGAAGACAGTGGAGATGATCATGGACTTCAGGAAAGTCACAGCCCCCCAGCCCCCCCTCACCAGGACGGACTCCCCTATCACCACCGTGGACTCCTTCCTCTTCCTCGGCACCACCATCACCCAGGACCTCAAGTGGCCCAGCAGAGGATGTACTTCCTGCGGCAGCTGAGGAAAGCCAAGCTGCCAGTGCAGATGATGGTGCAGTTTTACACGGCCATTGAGTCCATCCTCACCTCCTCCATCAAAGTGTGGTACGCTGGAGCCACAGCTAGGGACAAACAGAGACTACAGCGCCCTCTGCTGGAGCCACAGCCAGGGACAAAAAGAGACAACAGCGCCCTCTGCTGAGAAGGTGATCGGCTGCAGTCTTCCATCTCTGCAGGACCTGTACGTCTCCAGGGCTCTGGGACGAGCAGGTCTGATCACAGCTGACCCTTCTCACCCTGGACACGAACTACGAACACTTCTAAACACCTATCCCTTAAATTACAATTTAATCAATCACTCACTGCACTATCCCTTTCTGCACTACACCTGTAAATTTTACTGTAAAAACTGTGTACATAATAAGCCTATTTTTTTTTATCCTATAATAGATTTAAATTGCCTCTTTAACGCATGCCCTTTTGATTTCATATATGTTGTTTTATTAATGTTCATTGCTTTATGTTGCACTGAATCACCGAACCAAGTTCCTATGTATGTGAATCTTTTTCATGTATGTGAACCTGCTCCACGCTCTGAGGCATTGGACTGGGCCTGGACAGGCTGGGCCTGGACAGGGTCCTGAGCAGATAGTTAGAGAAGAGAGGAATGAGAGAAAAATTCCTGCTATAGTTAGAGAAGAGAGGAATGAGAGAAAAATTCCTGCTCCATCAACCAGAGACCGAGCCAAAGTTTCAACATCAGCAGCACCACAACCACAGCCTTCACCAAAGGATTTATTAGCAGCCGCTCCACCACCTGCAGCAAAGAATTCAACTCCAACTGCTCCACGATCACCTCCACCACCTCCAGCAAAGGACTCATCTGCAGCAGCACCACAACAATCTTCACCACGGCTAGCGCAGGAGTCATTTCAGTTCTTTCCTGCACGGTCCTCATCAAAGGCCTTGGACCCATCTGTGGCGGGCCTGGCAGTATCCCCGCCATCGCCCCTGCCCTCAGAGCAGCCCTGGATCCCCCTGCAACATCTACTCCCACTACAGATTCCTCACTCTCTCCTTTCCATCTCCACTCTCACCCAGGGGTCTTCCCAGCCAATCTTGAACATCTGATCAAATCAGGCATTAAGATGGCTCCACTCACGCCTAATTTAGCAAGAGTTCTGATATCAACGATGATGAACTCTCCCCTGACTGTTGCTACACAGACAAAAATCACCCCACCAAAACCCACCCTCCTTTCACCTGGTCCCAAACGCTCACCGGCTCCCACTACACCAACAAAAGTCCCCCCACCTATCCCCCCTCGCCTTTCACCTGGTATCTCCCATAGCTAGGATGCACTGGGTCTCAGTGCGTTGCCTTCGGGACTTATAGTCATATTAAAAATCAAAAAAAACCCGGGGCCCTGTGTAAAAACACAGCCTCCCCTAGTGCTATTTCTGTAGTAACATCACACAGATGGGAAAAACAAAATGCGAGTCAGACTTGCCCAATCTGAGAAATTTGATTCATATTCCCTGTAAAAAGATAACGCCCAGTCTCACTGAAACTAGTCTGAAACTTGCTGTGCTAAATGTCAGATCCTTATGTAACAAATCATTCTTAATTAATAATTTTATTTCTTCTTATAATCTTGATTTTATGTTTTTAACTGAAACATGGCTTGACAAAAAACACAGGAAATTTAGTTCTAATAGAATCTGCTCCACCCAACTTTATGTTTGAATCTGAAACACGAGAAAACAAAAAGGGAGGAGGTGTGTGTGCTTTTGTTAGAGATGAAATAGTTACCCACAGGTTGTCCTTTGGGGTGTTTTCAACATTTGAGTACGTAGCCTTTAAAATTGAGCTAAAAACAGTCTCCATCCATTCTCTTCATTGTTTTATACAAGCCTCCTCAGCACTGCAAAAGTTTTATTGATGATTTTACTGAGATGCTTTCAGTCGTATGCACAGACTTTGATGGTTTGGTTATAACAGGTGATTTCAATGTTCATGTTGATAATATTTGTGACAGAAACGCTAAAGAGCTTCATGCTGTCCTTGAAACTTTCGGTCTTACTCAGCGCGTGAGTGGCCCCACCCACAGCAGAGGGCACACTCTAGATCTTCTAATTACAAAAGGGGTTAATATTTCAAACGTCAATGTGGTCGATGTTGCTCTGTCTGATCATTTCTGTGTCTTCTTTGACCTGTCTGTTTTTCCCAAACCACCAGCTGGTCCTGCAATTGTCCGGAGGAGACATATAAATGACAGCACGGGAAAACTGTTTATGGAAATGATAAACTTTGAAAATGTCTCATGTTCTAATGTAAATGATTTGTTGAACTCTGTTACATCTAGTGTTTTTGAATGTTCTCGACACCATTGCCCCTATGAAGGCTAAAATTGTTAAAAATAAGCAGAAGGCGCCATGGAGAAATGATGATTCGGTCAGGGCACAGAAAAGGGAGTGCCGTCCGGGCCGAACGAAAATGGCGCAAGTCGAAGCTCCAGGTTCAGAAAGAGATTTACAGAGAGAAGTTGTACATGTTCAACCTCATTTTATGTAGAACTAGGGAAGGATATTTTTCTGAAATAATTGGAAGCTGCTGTAACAACTCGGCGTGTCCTGTTTGCCACAGTAAACAGATTAACAAACCCTTCCAGCTCAGCTGCCGTTAGAACTCATTTCCACATCCAAGTGTAATGAGTTTGCATTATTCTTTAATGACAAAGTTCAGGGCATTAAAAATGCTATAAATTCTACCAATGCAAAAAATAACCCTCAAACCACCTACACACTTAGAGCTGACTCACTTTGCACCTGTAACTGACCAAAACTGTCCAGGAGATCATCACCAGCCTGAGTTCATCTACATGCTTGCCTCGATGTGTTACCCACCAGATTTCTAAAGTCTGTGCTGAACAGTTTGTTAGCACCACTCACTCAAATAGTTAACATGTCGCTTCAATCTGGAACATTCCCAATGTCTTTGAAAACTGCGGTCATAAAGCCTCTCCTAAAGAAGAGCAGTCTTGATGCCGCAGTACTGAGTAATTACCGGCCCATCTCTAATCTGCCATTTTGGGGCAAAAGTCCTTGAAAAGGTTGTTTACCAACAGCTCACTGATTTCCTCTTAATAAACAACTCATTTGATGTTTTCCAGTCAGGTTTTAGACCTCATCACAGCACTGAGACTGCTCTTGTCAAGGTGACAAATGACATCCACCTGAACACTGACGCGGGCAAAGCCTCAGTCTTAATTCTGTTAGATCTGAGTGCTGCTTTTGACACTGTCGATCATGGGACCTCTCTTACAGAGACTAGAGGACTGGGTGGGCATCACTGGCACTGCTCTAAACTGGTTAAAGTCCTATCTGGAAGACAGGAAATTCTTTATCGAAATTGTAACTGTGTCTCAGACCAGATGCCCCTGACCTGTGGGGTGCCCCAAGGGTCAATCCTGGGACCCCTTCTGTTCAACCTCTACATGCTGCCGTTAGGTCAGTTGATACGCAGCGAGAATGTGTCCTATCACAATTACGCAGACGACACTCAGATCTATGTTTCACTGACGGCAGGTGAATATGGACCAGTGGATTCACTCTGTCACTGCATCCAACAGATCAGTGTGTGGATGCAAAACAACTTTCTCCAGCTGAACTCAGACAAGACTGAAATCATCGTCTTTGGCCAACAGAAACAAAGAGAAATTGTTAACTGTCACCTCCAGAGTCTCGCTCTAAAACCTACACATCAAGTTAGAAATCTGGGGTAATAATGGACTCAGATTTGAATTTTAACAGCCACGTCAGATCAATCACATCAGCAGCTTTTTACCATCTAAAAAACATTGCCAAAATCAAAAGTATAGTGTCTAAACCAGACCTGGAGAGACTTATCCATGCATGCATAGACTACTGTAACGGCCTGCTCACTGGCCTCTCCAAACGAGCTGTAAAACAGCTGCAGTACATCCAGAACGCTGCTGCTCGGGTCCTGACTAGAACCAGGAAGTATGATCACATTTAGTCCTGTGCTCAGGTCTCTGCACTGGCTCCCTGTGGCTCAGAGAATAGACTTCAAAGCAGCTCTGCTTGTATACAAGTCTCTCCATGGCCTAGCACCAAAGTACATTCTCGGACATGTTAGTGCCATATGAAACCATCTCGGACTCTGAGGACCTCAGGGACCGGCCTCCTGCTGGTGCCCAGAGTCAGGACTAAACATGGGGAATGTGCGTTTCAGTTTTATGCAGCTAAAATCTGGAACAGTCTTCCTGAGGATGTGAGACAGGCCGCTACCTCTGGCAATGTTCAAATCTAAACTAAAAACTGTTTTGTTTGGCTGTGCATATGACTGAAATGCTTTCTTTGCACTCTTCTCTTTTATGTCTTGAACTATTATTTTGTGATTTCTGCCATGTCTTTGTGATTTTAATGCATTTTTTCCTGTTGTGTGAAGCACTTTGAATTGCCTTGTGTACGAATTGTGCTCTACAAATAAACTTGCCTTGCCTTGCCTTGCCCTTTTCACTGGCAATGGCAATAAACCTTTCTGATTCTGATTCTGATTTTATAACACAGTAGCGCAATAACGTAATGCGTTACTTTTCCAGGGCAGTAACAAGGTAACTTACCGAGTCACTTTAAAAAGGAACACTACCCAACAATGCTCATGACCAAAGTTTGTACCAAACTTCAGGTTGTAAAAGAAAAACAAATGAAACACTTTGATGCTTTGAAAGAATGCTTGACTTGGATAAATAGAACCATTGTAACCCTCTGACTGATATCTTTATTGAGGCATATAAATCAAAACTTTAGAGGGTTATATCTAAATTATATAAAATGTATAATAATCTTAACCATGCTATTACATATATTGAAAATTAATGGAAAAGTGAAGATAGTTTTGTTTTGACTGACAAAGAATTGGAAAATGTATGTACTTCACAATGGAGGACCACAGTCTCATATCTGGAAAAATTCTGTTGGAAAGGAATGCTAGGTGTTGGTGAAACTGTGGCAAACCATCATGTGTTTTGGGACTGTCCTCCATTCATCCATCCATCCATATACGTCCGCTTATCCGGGGCCGGGTCGCAGTCTAAGCAGGGACTCCCAGACTTCCCTCTCCCCAAACACTTCCTCCAGCTCCTCCGGAGGGATCCAGAGGTGTTCCCAGGCCAGCCGAGAGACAGTCCCTCCAGTGTGTCCTGAGTCTTCCCCGGGCCCTCTTCCCGGTGGGACATGCCGAAACACCTCCCCAGGGAGGCGGGGCGTGAAGAGCAGCGGCTCTACTCCGAGCTCCTCCCATGTGACTGAACTCCTAACCCTATCTCTAAAGGAACAGCCCAGCCGACCTGCGGAGGAAACTCATTTCGAACCGCTTGTGTCCACGATCTTGTCGTTTTGTTCATACCCAAAGCTCATGACCATAGGTGAGGGTAGGAACGTAGATTGACCGGGTAAATCGAGAGTTTGTCTTTCGACTCAGCTCCTTCTTTACCACAACAGTCCGATGCAGGCAAACGCATCACTGCGGACGCTGCACCGATCCCGCAACTCACTCTCCATCCTTCCCTCACTCGTGAACAAGACCCCGAGATACTTGAACTCCTCACTTGGGAAGGAATCCCACCCACACGGAGAGGGCAAGCCATCTTTTTCCGTCAGAACCAGGAACCTGGCTCGATTGAGATTCTCATCCCAGCTGCTTCACATCGGCTGCAAACCGTCCCAGAGCATGTTTGCAGGTCCAGGTTTGATGGAGCCATCAGGACAACATCGTCTGCAAACAGCAGAGATGAGATCCTGTCCCCCAAACGGACCCCCCGACCCCTGACTGCGACCTATAAATTTTGTCCATAAAAACAATGAACAGAAACCGTGACAAAGGGCAGCCCTGGGAGTCCCACACGCCTGGAACAGTCTAACTTACTGCCGCAATGCGAACTCCTGCTCGGTCATACAGGGACGGACAGCCCTGAGCAAAGGGCCCCGACCCCGTACCCCGCAGCACCCCCAAAAGGACACCCCGCGGACCGGAAAAGCTTCTCCAGATCCAAACGACCACAGAGAATAAATAAAAGAAAAAACATAAATAAGATAAAAAATAGAAACCTTAATATAAAACCAAACAAATACGGCCCATTAAATTAAATGAGAGTCCCATTTGCTCTGAGTATTTTTCCATCTGTTCCATAGATATCCGTCACAATGTAGTCCAGTCCTTGATCGTTGGTGATGTTTGTGTTCATCCCAACCCAAACACATGATAGTGGTTTGCTCCTGCTGCCACATCCTCTCCAACAGTCTGGCATTTCCCTGTAGTAATGGGTCCTTGACATGGGTTAAAGAAGCGAGACCACACTTTTCCACAGAATTCCCTCCAAACATGTGATTTTGTGTTTTCATTGAGATGTACATATACTTTCCACTCTTCATCCTCCAAAACAAAGTGACCCTCTCTTTCCCATTTACCCTTAATGTAATCAGTAGAGTGAGTGCCCAGATTGTTAATACATTTGTACAGTTTAGATATTAATCCCATGGAAAATTCAGATTTATATGGTTTAATACACGGATACAGGTTTTTTCTCCCTTGCCATATGAATCTTAAGATTGCTTTATTCCACTCATCAAACAGGATGTTGGGGAAACTGGAAGAGTCTGGAACAGATAGAGAAACCTGGGCAAAACATACATTTTTATAGTTTCAATCCTTTGATTTAGACTTAAGTAGGTATAAGCTTCTTTTCAAGGTCTTTTTTTATAGTAATAAAAAGAGGGGTACAATTTTCTCCATAATTCTTGTTAGGTCTCTATGGAGGACCACACTTAAAGATCTAAGAGATTCTGTTTGTCATTTAAATTGGTAAGTCTTTCTAAAGGTCACAGGGGGTTGTCAGGATAAAATAAGTTCAGTTTTTTGTACATTTAATTTGTATCCAGACATTGGACCAATTTCTTGTAAAAACACATCACATTTGGTATGGAAATTTCTGGTTTGGTCAAATACAACAGAACATCATCTGCAGCAGGCAATTTTATGTTCCGTCCCATCTGTTGTAACACCATGAATTGTTTTTGTCTAATAAATTGGGCCAATGGTTCCAAATACAAAGTAAAAAGAGGGGAGACCAGGCACAGCTGTCTCACCCCTCTTTCTAGAGTCAGTGATTTGTCAAATACCATTGATTTAATTCTTGATGTTGGACCATCGTAGAGAGCCCCAATATTTTTTATAAATAAATTGTCAATTTGAAATTTTTTAGCCAATAAAAAATAAAAAACAACAAAAAAGAACTCAAAAATCCAAACAATTAATAACGGCTTTATTTTGTTGTTTTTGTATCACGATCCATATGTAAAGGATCGTCTTATGTTGTCTGTGTTTGTCGCTTGGTAAAAATCCTGTCTGATCATTATGGATTAGATTGGGAATATTGTTCATTCTATTGGACATATTGAGTATAGATACGACAGTCCACATTCAGATAGAGATAGTATATGAGCACAGTCCAATCGATGCTTCCCTTCTTTTGGTCCCAGGGACATGATGGTTAACCCATCGCTCCCTGGAGATTTATTGTTCTTTAATCTTTTAATTGCGCCTTGTATTTCCAAAAAATGTAACTTCCGCACCTAATTTTTTATTCTGTTCTTCTGTGATAACAGGCAAATTGATGTGTCCAGAAGTTTCATATCATTTCCCACCAAGACTACTTTTCTATCAACAAAAAATTTAATATTTAATTTTCACTTGCAACTCGCTTTTCCTTCTTTTCTCCACTCCCCAAACGGGAGTGGAGCAGGCACATCGATGACCTGTGGATCCAGATGCTCCTCACTGCCTGGAGAAACGGTCTCTACTCCGTATGAACGGTTCTTCATCGCCTCGAAGAATTGGTTCTCCTCCTGAGTGGTTTGCTCCACCCTCTAATCTCAAATTGGGCGTGTCTCCTGTCCGTCCGAGGGAGTCGGATCTCTTCCTTCACTGTGGAACCTACAGTTTTAACTTTTTCCCAAAGAGGTTTGCAAAGTGGCACGGAGCGGTCTAAGGACACGGGGAAATCTGTCTAAGGACAATGGGATAAGTCTGTTTATACAGGAGGCAACTACAGAATTTTTGCGTTACAAAATAAATAAGAAATTTTTTTGGTTGATATTATATATTGTATATAGCAAATATATATAAATATTTATTGGCGTTTACACTAATATAATATACATTAATGTTTTTATATTTATATTATATATTGTATTATATATACTCTTTTATACTATATATGTGTTATAGAAATTAAACTTTTTAGTTTGAAAGTAGAAAAAATTAATTTTATTATGACAATTATACCTTTTGTTCAACTCTTGAAACTGAACATGCAAGATTTAAAAACCAGACTTTTTGATTAATTAACCCCATTGCAATAAATTAAGAGAGTGAACAGGGGCCGCAGGTGCCCGAGGGCGGGGGCTGGTACAAGGGTGGTGGGCCTTGAATGCAAAGCCAGTCATCTGGCTAAAATGGGACTGACGCCTGAATATTACAAGGAGGACATTTTAATGGCAGGTCTAACTGAGGAACAGGTTAAGCGCGAACCACAGGGGCTTGGCATCTATACTAAGGGACAAGATATCATGAGGCCAAGGCGGCGTAGTGGCAGATTGGATAGCACCCTTGTGTCACAGCAAGAAGGTTGCTGGTTTGACCACTGGGCCCAGGCCTTTCCGTGTGGAGTTTGCATGTTTTTCCCTGTGTGTGGGTTTGTTTTCCTACGAGGACTCCTATTTCCCTCCATCAACCCAAAACATGCACAATAAGTACTCCTCCATCGACGGTAATCCTGATCAAGCCTAGCACAAAGCAGCACCACTTCTCCTGAAGAGATGGGTCAAAGGCAGAGGACAAATTTCACTATAGAAATTAGTGTACCTTAATCTAATTTTAATTATATTTGGCAGTGATCTAGTAAAAATGTACATCTAAAATTCACCAGATAACAGGAAATAATTCTGATTTCTTCAAACATTTTCTCCCAGACCCATCTTTGAACTGGCCTTTATCATTAAGACATGCTCTTCATTTATACAGACCATCAATGGTTGATTAGTATAAAAATAAATAATAAAAACAGAAACTTTTTTTCAAAAAACTGAAACAATTCTCATTAAAACCGAAACGTTTCTAATTAAAAAAACACTTTTTCATGAAGACTGGAACAATTCTCATGAAAACAGAAACTTTATTTACTCAATTGAATGCAATACGCTGCCATAAGAGGAGGACATGTTCAAACATGGTGTAATCTAAACAGAAGTCCTATTTGTATGCTGTATAGAGCTTTAGCATAAAGACTTGGTGAGGGCACAGCACCCCCTGTCTGTGAGTCTAGTGAAGACCGTTCAATGCAGCAGTCTGGTACTTCTGCAGCTGCTCCATGAAGCCAGGGTTAGGGGCGGAGTTAGGACGAGCTGTTTGGACCAATGAGAGTGCGTCTTCAAATGACAGGCCGTCACATAACATGAGATATCCAATGACAACAGCCGGAGCCCGGGACACGCCGGTGTTACAGTGGACCAGCACCACGCCTTTCTGAAACACACAGGTAAGAGACCACCGTTAGAACGGGGTTGTACAGCAAATCTCAAATCTAAGTTTTAGATAGCAAGAGATTTTAAGATTCGAGTCGAAAGTGTTTTTGAGTTATCGAGCAGCTTTTTGGCTCCAACCCCCGAAAAGCTGCTGGACCAGACGGCGTCTCTGCCGCTACATTAAGACATTGCGCAGGAGAGTTAACCCCCGTCTTCACAGACATTTTTAACACCTCCCTGGGGTCATGCCATGTCCCATGCCTGGCTTCAAGTCTGCCATCATTGTCCCTGTCCCCAAGAAGCCCCGGATCACTGGACTTAATGACTATACAGGCCTGTGGCCCTGACGTCTGTAGTCATGGAAGTCATTTGAACGCCTGGTCCTGCCCCACCTCAAGAGTCCTTCACTTCCTCCCTGCTGGACCCCCTGCAGTTTGCCTACAGAGCCAACAGGTCTGTAGACGACACCATCAACCTGGCACTCCACTTCATCCTGCAGCATCTGGACTCCCGGGAACCTACGCCAGGATCCTGTTCGTGGACTTTCAGCTCTGCTTTCAACACCATCCTCTCCTGCTCTGCTCCAGGACAAGCTCTCCAGCTCAACGTGCCTGACTCCACCTGCAGGTGGATCACTGACTTCCTGACGGATCGGAGGCAGTGCGTGCGGCTGGGGAAGAATGTCTCAGACACTCGGACTATCAGCACGCCGGAGGTCCTCAGGGCTGTGTACTTTCCCCTCTGCTCTTCTCCCTGTACACAAACTGCTGCACCTCTCAGCCACGACTCCGTAAAACTCATCAAGTTTGCGGACGACACCACCCTATCGGGCTCATCTCGGACGGGGATGAGTCTGACTACAGGAGGGAGGTGGACCGGCTGGTGTCCTGGTGCAAGCGGGAACAATCTGGAGTTCAACGCCCAGAAGACAGTGGAGGAATGATCGTTGGACTTCAGAAAGAAAGTCACAGCAGCCCAGCCCCCCCTCATCATGACAGACTCCCCATCACCACCGTGGACTCCTTCCGCTTCCTGGGCACCACCATCACCCAGGACCTCAAGTGGGAGCCCTCCATCAGCTCCCTCATCAAGAAGGCCCAGCAGAGGATGTACTTTCTGCGGCAGCTGAGGAAAGCCAAGCTGCCAGTGCAGATGATGGTGCAGTTTTACACGGCCATCATTGAGTCCATCCTCACCTCCTCCATCACCGTGTGGTACGCTGGAGCCACAGCCAGGGACAAACAGAGACTACAGCGCATTGTGCGCTCTGCTGAGAAGGTGATCGGCTGCAGACTTCCATCTCTGCAGGACCTGTACGTCTCCAGGGCTCTGGGACGAGCAGGTCGGATCACAGCTGACCCTTCTCACCCTGGACATGGTCTGTTTGAACCACTCCCCTCAGGCAGGAGACTACGGTCCATCCGGACCAGAACCTCCCGCCACAAGAATAGTTTCTTTCCCTCTGCCGTTGGACTCATGAACACTTCAAAACACCTGTCACTTTAACTGCAATATTCAACCACTCACTGCACTGTCACTTTCTGCACTCAAACTGTAAATCTAACTATAACTCTTGTGTACATAGAAATGCCTATTTTTATTTTTATTGTACAGTAATTTTAAATTGTTTCCTAATGCATGCCCTTTTTTTGATTGAATATATGTTGTTTTTATTATTGCTCAGTGTTTTATGTTGCACCTTAAGGCCGAGACAAGTTCCTACGTTTTTGAATTTTGTTCATTGACAATGGCAATAAACTCTTTCTGATTCTGATTCTTTCTTTACTTGTTAACATTGTTTTCCTAATCCAGCTCAAAGGATATTTTTACTCTAGCCAGAATAATGGTGGATCTTTGCCAATAGCAATCATTTTTGGATGTTCGATACATAGATCGATACTTTACTCATGCCTGGAAGGGAATGTTAATCCTGAGCTCTATTACATTTTTCTTATAGTAGTATAAAACAGTGAAAATGATCAGCATGGGATTTAAGTATTATGTCAACATTAATTAGAATAACATTTACATTGTGCTGCTCGCGGTCAAGAGGATATTTTATTTTACTTATTTATTCATTGTAGTACTCTTTCAGGGGTCCAAGTGGGCATTAGTTTACAATAAAATCAATACATTATAATAGCTCTGCAAAAGGATTCTACAAAGCACAGTCCTGTTCCAGTACACTACATACAATTATATCATAGTACATCAATGGAAACATGTTATTGCACAACCAAGCCGACATGACCTTTTATCATACTAAAAATGTTTTTTCAACATCATCATCGTCATAAAATTGACCTGTATTGTAAAGGCTACAGGGAGGTTGTTCCACAGATATTATCCCTCTGTACGTAACAGTTCTTTGTAACGCATTAGTCCTAGGTAGTGGAAGGGTAAAATGGCTCTGTGAACTGTGTCTTGTGTTAAAACCATGCCGTTCACTAGAGGGCAGAAACTGTGCAAAAAGACTCAGCTGCTTTTGTAATGTATACAAATTTTTATTAAACAAAATAAGATAATTTGTCCTGGACTGTATACCAGGAAAGCCTCTTGTGCATGACTTTAGTGCTGGACATAATTGGACATCCCAGTGCATGGCGAGCTGCTCTTTTCTGGATGAGTTGTAGAATTGTAATATTTTTTTGGATGCATTCGACCAGACAGAGCAATAGTCAAGACGTGAAAGGACCGAACTGAATGAGCAGCTTAAGAGTGGAAAAGGGTCAACAAGACGTACATCTTTGTATACGTGTGTGTGTGTGTGTGTGTGTGTGTGTGTGTGTGTGTGTGTGCGTGCGTGTGTATATGTGTGTGTGTGTGTGTGTGTGTGCGTATGTGTACGTATGTGTGCGTATGTGTGTCTGTGTGTGCGTATGGGTGCGTATGGGTGCGTATGTGTGCGTATGTGTGCCTGTGTGTGCGGGTGTGCGTGTGTGTGCGGGTGTGTGTGTGTGTGAGAGAGAGAGCACAGTGTGATCTGAGAGCCTCATGTATAAAACATTTCCGGCTCATGACAAATGCAGGGCCGTGTCCAGTGTCCCAGGCCTGGCCCACACCTCACCGACTGAAGTTGCCTGCACCTGCCTCACCCACACCTGTTAAGTCTGTGCATACAACTGAAAGCATCTCAGTAAAGTGCTGAGGAGGCTTGTATAAAACAATGAAGAGAATGGATAGCGACTTTTTATCTCTGTTTTAAAGGCTACGTACTCAAATCTTGAAAACACCCCAAAGGACAACCTGTGGGTAACTATTTCATCTCTAACAAAAGCACACACACCTCCTTTTTGTTTTCTCGTGTTTCAGATTCAAACATAAAGTTGGGTGGAGCAGATTCTATTAGAACAAAATTTCCTGTGTTTTTGTCAAGCCATGTTTCAGTTAAAAACATAAAATCAAGATTATAAGAAGAAATAAGATTATTAATTAAGAATGATTTGTTACATAAGGATCTGACATTTAGCACAGCAAGTTTCAGACTAGTTTTAGTGAGACTGGGCGTTATCTTTTACAGGGAATATGAATCAAATTTCTCAGATTGGGCAGTCTGACTTGCATTTTGTTTTCCCATCTGTGTGACGTTACTACAGAAATAGCACTAGGGGAGGCTGTTTTTACACAGGGCCCCGGGTTGGTTTGATTTTTATTATGACTATAAGTCCCGGCAACGCTGAGACCCAGTGCATCCTAGCTATGGGAGATACCAGGTGAAAGGCGAGGGGGGATAGGTGGGGGGGCTTTTGTTGATGTGGCGGGAGCCGGTGAGAGTTTGGGACCAGGTGAAAGGCAGGGGGGGTTTTTGGTGGGGCGGTTTTTTGTCTGTGTAGCAGCAGTCAGGGGAGAGTTCATCATCGTTGATATCAGAGCTCTTGATCTTGCTATATTAGGCGTGAGTGGAGCCATCTTAATGCCTGATTTGATCAGATATTCAAGATGGCTGGGAAGACCCCTGAGAGAAGGTGGAGATGAAAAGGAGAGTGAGGAATCTGTAGTGGGAGTAGATGTTACAGGGGGGATCCAGGGCTGCTCTGAGGGCAGGGGCGATGGCAGGGATACTGCCGGGCCTGTCACAGATGGGGTCCAAGGCCTTTTGATGAGGACCGTATGGGAAATGACTCCTGCGCTGGCCGCGGTGAAGATTGTTGTGGTGCTGCTGCTGATGAGTCCTTCGCTGGAGGCGGTGGAGCCGATCATGGAGCAACTGGAGTTGAATCCTTTGGTGGTGGTGAAGCACTGCTAATAAATCCTTTGGTGGAGGCTGTGGTTGTGGTGCTGTTGATGATGAAACATTGGCTCGGTCTCTGGCTGATGGAGCAGGAATTTTTCTCTCATTCCTCTCTTCTCTAACTATCTGCTCAGGACCCTGTCCAGGCCCAGTCCAATGCCTCAGAGCGTGGAGTAGGTTCTCTGTCAGCACCCTCACTCCACCTCTGCATAGGTGTGGGCCATTTCTCTTTAAACAGGTCCTCTCGTTTCCAGAATAGATAGAAGTTCTCAATGTAGTGCAATCCTCTTGTTGCACACTCTTTGGACAGCCATGTGTTCAGCTGAAGCAGCCGGCTAAACTTGCTTATCTTCCTGTCGATGTTTGGAAGAGGTCCACTTATGAATGTTTTGATTTCCATTGTATTAAGCACGTTGAATAACTCCAAGAAGTCTCTTTTCAAAACTTCAGTCTGTTTGCGTCGTATGTCCACTGCCCCAGCATGCACAATCAGCTGTTTAACTCCTTTATGTGTGGCCAAAACATTAGAAATGTGTGACATAATCTCAGTGATTGCGGCGCTGGGAAAAGAATGTGTTTTCATTTTTCATGCATCACGTGACTTATCGCACCATCCCCAATCAAGACGACCTTGACCTTTGGCACAGATTCTCTCTCTGTCTCTGTTTGCTGCCTTTTGGCCACGTCATGTTTTACATTTTTCCTTTGTTCATTTAGTTCAGTCTTTGAAAGTGGTACAAATCTGTTTGTGAGCTGTATTTTAGTTGACTTTACATTATCTTTGTATCGCTTAGGCATCGCACAAAGTTTGTGCCAAATTCGGTCTTTGTAAAGTTTTGGAAACGACAGACTCAGTCTGTTTTAGGTTGAAAGTAACTGTTTTTCTTTTAAGAAATGTGGACTTCTTACCAGTCGATGACACTGGAATTGTATCGTGCAGTCCTTTTTCAGATTCCAAAGCAAATATCCGTGCTTGTAGCTCATGAATTTCTTGTTGATATTTCCAACAGCGTTCACAAGAGTTTGTTCCCCTTCTCCTGGACATGTCGCTGGGTTGTCAGATTTGTTGATTAAAACTCAAAACATTTTCTTAAAATCCTTGGTTTACATAAAAAAGTCATAATAAAAAAATTTTTGGAAGACAAAAACTGATTAAATAATAAATGAGAAAAGCAGCTGTAGCAAGCAGGAAAGCATCTGCACTCTTCAGAAGCAGGAAGCCAAGTCTGCACCTGCCTCACCCATACACCCATCGGCACCTGCATCACCCACACACCTATCTGCCCCCATCTGCACCTGCCTCACCCACCCACCCGTCTGCACCTGCTGCACCCACACACCTATCTGCCCCCATCTGCACCTGCCTCATCCACAAACCCATATGCACCTGCCTCACCCACACACGCATCTTAACCTGCCTCACCAACCCACCCATCTGCACCTACCTCACCCACACACCCATTTGCAACTGCCTCACCCCACACACCCATCTGCACCTGCCTCACCCACACACCTATTGGCACCTGCCTCACCCACCACACCCATTTGCAACTGCCTCACCCACACATCCATCTGCACCTGCCTCACCCACACACCCATCTGCACCTGCCTCACCCACACACCCATTGGCACCTGCCTCACCCACACACCCATCTGCACCTGCACGGATCGGTGGCAGTGCGTGAGGCTGGGGAAGAATGTCTCTGACAGTCGGACTATCAGCAGGATCTCCACAGGGCTGTGTACTTTCTCCCCTGCTATTTTCCCTGTACTCAAACTGCTGCACCTCCAGCCACGACTCTGTAAAACTAATCAAGTTTGCGGACGACACCACCCTCATCGGGCTCATCTCGGACGGGGATGAATCCGTCTACAGGAGGGAGGTGGACTGGCTGGTGTCCTGGTGCAGCGGGAACAACCTGGAGTTCAACGCCCAGAAGACAGTGGAGATGATCGTGGACTTCATGAAAGTCACAGCCCCCCCTCATCATGACAGACTCCCCATCACCACCGTGGACTCCTTCCGCTTCCTCTGCACCATCATCACCCAAGTGGCGCCAGCAGAGGATGTACTTCCTGTGGCAGCTGAGGAAAGCAAGCTGCCAGTGCAGATGATGGTGCAGTTTTACACGGCCATCATTGAGTCCATTCCTCACCTCCTCCATCACTGTGTGGTACGCTGGAGCCACAGCCAGGGACAAACAGAGACTACAGCGCCCTCTGCTGGAGCCACAGCCAGGGACAAACAGAGACTACAGCGCATTGTGCATTCTGCTGAGAAGGTGATTACTTGCCTATATTATTCATCGTTGTATGCTGCACCGAATCACCAAAGCAAGTTCCTATGTTTGGAATTTTGTTTTCTGACATTGGCAATAAACCTTTTCTGATTCTTATTCTGAAACACAATGACCTCATTTAAATAATTTGTCACAAAGATAAATTTAAACTGTAAAATCAGTATGCTCATATTGAGTTTTCATAGCAGAAATCATATCAAAAGTCCATGTTCCTGTTCCTGCTGCAGATACAAGAAAATGGACTTCACCTGCTGCAGATTTGTGCAACAGTGATCACATAGAACATTTACTAGGCAATATAAAGCAATTTATTTCTTATATTTGTTATGGTTTTATTTTTTACATTATGTTTGGCTCGCGACCCAGCCTGAGCCTCAAAATTAGGCCCGACTGGGCCCGACTGGGCCTAATTTTAGGACGGACTGTTCCAAAACTGATTGACATGACACACTGCTGCGTTTAAACTTCATATGTTGGGTGGTGTCTTGTCCGGTGTCCTGACCTCGTTCTGGGCTTGTCTGATGAAGCCACAGCAGTCCTTGATGTGGAGGGTTAGGTCAGTGTTGGGCTGGTCCAGAATGCTGATCGTTTTATAGATGAAGAGCTCGGGGAAGACATTGTCAACCCCGAACGCCACGTTCAGGATGTGAGACACCTGTAGAGACAAAAGACACCTAGTCCCACTCTGGTGTTGAACTTTGACAGAGACAAAACTGCCTGGGTTAATTACGGGCAGTGTCTTTGTTGCCTTTTCTAGTGCATTTGCAATATCACTCAATTTTCTCTGATATAGCTGTTCTTCCAAAACACTGAATGGTGTGAAAGGCATTTTCCTTAACTAAAGGCTCATTTATGCTCCATTTTCATACATGAACAGAGCACTCATTTATAAAGCCTAATACGCTCAAAACAAAGCCAAAATGTGCAAATGCATTTTTTCATGCAAGGCGCCAAAAGTATGTTTTGAAGCCCAAATGCATACCGTACTTTTCGAGCTATACAGCTCTCCTGAATAAAAGCCTCTCCAAAGAAATTTACAAAGAAACAAGAACTTATACATATGTGGGCCACACCTGTCAATAAGCCGCAGTTGCCCACGGTGTAACACACGCAGGTTGTCTTTTGAACCAGGGGTCTCATGGACTAGAGTGGACTCCCCGGTGGCCATTAGCCAGTAAAAATCAACATATTAACCGCACCGTTGTATGGGCCGCAGGATTCAAAGCATGGGAAATAAGTAGCGGCTTAAAGTCCGAAAAGTACGATTGTTCTAAAGTTCAGAGGGATGGCAAAGTCAAAAACAGTCTGCAGTGCATTATTAACTTCAGTCCAATATTTTAGGGGCAATAATGGACCATTTAACATGGTATTATAAAGAAACAACACATTTTTACAACAAAATTCCCACCGGATATGTGATTTTGTGTTCCTCCACTAGGATGTACACATTCTTTCCCACTCTTCATCCGTCAAAATGAGTTTACCCTATCTTTCCCATTTGTTTTTAATATATTTAGTAGAGTATTTGTCCAGATTCGAAATTAATTGATATAATTTAGATATAATTCCCTTGTAAATTCTGTTTTATAATCCTTGATAAAAACAATTACTTTGTTTAATTTCTTATTTATAGTAATTCCTTATTTGTAAAATATATAAAAGTCCTGTTTCTCCAAGTCAAAGGATTCTTTCAACATATTAAAGCTTTTCATGTGATTATCTTTTACAATCTGGTGAAAAACATTTATGCCTTTTGTAATCCAGTCCCTGAATCTCAGGTCAGTTCTATTTGGTACAAGACTTTGGTCATAAGGCAACCCGTCTTTTTTTATTTCGTTTTTTTCCCCCATAGTTTAAAATAAATAAACAAAAACAAAACATGACACTTTTTTTTTAAAGAGCATCACTTAACAATAAAATGGAAAAAGAAGTCACAGCACATGTTCAACATAAATGTCCCATTTTGTCCATAGTTTGTTAAATTTGTTCATTTCAGGGACTTCCGGTATGACGTCAGAGTGAGGCGCTCTCGCTCCGCTGCTACCAGTTAGTTAGTAAGTTGTTTCTTAAAAGGTACCGTTTTACACACAAAATCCAAAGAAATGAGGAGCAAAAGATTGTCATGATCCTTTTCTGCTGCTCCTTCCTCCTCTCGATGCTCCTCCCTTTTTTTCCCCTTATCTGTCAGTTCCTGGGTGGATCCTTAATTCCCCCCTGCCACCACCTACTCCTCTGCTGTGCCGTTGGATCCACTCAGCCCCTCCCGGAACCAACTCCCCGTTCCAAGACTATATTATTTTCTGTCAGAATAAACTTTGACTCTTCCTTTTTGGGTCCTCCAGTCTTGTTCCTAACAAAGATGAGCAAACGCGGAGGAAACAAGGGTAAGGAAATTTTAGGGTAATTTTTTTACTTGATGGTTTGGAGTACAAACTGACCCTGATGCTTCCCAGAATAAGTGATTTGACTGGAAATAAGAGGTTTACATTTGTATGTACAGCATATCAAGCAACTTGAGAGTTTTCTTTTAGAATATGGTGGACAAAATGGAAAAACGAAAGAAAAAGTCCAATGTCCCACACGTGGAACGTCCTCCTTTTAAGGGGTGAACCATGGTGTCTGTACTTTGATAGTTCGTGGCTGAGATTCCTCTTGTTAAAATTGCCCAGGGTAACACACAAGGAGTCTGGAAAGGTCCGCTCCACCCTCAAAACCTGGTCCATGAGTGTAGGCTGTGCCTCCTGCACGTTTGCGCTCGGTGGAATGTATACAGCGAATGAGGTGAACTCACGTGGAGAGTAGAATGGTTTGCCGGTAATGAAGAGATATTCAGGAGCAGGAGAGCAGTGTTTGGAGACCAGAGTCACATCTGAAGACCAGGCGTTGTTAATGTAAATACAGACTCCTCCCAGACTCCTTCCCCCCTTTGTTTTTCCCCCGGAGGGGTCTTTTTGTCTGGAAGCCCTCCAGCTTTACGGTGCAGTCAGGGCCTGACTCGCTGAACCACGCCTCTGTGAAGCACAAAATAGGAGATGAAGAGAAGACTCTGTTTTGTCTCATCAACAGCGCCAGTTCATCAACAAAGCTCAACAAAGTGCACTGAAACACCAGGGCGTCCATCAGAGGCGCCATCTTGGAGATACGACTGTTATTGAACAAATCAGCTCTCTCCTCATGATTTTGGCCCAAAACATGACCCCGCCTCATCCTTGCTGACGTCGCAGCCTTGTAGGGACATGGTGTCCGTCCTCCATCCATCTGGACCATCCAAGGTTACACAGCACCCATCATTGAACAAAACTGTTTGAAAATTAGTCTTCATGTATTTCTGGGCCACTGGAGCCGTTTTTACTTGTGAGCATTGGTTAAGGGTGGCTGACTAGAAGGCTTATAATTAATAGAAAGCCTCTGGAGGCTCCTACACCTTGATGTTCACAGGACTCCAGAGGCATCAGCAGCGTCAAATACCTGTTTGCTACTTTGTGATGGCATTTTAGCAGCTGCTCTCTTAATCCGATGTATTTGTCTGGCGGAAACCGTTCTCACTGTGCCTTTATCTGCATGAATCCGTGTGTGTTCTGAATCAGCTACAAATCTCTTAATGGTACGATGATCACGCGGAAGTTTTTGTGAAATATGTAAGGTTTTCATACCTTGTCCAAGGCATTCAACTATTTCACGCTTTTCAGCACTAGAGAGATCCTTTTTCTTTCCCATATTGCTTGAAAATGGTGGTCTGCTTAATAATATGGAAAGTGGAAGTAGTTCTTCCTTTAATTTGACCAACCTGGCAAACTAATTGGCACAGGTGTCTGAGATTGGTTTCTCTAAACTAAAGAGCCCTGAGACACACCATACCATCAATGGGTTTCTCTGGAAAACCAACAAAAATTACTTTCATGGCACAATCATTTCTAACGTGGTGTATTTGGTACAAAACCTTGGTTTAAGATTTTAACATCTTTGTTTAGTTTGTATGTTTTTGTCGGTGTAATCCCTCATTCGTCCAGGAGTGTTCCATTGTAGAAAAAGATTCAGTTGTAGTCATCTGGACTCTGTTTTAGAAAAACAGAATGCTCTCTCAGCCTGTGGATACCCGACTTGGGCGCTGAACAAAGTGAAGAGAACCAATAAGCAGGACAAAAGGGACAAAAGGGAAACAGAACCAAGAAGAAGGGGTGTCTCTATCCCTTATGTCTCAGGACTGGTCAGAAAAAACTGACAACGAATTTTTAGACAACACGAAGTCCCTGTTTATTTCAAACCAGGGCAACTACGTTAAGACAAAAACTGGTTCACCCTAAGGACAAGATGCCGACACAAAAAACCAGAAGCAATGTAGTGTATTCTATCACTGCAGTGAAGAAAGTTGTAAAGAGGCGGTACATAGGGGAGACAAAACAGCCACTTCACAAGAGGCTTTATCAGCACAGAAGACACGCAAGTTCAGGACCCCAGAGCGGCTGTGCATCTTCATCTCAAAGCCACAAACCACTCTATTGAAAGACAGTGAGGTGGGGAGATTTCTGAGCAGGGAAAAAAGGTGGTTTGAAAGAGGAGTTAAGGAGGCATCTTTGTTAAAAAGAGAATCCTTCTTTTAAATCGTAAATGGAGGTTTAAGATTCAACCTTCCCGTTGTTTATAATGGTTCTTCTGAACCCTGGAGACGCCCTGGGCATTCGGATGCTAAATAGGCACTCAAGGTGAGGCAGGGAAGCAATAGAACAATAGGGCCATCCTAGTCCAGTTTCAATGGGCCATTAGCAGGAGGTCCCGCCCTGTGGGCAGGGCTCTCACTGAGTAGGATAAAAACAAGAGTTCTCGGACTTGTTTCTCTGATTGAGAATGACTCTTGGATGAGAGCTGAAACGTTTTGTTTTTTCTAAAACAGAGTCCAGATGACTACAACTGAATCTTTTTCTACAATTTGTATGTTTTTATTAGCTCCTTCCATGTTGTAAGAACAGATTTCACCCAGGGATTCTGAACTTCCTCCAATTGACTCAACCGTTTGTCATATGCCAGTAAGGCCTGTACAGCAGGGCTATTCAACATAAGGCCCGGGGGCCAAATCAGGTCCTCCAATCGATTTAATCCGGCCCACGACCCATTGTCCAAATATTTTTTTTAAAAGGAGAAAAAAAATAAACAACTGTATACACGTTTAATTCTGGGTTAGTACTAGTGAAGATCTGATTCTGGTCTTGGTGTAGTCCTTGTTAAATTCTGCATTTTGATTCCAGGTTAGTCCTAGATCAGGCCTGGTTAGTACTAGTCTAGTCCTACTTTTGTTCCGGTTAAATCCTGGATGGGCAATTTTGCAAAGCTATGTTGGTAAAGTATTTTGTATGTTATTTATCACAAATAAATCAATAAATATCAATAGAAATCAGTTACTGATACAGTGTTATTGATACACAAAATATCCCATTTTGTGTGATCCAGAATGTTGTTACAGTATCGGGTTTGCACCTCCGGCCCAGAGGCCGTGGTTCTCCGAAACATCTGGCCCTCTGGAAAATGAAGTTGAACAGCCCTGCTGTACAGGAACCCCCGGCACATCATTAATCTCAATACTTTTCCATTAAGCTTCATATTCTGGATGACACCAGTATAGCTCTGATCTGAAATACTCTTAGTTTTCAGACATGGAAAACTCCTGCTGTGGCAGAAAATACCAGAATGCCAATTTTATTTAAAATGACCCCTCGTGCTCTCACACAATGGATGAAGTGTCTTGATCAAAAGACTGAAACTCTGCGGGTCCAGGATGGACCTCTTTGCATGAACAGCTGTGTCAGCTGGGCCAGGGCATTGTCTTTTTATGTGCCGTACGATCGGGATGTAAATGCAATCAACTACCTCTGTCCTTTGTTCTTGTACCTAGCATTTGTCTCAGAAGGGTCATGTGACCATCTGTTCGAGTGTAAAACTATATGTATAAACTATATGTTAGCCCAGGAAGGGACAGGAAAGAGAGTGTAACATCTCTCTTATCTGTCCGCAGACGACAAGGATGTTTGAGGTAGAGACAGAGATTAAATCTGATTGTACAACAGAATTAAACTATTCACTTTTGAGACAAGACAACTCTGTTCTATTGTTTTATTTTATTTCTTGATAACCGTTAAAGAGGATTTTCCATGACAATTTAATGTTGCTTTAATGTTTTAATTTTACATCCATGCTTCGTCTTCCAGGGGCTATGTGACTCGTGCGTGACTGCTTGGAATACCAACCAATGGATTTGAAACTCATTTCCTCCATTTATTTTGAGAAGGAGGACGAAATTCACAGGCCCTGGAAGCGGAGCCCGGCGCTATGATTGAAAAGAACAGAGGGGGGGAAACTATAGACTTTAAAGAAACACAAAGAAGGGACCTGGCATTCTGAGACCTGTTTGGCATTTTTACACGTAAAAGACAAGCCATTGGCCAGTTTGCCTCTAAATTTGAAGAATTGAAATTTTAATCTTCTAAAATTATTATTATTCTTCAGGTTATTATATATATATATATATATATATATATATATATATATATATATATATATATATATATATATATATATATATATATATATATATATATATATATATATATATATATATATAGTTATTATATATATTTTTTTTAATCTTTATTGACTTTTTCAAATATAATGTATGTCACAGAAGTACAGCTGTTGAAAATGTCAAGCTTACTGTTAGTACAAAATAGCTCCCAGAGTCACTGTTATCACATGACCATTCACCAAATCCTCTGCCATACACATTATAAAACTTAACAAAGAATAAAAAAAATATATAAGATAAGATCACCTTGTATTTGTCCCACAATGGGGATATTTCCAGGTGTTGCAACAAACGGTACGAAGCAGATTATACAGATAAGAAAAACTCACAAAAAAACTCAGATAAAAACAGATAACTTAGGAGGGGAAAAAGAAAAAAAACCTCTTAAAATCTTAATAATAATAACACTCTTTATTTACGCTGTCATATGGACAGAAAATATTGCAGCAGGGATGATTGACATTATGTCACAGTATTGACACAGGTGTATAACAGCTATTGCACAGGGGTATAACAGTATTGCACAGGGTATGAACAGTATTGCACAGGAGTATAACAGGAGTATAACAGTATTGCACCAGGAATATCACAGTATTGCACAGGAGTTGTAACAGTAATTGCACAAGGTGTATATAACTATTGCACAGCAGTATAACAGTAATTGGCACAGGAGTATGACAGTATTGCACAGGAGTATGACAGTATTGCACAGGAGTATGAAGTATTGCACGGAGTATAACAGTATTGCACATGATTATGAAATCTGACTGAACCGTTCAGGACTAACAGTGTTTGTTGTAAAGTCTGACAGCAGGCAGAAGGAAAAGACCTGTGAAACCTCTCGTTCACACAGCGAGGGTGGATCAGTCTGTCACTGAAGCTGCTCTCCAGAGCGGACAGAGGGTCTCTGCAGGGGCGAGACTCATGGTCCAGCATAGATGTGAGTTTAGCCAGGACCCTTCTGTCCCCCACCTCCTGCACCGAATCCAGAGCACAGCCCAGGACGCGAGCTGGACTTCTTTGATGACTTTTGTCCAGCTTCTTCCTCTCCCTCTCTGTGATGCTGCTGCTCCAGCAGACCACACTGTACAGGAGGGCTGATGCCACCACTGAGTCGTAGAAGGTCCTCACTAGTGGCGCTGTCACTCCAAAGGACCGAAGTCTCCTCAGGAGGTAGAGCCGACTCTGGCTCTTCCTGTACAGTGCGTCTGTGATGAGTCTGTGTGATGCAGACATATATTAATGTCCGCATTAATATCCTATGACAGTCAAATATACATAGTTCAGGGGTCCACAAAAATTTCAAATGCTCTCAAATGGGTTTCCATACAATGTAAAAAAAAATTGCGTTACCAGACACCTCATACCGCAACCTCTCAATATGAAGTATTTCTATTAATTCCCTGAGCAGGATTCAAATTGAGGTGAGGAGTCAGATTTCCACAATTTTAGATAGCATATTTTAGCAATTACCATAAGTCACTGCTGCAGAAACGTTATCACCCATTTTTTCCCAAAGTACTGGAAAAACCAAGAGCTGTTTCGGGATCAGGGTCAATAGTTACTTTAAGTGCACGGGAGTACCATCTAAATATGGAACATGAAGTTTCTGCTGGGGACGTCATATGGGAGCATACACTGATGTCTGTATGTTTAATACATAAGAAACATAATAATAATAATGAATATCCTAATTATTTGAATAAAGACAATGACAAAATAAGTCATATTAAGGAAATATATATATAATATATGGATGAGTTTAATGATTATTTTGTAAATATAGGCCATAAATTGGCAACAAAAATGGTGCCCCCACAAAACAAAGAAATTAAGATTGGGGTCCCGTATGAAGGTTTAAATTCATTTTTTAAAAAACCCAACAAATGAAAATGAAGTATTGAAAATTGTGATGAGCTGTAAAAACAAAAAATCAACTGATAATAATGGGTTTGATATGTATATGGTCAAAAATATCATTGAATATATTGTCCACCCATTTACCTTTCTCTGTAATCAATCTTTTAAAACAGGAATTGTTCCAAACCAAATGAATAGCAAAAGTTATTCCCTTCCACAAGGGCGGGGACAAACATTCGACTTGTAATAATCGACCCATTTCTTTACTTTCCCAATTTTCAAAAATATTGGAGAGATTGTTTGTTAAAAGATTAGATAATTATGTTGAAGTAAACAATATATTAAATAAGCATCAGTTTGGTTTTAGAGCACACAGGTCCACAACAATGGCAGTTGTTTATCTGGTTGAAAATATTTCTCAATCATTAGATCAAAAACCACATAAAATAGGTTTATTTTTAGATTTACAGAAAGCATTTGATACTATTGACCTCACAATCTTACTACAAAAATTGGAAAACTATGGCTTTAGGGGAAAAGTACATTCTTGGTTAAAAAATTACTTATCAGATAGATTCCAATATGTTCATCTCAAAGGAGTAGAGTCTAGTTGGCAGAAAATTAGTTGTGGGGTGCCACAAGGCTCGGTTTTGGGCCCCAAATTATTTTTATTATATATAAATGATATTCATAAAGTATCTGATTTTCTTAATTTTGTCTTGTTTGCAGACGATACCACAGTTTACGGCTCTGGTCAAAATCTTAATGAGGTGGTGAAGGTGATGGAGAGAGAACTGCAGAAACTAAACAATTGGTTTGCTTTGAATAAATTATCATTGAATTTGAACAAAACAAAATTTTTGGTGTTCAGTAACAAACATCTAGGGAATGATATAAAGATCAAGATAAATAGCTATGAAATTGAAAGAGTCAATTATATTACATTTCTTTTAAAGTTCTATGACTTGGTAGATCTGTATACTGCTAAGTTTATGTATTTAGTCAATTATAATCAAATCCCTTTATCATTGAAGACAAAGTTTACCCAGAGAGAAAGTAAATTTAAGGGGAACGTGTATGTTTGACAGACCTTATGTGAGAACGACGCTGAGGGAACATTGTTTATCAAGTAAAGGAATTATATTATGGAACAGTTGTTGCGATGAATTAAAAAAAGCCACTTCTTTATTTCAGTTTAAAAGTATCTTTGAGAAAATAATTATTCCTGCTTCCGAAGAGTGCAGACGCTTCCCGGCTTGCTCCTGCTTGCTTCAGCTGCTTTCCTTATTTACTTTGCTTTTAAATCAGTTTTTGTCTTCCAAACATTTTTTATTATGACTTTTTTAAGTCAACCAAGGATTTTAAGAGCATTTTTCAAGTTTTAATCAACAAATCTGACGAACCAGGCGACATGTCCGTGAGAAGAGAAACAAACTCCTTGTAAATGCTGTTGGAAATTTCAACAAGAAATTCATGAGCTACAAGCACGGATATTTGCTTTGGAATCTGAAAAAGGACTGCACGATACAATCCCTGTGTCATCCAGTGGTAAGAAGTCCACATTTTTTACAAGAAAAAACAGCTACTTCAACCTAAAACCGGACTGACTCTGTTTCGTTCCCAAAACTGTTTAAAGATCAGGAACAAACATCTTGGAACAAAGTCGTTGCGAAGCCTAAGCAATACAAAGATAATGTAACGCCACCTAAAATACAGCTTACAAACAGATTTTTACCACTTTCAAAGACTGAAGTAAATGAACAAAGGTAAAATGGGAGACATGACGTGGCGAAAAGGCAGAAAAGAGACAGAGAGAGAATCTGTGGCCTAACGTCAAGGTCGTCTTGATTGGGGATGGTGCGATAAGTCACGTGATGGCATGAAAAAATTAAAACAAATTCTTTTCCCAGCGCCACAGTCACTGAGATTACGTCACGTATTTCTAATGTTTTGGCCACACATAAAGGAGTTAAAGAGCTGATTGTGCACGTGGGCGCAGTGGACACACGACACGAAGAGACTGAAGTTTTGAAAAAGAGACTTCTTGGAGTTATTTCGACGTGCTTGATAAAATGGAAATTACAAAACATTAATAAGTGGACCTCTTCCAAACATCGACAGGAAGATAAACAGTTTAGCCGGCTGCTTCAGCTGAACACATGGCTGTCCAAAGAGTGTGCAACAAGAGGATTGCACTACATTGAGAACTTCTATCTATTCTGGAAACGAGAGGACCTGTTTAAGAGAAATGGCCCACACCTATGCAGAGGTGGAGTGAGGGTGCTGACAGAGAACCTGCTCCACGCTCTGAGGCATTGGACTGGGCCTGGACAGGGTCCCTGAGCAGATAGTTTGAGAAGAGAGGAATGAGAGAAGAATTCCTGCTCAATCAGCCAGAGACCGAGCCAATGTTTCAACATCAGCACCACAACCACAGTCTCCACCAAAGGATTTATTAGCAGCCGCTCCACCACCACCAGCAAAGGATTCAACTCCAGCTACTCCACGATCACCTCCACCGCCTCCAGCGAAGGACTCATCTGTAGCAGCACCACAACAATCTTCACCACGGCTAGCGCAGGAGTCATTTCAGTTCTTTCCTGCATGATCCTCATCAAAGGCCTTGGACCCATCTGTGACAGGCCCGGCAGTATCCCTGCCATCGCCTCTGCCCTCAGAGAAGCCCTGGATCCCCCCTGCAACATCTACTCCCACTACAAATTCCTCACTCTCCTTTCCATCTCCACCCTCACCCAGGGGCCTTCCCAGCCATCTTTGAATATCAAATCAGGCATTAAGATGGCTCCACTCACGCCTAATATAATAAGATCAAGAGAAGGACAAAAACGCCCACCTGAACCCCCACCGCCTCTAACGGCTCCCGCTACACAAACAAAAGCCCCCCCCTATCCTCACCTTTCTCAGATGAAGTAGGATGCTCTCCCCGGGGGACTGACTGTTGCTACACAGACAGTCAAAACACAAGACAAAACAAAATCGCCCGGAGAGTTGTGAAATGACACCTCCGCACACACACACACGTTTACTGAGATGCTTTCAGTCGTATGCAATTAATAATTGTTTTTCAGACTTTGATGTTTCAATGTTTGGTCATAACATCCAACTTTATGGTGAAACACCCGAGAGAGAAACAAAAGGGAGGAGGTTTGTGCTTGTTGTTAATGTTCATGTTGTCCTTTGGGGTGTTTTCATAATATCTGTAACACACACTCTACCCACCATTCTCTTCATTAGACAGAAAGCATAAAAGTTTTATTGATTGGATTTTAACGCTAAAGAGCTTCAGGGAAGGCGATGCTGTTGAAAATATATTGTGCCAGGAAAACGATTGAAACTTTCGGTTTTACTCAGCGCGTGAGTGTCCCAACCCACAGCAGAGGGCGCACTCTAGATCTTCTAACTAAAAAAGGGGTTAATATTTCAAACGTCAATGTGGTCGATGTTGCTCTGTCTGATTATTTCTGTGTCTTCTTTGACCTGTCTGTTTTTCCCAAACCACCAGCTGGTCCTGCAGTTGTCCGGAGGAGACACATAAATGACAGCACGGGAAAACTTTTTATGAAAATGATTAACTTTGAAAATGTCTCATGTTCTAATGTAAATGATTATTGTTGAACTCTCACGTTACATCTAGTGTTTTTGAATGTTCTCGACACCATTGCCCCTATGAAGGCTAAAATTGTTAAAAATATAAGCAGAAGGCGCCATGGAGAGAATGATGATTCGGGGAGGACTCAGGCACAGAAAAGGGAGTGCCGCGTCGGGCGAACGAAAAATGGTGCAAGTCAAAGCTCCAGGTTCAGAAAGAGATTCACAGAGAGAAGTTGTACATTTACAACCTCATTTTTATGTAGAACTAGGGAAGGATATTTTTCTGAAATAATTGGAAGCTGCTGTAACAACTGGCGTGTCCTGTTTGCCACAGTAAACAGATTAACAAACCTTCCAGCTCAGCTGCCGTTAGAACTCATTTCCACATCCAAGTTGTAATGAGTTTGGCATTATTCTTTAATGACAAAGTTCAGGGCATTAAAAAATGCTATCAATTCTACAATGCAAAAAATAACCCTCAAACCACCTACACACTTAGAGCTGACTCACTTTGCACCTGTAACTGACAAAACTGTCCAGGAGATCATCACCAGTCTGAGTTCATCTACATGCTGCCTCCATGTGTGACCTCCAGGTTTCTAAAGTCTGTGCTGAACAGTTTGTTAGCACCACTCACTCACATAGTTAACAAAGTCGCTTCAATCTGGAACATTCCCAATTTCTTTGAAAACTGCGGTCATAAAGCCTCTCCTAAAGAAGAGCAGTCCTTGATGCCGCAGTACTGAGTCATTACCGGCCCATCTCTAATCTGCTATTTTGGGGCAAAGTCCTTGAAAAGGTTGTTTACCAACAGCTCACTGATTTCCTCTTAATAAACAACTCATTTGATGTTTTCCAGTCAGGTTTTAGACCTCATCACAGCACTGAGACTGCTGTTGTCAAGGTGACAAATGACATCCACCTGAACACTGACGCGGGCAAGCCTCAGTCTTAATTCTGTTAGATCTGAGTGCTGCTTTTTGACACTGTCGATCATGGACCCTCTTACAGAGACTAGAGGACTGGGTGGGCATCACTGGCACTGCGCAAAACTGGTTAAAAGTCCTATCTGGAAGACAGGAAGTTCTTTGTTCGAAATTGGTAACTGTGTCTCGGACCAGATGCCCCTGACCTGTGGGGTCAAGGTCAATCCTCTACATGCTTACGATCGTTAGGTCAGTTGATACGCAGCGAGAATGTGTCCTATCACAATTATGCAGACGACACTCAAATCTATGTTTCACTGACGGCAGGTGAATATGGACCAGTGGATTCACTCTGTCACTGCATCCAACAGATCAGTGTGTGGATGCAGAACAACTTTCTCCAGCTGAACTCAGACAAGACTGAAAATCACGGTCTTTGGCCCACAGAAACAAAGAGAAAGTGTTAACAGTCACCTCCAGAGTCTCGTTCTAAAACCTACAAATCAAGTTAGAAATCTGGGGGTAATAATGGAGTCAGACTTGAATTTTAACAGCCTCATCAGATCAATAACATCAGAATCAGAATCAGAATCAGAAAAGAGTTTATTGCCATTGTCAATGAACAAAATTCAAAGACGTAGGAACTTGTCCCGGCCTTAAGGTGCAACATTAAACACTGAGCAATAATAAAACAACATATATTCAATCAAAAAAGGGCATGCATTAAGAAACAATTTAAAATTACTGTACAATAAAAATAAAAATAGGCATTTCTATGTACACAAGAGTTACAATTATGTTTAAAGTTGTAGTGCAGAAAGTGACAGTGCAGTGAGTGGTTGAATATTGCAGTTAAAGTGACAGGTGTTTAGAAGTGTTCATGAGTCCAACGGCAGAGGGAAAGAAACTATTCTTGTGGCGGGAGGTTCTGGTCCGGATGGACCGTAGCCTCCTGCCTGAGGGGAGTGGTTCAAATAGACCATGTCCAGGGTGAGAAGGGTCAGCTGTGATCCGACCTGCTCGTCCCAGAGCCCTGGAGACGTACAGGTCCTGCAGAGATGAAGAGAGAGAAGTCTGCAGCCGATCACCTTCTCAGCAGAACGCACAATGCGCTGTAGTCTCTGTTTGTCCCTGGCTGTGGCTCCAGCGTACCACACGGTGATGGAGGAGGTGAGGATGGACTCAATGATGGCCGTGTAGAACTGCACCATCATCTGCACTGGCAGCTTGGCTTTCCTCAGCTGCCGCAGAAAGTACATCCTCTGCTGGGCCTTCTTGATGAGGGAGCTGATGGAGGGCTCCCACTTGAGGTCCTGGGTGATGGTGGTGCCCAGGAAATGGAAGGAGTTCACGGTGGTGATGGGGGAGTCTGTCATGATGAGGGGGGGCTGGGGGGCTGTGGCTTTCCTGAAGTCCACGATCATCTCCACTGTCTTCTGGGCGTTGAACTCCAGGTTGTTACCGCTGCTGCACCAGGACACCAGCCGGTCCACCTCCCTCCTGTAGTCAGACTCATCCCCGTCCGAGATGAGCCCGATGAGGGTGGTGTCGTCCGCAAACTTGATCAGTTTTACGGAGTCGTGGCTGGAGGTGCAGCAGTTTGTGTACAGGGAGAAGAGCAGAGGGGAAAGTACACAGCCCTGAGGAGCTCCGGTGCTGATAGTCCGAGTGTCTGAGACTTTCTTCCCCAGCCGCACGCACTGCCTCCGATCCGTCAGGAAGTCAGTGATCAACCTGCAGGTGGAGTCAGGCACGTTGAGCTGGGAGAGCTTGTCAGCGGCTTTTTACCAATCTAAAAAACATTGCTAAAATCAAAAGTCTAGTGTCTAAACCAGACCTGGAGAGACTTATCCATGCGTTTGTCTCTAGTAGATTAGACTACTGTCACGGCCTGCTCACTGGCCTCTCCAAACGAGCTGTAAAACAGCTGCAGTACATCCAGAACGCTGCTGCTCGGGTCCTGACTAGAACCAGGAAGTACGATCACAATAGTCCCGTGCTCAGGTCTCTGCACTGGCTCCCTGAGGCTCAGAGAATAGACTTCAAAGCAGCTCTGCTTGTATACAAGTCTCTCCATGGCCTAGCGCCAAAGTACATCTCGGACATGTTAGTGCCATATGAACCATCTCGGACTCTGAGGACCTCAGGGACCGGCCTCCTGCTGGTGCCCAAAGTCAGGACTAAACATGGGGAATCTGCGTTTCAGTTTTATGCAGCTAAAATCTGGAACAGTCTTCCTGAGGATGTGAGACAGGCCGCTACTCTCTGGCAATGTTCAAATCTAAACTAAAAACTGTTTTGTTTGGCTGTGCATATGACTGAAATGCTTTTCTTTACACTCTTCTCTTGTATGTCTTGAACTAAGATTTCTGCCATGTCTTTGTGATTTTAATGCATTTTTTCCTGTTGTGTGAAGCACTTTGAATTGCCTTGTGTACAAATTGTGCTCTACAAATAAACTTGCCTTGCCTTGCCATAGAAAAATATTTTGCAGAATAAAAATGGCATTTTGTTGTTGTGAAAATGGGAGTGCTTGTGGATTATATTTGGGAGTATCCGGTCCAGTATTACGTAATTTTATTCTTGCTGATGAATTGTCCGCTGGTGTACTATAATATGACAAATGTCCACCAACGTGAGCTGGAGAGAAGGGTAGGCATAATTAGCCTTGGCTTCTGCCTACACCTGGTCAAATAACAAATTTGTTATCTTGTTATGTGCTTGGATGTAGAGCACATTTTGTTTTTGTTTTTGACCAAACAACAATAAATAAATACATTTGGAATCTCAGAAAACTTATCTGTGACAGTTCACTAAGATGAAATGCTCTCCTCTCCGGGAGGACACTGGCCTTGGAGATGAAAAAAGAATATCCTAGAGCAGGGGTGTCAAACTCATTTTGGGCCAGGGGCCGCTTTTCGACACTCAGGCTGGGTCGCGGGCCGAACATAATGTAAAAAATAAAACTAAACAAAAACTAACAAATGTTATATAGCCTAGTAATAGTTCTATGTGGACACTGTTGCACAAATCTGCAGCAGGTGAAAGACTGAGTCCATATTCATGCAGCAGGAGGAAGAGGAACATGGACTTGTGATATGATTCTGATATTAAATGTTTGTATCACAGACATGTTAATGTTGCTGCACTAACTCAATATGAGCTCACTATTTTTACAGTTTAAGCTTATTTTTAGTGACAAATGATTCATGTGGTGAATCAAATGAGAGCTCAAAGCAGCTTCACTCTGTCATGTTCAGACTTTATTACACTCTGACCTGTGTTTTTACCTGTGGCTCAGGATCTGTCCAGGTTTTGCACTGGTTTGGATGTTTTCCTCACAGAGTTGTCAGCAAAGAAGTTTGTTTTCTTGTTGTTAGCTTCACATTAGCGCCGCTTTTAGCACAGCTCTAACGTCCACAAAAGCGCCTCTTTTCTTTATTCCTCGTGTTTCCCACGATCTGCCCTGGGGCAGAGCGCTACAGGTCATCGCTGCCGGTGTGTTCCATTTTAAACCTGCTGCGTTGAGTGTCGCTGGTCGCTGTCCCTCGGCACTTGAGCTGGCAGCAGACAGCGCGGGGGAGGGGCCGCGGGGGAGCAGCGCGGGGGAGGGGCCGCGGCTGCAAAGGATTGTAGGAATTGTAGTTCTAGCGATAAAAACACGATATATCTATTGGAAATGAATAATTATAAACTAGAAATGTTCGGCGGGCCAGATGAAAACGTCTGGCGGGCCACATCTGGCCCGCGGGCCTTGAGTTTGACACATTTGTCCTAGAGGGATGTGTTTGAAATTAAACTGTGTTCAATTGTCAGCCAAGTGAGAACTACAGCTAATGGCTCCTGGTCTTGATTTAATTGCCAGTATATCATTACTCTCGTATTGGCAGCCCAATAATGTAAAATACAAGGTAGGCCAAGACCCCCAACCCCCCTTGGTTTTGGAAGTGTTGCTTTGATACTCTGTGAGCCTTATATCCCCATATAAAGGGCAAAATAGAAGCGTTAATAAGTCTTGGCAACGAAACCAATTTGATTGTATTTACCCTACCTATCATCGATAGCGGCAATGTGCTCAATTTTTCTATATTCTTTTTTAAAGCATTTAATCTCTCTAAAAAGTTCTTTGTGATTTTAATGCCTAGATATTTAACAGTGTCTAATATTTTAAATGAAGCGGGCTCCAAGTCAGCTTCAAGTATCATAAGGTCACTCTTCTGCCAACTTAGTGTGTACCCAGACACTGTGCCAAATTAATTTATTCAACGGGGAATAGATAGCTCAGGATTAGACATAAAAAGAGCTCTATCATCTGCATAGAGCGATATTTTATGATCAACACCACCAATTGTTATGGGTCTGATCAGTGGATTTTCTCTAATGCTGATTGCCAAAAGCTCAATGGCAAGGGCAAAAAGTAACTGTGAAAGAGGGCATCCCTGACGGGTGCCCCTTTCAAGCAAAATGGGGTGTGACCTTTCTTGATTAGTGATCACCGAAGCGAATGGATTTAAATATGCTAGCCACACCCAGGAAACAAAGGAGTCACCCAGGCCAAACCTCTCTGGTACTTTGAACAAATATCCCCACTCCATCTGGTCTAAAGCCTTTTCAGCATCGAAATATAAAATAGCCTGTTTTGAACTTGCCGCAAACTTAGAATATGTCATGTTTAGCAGTCTTCTCGTATTGAAAAAAAAGTACCCATTTGGGATCAATCCTGATGGACCCTTGTGCTTTATTGATTCAATACAAACCTGTTGGCAAGTATTTTTGTGAAAATCTTACAATTCAAGAATAGCATTGGTACGATGCAGGATTGCAATCTTCTCAAATTTCAGAAGGAGGGGAATATTTGCATTGTACAACGTGGGAGGAAGTGTTTTTGCTTCAATAGAATGAGATAGCATTCTTAGCACAAGTGGGGACACCTGTCCAACAAATTTCTAATACAATTCTGCACCAAAGCCATCTGGGCCAGGTGCTTCCCACTAGTTAATGATTTTATTGAGTCCTTTATTCCTATTTAGGATTAGGGACCCCATCAAGCCAGGAGTCCACATCCCCTTTTGCCATAGTTTTATATATAAAACCTTCTATAGAAATCTTCAAAACACTCATTTATGATTTTTGGGAGGGTGTGGATGTTCCCAGTCCTGGATTTAATCCCGTGTATCGCCTTTCTGTTCTGTTGCCCTCGGAGCTGATGGGCTAAAATTGTATGTGGTTTGTCACTAAGCTCAAAATAACGTAGATGAAGCCGAGACATTTGGTCACTCACTTGCTTTGTTATAATAGAGTTGTATTCATATTTATGATTGTGAATTTCTTGTAACGTTTGGCTGTTGTTATTCTGTCAATAAAGAATTTCCAACTGAGACAATTTCTCTCAAGCGTAAATTCCTCAACTTTTTTTGGGATGCTTCATATGATATGACATGTCCCCTCATAACCGCCTTCAATGTCTCCCACAAAACACAGTCTGACGTATCCAGTAGTACCATTGGTGAGTAAAAAAGCCTCTATTGTACCAGAGACATATTTACAAAAAGCTGCATCATTAAGTAAATAGGGTTGCATCCTCCAGGTTGTCTCGTTTTGGTAGGTTAAAATCAAAAACAACACTGGTAGGAGCGTGATCTGAAATAACAATGTCATGATATTTACTATCAATATTTACTAGCATCAGGACCGGCTGGTGTCCTGGTGCAGTGGTAACAACTTGGAGTTCAACGGCCAGAAGACAGTGGAGATGATCGTGGACTTCAGGAAAGTCCCAGCCCCCCAGCCCCCCCCCCATCATGAATCCCCCATCACCACGGTGGACTCCTTCCGCTTCCTCTGCACCACCATCACCCAGGACCTCAAGTGGGAGCCCTCCATCAGCTCCCTCATCAAGAAGGCCCAGCAGAGGATGTTTCTTTCCCTCTGCCGTTGGACTCATGAACACTTCTAAACACCTGCCACTTTAACTGCAACTATTCATTACTCACTCATCACTTTCTGCACTACAACTGTAAATTAAACTGTGAATTCTGTATACATAGTAATGCCTATTTTCATTTTATACTATAGTAATCTTGAACTGTTTCTTAAAGCATGCCCTTTTGATTGAATATATGTGGTTTTATTATTGCTCAGTGTTTTATGTTGTAACGCCAAAACAAGTTCCTATGTTTGTGAATTCTGTTCATTGACAATGGCAATAAACCCTTTCTGACTCTGATTCTGATTCTGATCAATCACATTCTGCAAAAGTTTAGAGTCTAACAGAAAAAAAACAATTTGTGAGTACAACTTGTGTAATTTAGAAAAAATAGAATACTCTCTATCGGTAGGATGTGGCAAGCGCTAGAGGTCCACCAAGTTAGTAGAAGAGATAAGATTGTTCAAAGTCACTGTTAGATGGGGCAGACTGTTTTTTAGAGGACCTGTCTAAATACCAAGCCAAAACTATTCAAATCTCCAGCAAAAATTAAAGTAGTACTTGCAAGGTCTGGTAGTTTGTTGAAGAATTCACGGGAAAAAGCCTGCATCGTCTACTTTCGGTCCATAAATGTTAACCAGTGTTACATGTATAGAATATAGCCTACCAATTACAATCAGAAATCTTCCATAAATGTCACTGATTGCCTTTATATGATCAAAAGGAATGTTCTTATTTTCTATAATGGCTACTCCACGTGCCTGACTTGAGAATGTAGACTGAAATATTTGTCCTGCCCAATTACAACAGGCCTGTTCCGATGGGCTACTTGTAAAAAAGAAACCTCAGGGGACAAGGATTTCAAATGAGCAAACACTTTGGCCTGTTTAATACGATGACCCATACCCCTTACATTCCAGCTAACCATAGTGACCCTCTGCTCTTATTACCAACTGTTGTCAGGATGAAAAACTGTTAGTAGCATTCTCTGAGAAGAGGACAAAGTAAAGTATAGAAAAAAAAACTGAACAAAAAAATACATTCCACTTCCCTCCCTCCATTCCCGCTTTCCCAAACAAAGTGGGAAGATGGTTTGGCCGAATCGTGATTCACGCAGGCGGTAACGACGCCCGGCGGAGACAATCAGAGGTGCTCAAAGTACAAGAAGGTGACGTGTGTGAATTGGCAAAGATGATGTCAGATACCGTAATATTTTCTGGTCCCCTGCCCAATCGGATCAATGCTGAACTGTACAGCCGCTGTTCAGCATTCATAGTATAGTATAAAATAAAAATAAAAATAGGCATTACTATGTACACAAGATTACAGTTAAATTTACAGTTGTAGTGCAGAAAGTGACAGTGCAGTGAGTGATGAAGAGTTGTAGTTAAAGTGGCAGGTGTTTAAGAAGTGTTCATGAGTCCAACGGCAGAGGGAAAGAAACTATTCTTGTGGCGAGAGGTTCTGGTCCGGATGGAAGTAGCCTCCTGCCTGAGGCTACTGTTCCACAGTCCTTCAAACATTCAGTCATGAAACCGCATCTTGAAAAAGCCTAATCTTGATCCTGACCTGTTGGTAAACCACAGACCTACTTCAAATCTCTAAAATCCTTGAAAGAGTTGTAGTTAAACAGCTTTGTCATCATCTACAGGACTATGACTTATTTGAAGTTTTTCAGTAAGGGTTCAGATCCCACCACAGCACTGAAACTGCACTAGTTAAAGTCACAAATGATTTGTTATGAGCTGCTGACGACGGACTGGTCTCAGTCCTGGTTCTATTGGACCTCAGTGCAGCGTTCGACACCATCGACCACAACATTCTACTGCAGAGGTTAGAATCTGATGTAGGTGTCAGAGGCCCCTGTTCTAAAGTAACCTACGGTGTGCCACAGGGTTCAGTACTCGGACCAATTCTGTTTACTCTTTATATGCTGCCGTTAGGTCACATGATCAGAAAGCATGGCATTAACTTCCACTGCTCTGCAGATGACACACAGCTGTATTTATCAATGAAACCCGATCAGACCGATCAAGCAGACAGACTTGGTGCTTGTGTGAAGGATATAAAAACCTGGATGACACTTAATTAAATGCTTCTTAACCCTGAAAAAACCGAAGTCATCGTACCAGGCCCTAATCATCTACGAGACGCTTTATCTGAGCAGATAGTCCCACTGGACCAAGTCAGTGTGGCCTCCAGCTCCACTGGAAGAAACCTTGGAGTCTTTATTTGACCAAGAGCTCTCATTCAAAGCACACATAAATCAAGCCTGTAAAACAGCCTATTTCCATCTGCGTAATATAGCCAAAATCAGACAAATTTTGCCTAAAAGCGATGCTGAAAAACTTGTCCATGCCTTTGTAACATCTAGATTAGACTACTGTAACTCCCTGCTCGCAGCGTGCCCTAAAAGCGACATTAAAAGCTTTCAACTGGTTCAAAATGCAGCAGCAAGATTACTAACAGGAACTAAAAGAAGAGAGCACATTACGCTGGTGCTCGAGTCTCTTCACTGGCTCCTGTTGAGTTTAGAATCAAATTCAAAATCCTCCTCCTGACTTACAAAGCCATAAATGACCTGGCCCCATCCTACCTCAAAGAGGCTATAGGACCTTATCATCCAAACAGAGAACTTCGCTCTCAAAATGCTGGACTTCTGGTGGTCCCAAAAGTCTCTAAAAGCACAGTAGGAGCTAGAGCATTTAGCTACCAAGCTCCTGTGTTGTGGAATCAGCTCCTGTCCATGTTAAAGAGGCCGACACAGTCTCTTCATTTAAGACCAGGCTTAAAACGTTCCTCTTTGAAATGGCTTATGGTCAGGCCAGTTAGGAACAGAAATAAAACCTACAGTTCCCAGCTATGCTGCCCTAGGAGCAACTATACTGGAGGAAGTATGGCAGCTTGAGCACTATCCTCTGCTTCTTACTACTTTTCTTTCAATATTTAACAATATAACAATATTTAATATTTAATTTCACTTGCAATCTGCTCATCGCTTTTCCTTCTTTTTCTCCCACTCCCCCGACGGGAGTGGAGCAGGCACATCGATGATCCTGTGGATCCAGATGCTCCTCAGCTGCCTGGAGAAACGGTCTCTTCTCCATATGAACGGTTCTTCATCAGCCTCAAAGAATTGGTTCTCCTCCTGAGTGGGTCCAGCTCCACCATCTATCTTGGCACATCCTCCTGTCCGTCCGAGGGAGTCGGATCTCTCCTTCACTGTGGAACTTCTCCAGGTTTGATAGTTTTTCCTGGCCTAGAAGGAGGGTCTAAGGACAGGGGCGCTTGGGACATTATCCTATGAACATTGTTTATTCTGTTTTATTCTGTTTTTTTTTCCACTGTAGCCCCTCGAGGCAACCACTGTTGTGATTTTGGGTGTTACAAAAATAGATTGAATTGAACAGAAGTGAATCAGGTAATGGAGGATAATGATAATAAAAATAAAACAAACAGGCTTCGAGATCAATAGTTTTAGTGCGCAAGGCACCTTCCAGTAGCCTAACCAGATTGGCCATCCTACCGCCATGGTAACTGCTCGTATTCTCCTCCACAGAAAGACGTGACTCATGCTCAGTCAAGGTGGCTTCATTAGCTTTCAAGGAGGTGTCTAAAGAGTAGAACCTATCATCCATTTTCTGGCATTTGCCCGATGGCAGCGCGTACGGCAGCAATATCAGTCGAAGGGCTAGCAACAAGCTCATTTAGCATGTTGCTCCCCTGCGGTTCGTACTCGGGTTCTTCCGTCAGTTTCTTCATCAAAATTAACCTTTTTGGTCCCATTTTCATTCGCAGTCAATACCCGCTGTGTATTCTCAGTAAATATGTTTTTTATGATACAACTCGATTTATCGGACGGGAGCACTGCTAAAAGACGCCTACTCCCACATGTGCGCTCTATGGCCCCCCCTAAAATTATTATTTAACCTAGGTCTTGTCTGGACACACGCTGCAAAATTGTGCCGTGTCCTTTTTGCGAACCGATAGTTGTGTCTGAGAGAGAGCAAGAACATCCGCTTTTTGTACAGTCAGTAGGTAAGAGGCATGGATCTATTATAATAACTGGATAAGGCACGCCCCCTCTGTCCGCGATCCAAATTGAGTAGTGGCCGCTCCGCGGGACTGCAACCTCAGGCACCAACCATTTCAACAGTTCGGCCTGTAAAATTACCGAAAGTGCGAAATTCTTTTTAGTCTAAAAATATAATAGAAGGAATTTCACTCTTTTACCGTTTCTAAAATTCCTTAAAAATCACATTTTTAACGTCACGGCGAACATGTACGCGCTCTGACCGCGCACGCACTCCTCGTGAACGATCATCAGAAGAGCGCGTGTCGGACGAAAACCAAACAGAAGACAGTGGACGAGACAAACGAGACACGTACATCGTACATGTTTTCACACATCATTCAATATGAAGTGTAAATGAACGATTACACAGTTCACACAAGCTAACAAAAGCTAACGTTTAGCTACACAAAAAGAAGCATTCATGAGTTCACGGCTCATGCTTTCTGCAAAGAAACCCTTATTTTCGCTTTATAACATCAAACCTTTATATTTATAGATATGACAATTCATCATTATACATTTCGTAACCATTTCAAGACCACAGACTCCAAAAGTCCGCTCTAACTGTCCACAGTCTTTCACGTATTCTGCTGTCGCCGTGCTCGTTCCCGACGCCAAAGCGACATGGTGATGTCGTCATAAAAGGGGAGGCACTAGACTCCCTATTCAGGAAGTAACGCGGAAGTAGGGAACTTTTTTTGGAGACATGCGCCAATGAGCACACGCCATAGGTTTGAATTGGGCGCCATTTTGTCTTCCGGGGGCTTGGTAAGAGGCCACTGAAAAGACCAGGAAGTTGTAGAATGACCTTTTTCACCAACTAATCACATATAAGTGAACTTTGGTTGAGTTTTGCCCGGAGCAAGTGTTTTGGGCGATATGCTAAACTAAGAAAAGTGTAGACGAGAAGTTTGTCAAAAAAGATACGAAAGCGCACGGCCGTTAAGAGAGTGGTCAAAATGGGAAATAACCAGTCCAGGAGTGCTGTGCAAATCTCAAAGACACATACTATGAGGTAATGCCGAAACAAATATGGGGAAGAATGTCCCGAATGCTTACATGTATGGTCACTAAGCGTGAAAGAAGCACGCAACGCGGGATGAAATGAACAGAAACGAAAGAGAATGAGATGGAGGAGAGCGCACATGTGAGAGTGTGAAAGGACACACACGTACACACATGCACCCACCTACACACACGCCGCACTCAATACACGGGCGCGAGTACACACACACATATACACATACACACCATGCACGCGCATTCGCACCTCCACTCACTATACCAAACACACACAAAAATGGACAAATGACTGCTTTCTAACTTTTTTGCACACAGAATCCAACTGTCTTTCTGCGGCGCAGCGGACTCGCACCTTCAGCCGTTCTGCCCAAAAACCCAAAAAGAGAACGGGCGGCACACCACTCACCCAGACACAGCAGCAGCAGTACCCCGCCCAACCACCACAGCATCACTCCGCCCCTGTACTACAATTGGTTCATCCGCCTGTCACTCACTCAGAGCGCGAGGCGTTTGAGCACAGAGCTGTATTAAACTAAAACTGACTGACTTACAAATGCCACATCATGGATTCAGGGGGTTTGGGCTGTCTAAAACAGGAGAAAAGAAAGAGTTACAGCGCGCCTCAGAAACAACAGTTCGGACGACACAAGAACGCCTCTTTTTCATACAATAGGATGGTAACACACTACACACAAACAATCACTCATCTTGAAGCGGGTACGATAGCACGAGATGGTACTTAAGCTAAATTTAGTCAAGCTAAAACTACATGTCCTGAGTATCTCTTAATCATTGATGTGAAAAAGTAAATTTTTTGGTCAAATAAGTGGTCGTTTTGTTTGGTGTTTAATTACATTTTCATTAGCAGCATCTGGTGACATTACAGATGAACATTTCACACCTCCACTGTCTTTTTCTGATATTTACGACTCCTCGTCTAAACATTCCTTCCTCTATTCTCAGTAAATCTCCTCAGGAGTGATCTGATGTGCACGTTGGGCATTTGCCTAATTTCCACCTCAGATGGTCTAAAAGTTACAACCATACGAGAATTGGCATATGATTCAAAACTTTTTAGCCATACAAATGAAGTCTACAGCTGATTATCTTTAAAATTGACCCCAAACCCCTCAATCAAACTGAAGGGTTTTTCTACTTTTATGTTTTACACAGTATATGTTTTAAAGTTACTGTTTGAAAGTGCCATGTATAGTCTTGTGCAACGTGTTGTTATCTGAGTTGCAGGAGAGGTGCCTCCTGTGGTATTTCTGCTTTGTGTTATCTGAAGGTCATAAATCCCAAAAAACTGGGTTAAACTGGACTGACGAAAGCCAGGAGTGTAGGCAGGCGTGGTTGAAATAATATCAGAAAACCAGAACCTGAACCAATCACAGAAATACACGAAGAATGATCCCATCCTCCGCACTGCATATTCATTATTATTCATGTGTTTTGTAATAAAATACTGGCGTTCGGGACGAGTGGTGTGTTCAGAAGAAGTTAGAGGAGAGAACGACCATTGTTAGCGTCCTGGACGTCCAGGACCTTGTATTAGGTGGCTTTGTAATAGGGAATAAATCTTCGAAGGAGAACTTGCTGAATCCTGGTCATCACTATACTGGTATGTGTTATTAGATCTGTAGCGTAGGAAAGCGTTGACCATTAAACACTCCACTCTTACAGAAAACGAACACGGACTGTTGGCAGATTAATGATCAGCTGTGAAGGTAAAATAAAACGGGAACAAAGAGCAGGCAACTTCAAATGGTGAACCCCGACGTTGACTGAAGGGGGAGCGTTGGTCAACGCGGGACGGATTACGGACCGGACCCATCCTATTATCATTGCGGTAGACATACCAGTCCTACACTCCACGCCTGATGTTTGGATTTTCCTTGGGATCCCACAACTAGAAAAGTAAGACTATTTGGATTCTCTCCTTTTTTAGAGATCAAAGTAAGTCTATTGGCATTTTTTCAAATTTAGCATTGTGGGAAAATCCATACATTGGTTAATCAGGTCTAATTTGACGGTGGACTGTAGAAGGGAAAGTCGTTAGGATCCTAAAGAGCAAATAAAGTTGAAACATTAAAGAAGACGTATTATGAAGAGTCACGCGTTGCGCGTTGCGCTGTAAAACGGTCGAAAGACCCACGTAGGTGATATCTCCCCGCAAAACCGGACGCGGTGCGCGAATCAAAACGTTCCTGGGGATGCGTTGTCAGACTGGGGAGCTGATAAAAAAACCTTATAGAGGCTAAGCTGATAAGAGCCCACAAAGATTAGCGGGTTTAGACGCCCTTCGTTATTAGTTACGCGGGACAGAAGAAATCCCGAGCGGGGGTAGCGATAAAATATTATTGTTTCAAAGAATTAACGGGTTTAGACGCCCTTCGTTATTAGTTACGCGGGACAGAAGAAATCCCGAGCGGGGGTAGCGATAAAATATTATTGTTTCAAAGAATTAACGGGTTTAGACGCCCTTCGTTATTAGTTACGCGGGACAGAAGAAATCCCGAGCGGGGGTAGCGATAAAATATTATTGTTTCAAAGAATTAACGGGTTTAGACGCCCTTCGTTATTAGTTACGCGGGACATAAAAGTTTCCGAGCGGGGGTAGCGATAAAATATTAATGTTTTAAAGTAACTATAAAATAAATAAACTAAAGATGTCTGGGAGAACACAAATGTTATCGCGCGAATGGATCGCACGAGCGTGGCCCCGAATGCCACAACATGCATGGTACAAGAGAGGGAAGGTAAGTGATTTAGTTAGGATTTGTGAAAGTGGACTGATGGAAGAAGGAGAAGATGTGACAAAGGCAGTGCAGCTCGGTAAGTTTACCGCACTTGTCACCACATTGGATGAAGCGACAGCAGGAGCTGTCCAGGACATAGAAAGCGAACTACGAAGAGGCGACATGACATCTGAAGAGAGGAAAAAGATGAGAGACAAAAAAGAGGAACTGCAGAAACGACGGGACTGGATCCGCCCTCTGAAGGAGGTGCTTAGAGTAATGTGGGCGGAGAACACAACAGCGTTTGTGGTGTCAAAACCAAGTAAGGACGTCCCTGCAAAGCAGGCGCCGCCCTCTTACGCTGAGGTAAGTAATCCTACAGCACCACCTGCTGGCCCGACAGGGTTGTACCCTTTGCTGTCGCTGCATGGACTTTTGAATGCAGATGTACAACCTTCGCAACCACTGGATGAAGACCAATTAGGACAACTGAACGATATGCTTGCGAGACAATTAAATTTATCAAAAGATGAGAAGCAACAAATAGCTAAGAAGCGTGATCCACTCTCTGCAGAAATGGCAGCAGCAAGCATGACCGAACATTTCATCACTCTAACCAAACAAGTCAAAGCGACTGAAAGCAAATTACAGGCTCAACTGGAAGAACATCAAGTTAAATTGGATAAAATGAAAACCGAAGTATCTGAGGAATGCCTCAAAAAGACTGCCCCAGAACTGCTTAAATTGAGTGACCAATTCAAGGAACTGAAAGTAGTTCCATAGCCTGCTGTCCGACACAAAAACGAAGAGAATCATCTTTAATATATTCTCTCGAAGACAGCGATGACGATGACAACGACAATGTAGAAGCATATGACGTAAGGGAAAAGGTCAACACCTTAAACTCTCAAATTCATCAAGCTAAAGAGACTCAACGATATTTCAAGGAGCAGAGTAAGGCAGCAATAGACCCGGCGGAGCGAGCGGCATGGGAGGAAAAAGCAGAAGAAAGTGAAAAAGGGTTAGCCTATTTGAAGGCCCTGTTGAAGCAGAATCAAGACGAATTGGCGAAATTACCAAAATTAAAAACTAAACGCGCTTATTTAGCAAACCCCGCCATAATCCCACCGCAAGCACACAATTTCCCACTCCTGGCTACAGGCCCTCCGGGACCGGATGGAGTGGTTCCCAGAATCTATAAACACATGTCACATGCAGATCTGGTTTTAGTCAAAGATAAATTGCCACCCCTGTCTCAAGGAGGTGCGTCCTGGTACACGGCCCTACGGGCAGAAACCAATCACATGACTCTGGCACTGGGAGATGTGAAAGCATTAATTAATGCGTCCTCTTCGTCACATGTTACTGATTCCATTTTTAGGGAAACTGCCCTAACCAATACATCCATTGAAGAGCCTTTCGAGCCCCATGCACAAACATTACTAATGCACCTCACAGAGCGATTCCCACTGACTACACCTACACCGCCAACATTGACACCATTTACCCCAGGCCAATGCCCCAATCAGTTTATGGAACAATGCATTTCTGCATACATCAAAACAATGCATACACATCCAATGCGCACTCCACAGACCACATGCCTGTTCTTACAACAAGCTCTGGCTGCACTTCCGCAACCTATTCAGACGGCTTTAAAAGCGGTCCCAGGCCTGACTGCTAATAGCGACCAGTTTGTGCTATACCTCAGACATCATGCCGATTTATACAATCAACAACAGAAAGATCAGACTGATAAGACTGCTCAACTGCAAGTTGAGCTGCATCTACTCAAGCATACAAAATTCTGTTAACTGAAGTAAAAGATCAACTCCTGATGGATGATGAACTTCTGGCAAGATCGCATGGTCGAGAATTGACAGACCATGAAGCTAGTGAAGAGATGCTCTCCAAATTTCCATCTGAATTGTGGGCCAAAGATGGCTCTGACATAGGTCAATGTCTGAGTGTGGAGCCGGTTGTCTTGACAGTCTTGCCTGGCAGCAGAATATATGTTCCTCAAAGGCCATTTCGAACGAAGCAGCAATTCGATGGGGTTAACTCTGCACTAGATGATTTATGGAAAGCAGGAGTCCTTGAACTCTCTGATTCAACGTGGAATACACCTCTCAATCCTGTACCCAAACCTGATGGTACTTTTAGGCCAGCGCATGACTTGCGTAAAGTAAATGAGGTAACAACGACTCCACTTCTGCCTGTGCCAGACCCACACAAGTGCCTTTCCATTCTCACACCAGATATGACTTACTTTTCCGTTATTGATTTGAAACATGCATTCTATTCCATACCACTCGCTAAAGAGAGTAGGTACCAGTTCGCATTCACACATTGTGGAGTTAAACTCCAATATAAAGTTCTACCTCAAGGTCACAAAAATAGTCCAGGAATTTTTAATGATTGTCTGAAACGATGTTTGAAAGATACACAGGTGAGTGAGGCCAGTGTAGTCATTCAATATGTCGATGACATACTCATAGCTTCAAAGGACTCGAGTGATTGTCTCAAAACTACATCTAGTGTTTTTAGAACAGCTTTTAAAGCATGGCTTCAAGGTGTCCAAGTCGAAGTTACAATGTTGTAGACCCACTGTTCGGTTCTTAGGGAAAATTATTTCATCAGGCTCCATTGAACCATCTCCAAACCAGAAACAAGCGATCCTCTCCACACCTAGACCAACAGACGTCAAAGGATTGTTGTCCCCTCTTAGGTCTTGCCAACTACTCTAGAGGACACGTACCTGACTTCACGGGGCTCACGGCACCACTTCGGGACATCATTAAAAAAGATGGAGTCAGAGAGCTAAATGCAACTCTGGACTGGTCTCCAGAGGCGGACGCTGCTTTTACGCAACTCAAACAAAGCCTTGCTTCTTGTGCTAATCTGGCTCTTCCAGATTACACGAAGACTTTTTACCTGGACACAACCCTGACAGAACGTTCAGGACATGGTACTTTATGGCAGAAATGTCCCTCTGGTGGCCGACGCATCCTGTTGTATGTATCTACACTTCTGGACCCTGTCGCGAAGAAATCAGTCTCTTGCGCGTTATATGCAGATACGTTGTCCAAACTTTTGACTAAATGTGCTCATCTTGTTATGGGACATCCTTTTGGTGATACATACGTCGCATTCTGTTGTGGCTTATGTACAATCGCATATTTTCGCCCTGACTCCACAGAGGCAGGCAACGTCTGTCTTCCATTTTGACCGCACCAAATTTGACTTATGTGGCGGCGGATCTAATCCAACTCCTCTTCAGGTTTGGCTGCGACAGGAACTCCACATAACTGTGAAGTTTTTTCTAAAGCTGAATTATCTTTAAGATCTGACCTTTACCACACTCCGATCCAAAGCTCTCTTATGCTTTTCACTGACGGACATTGTCATCGTCACAGTGATGGAAGTTTGCTCGCTGCGGCTGCAGTGGTGCAATTTGTTGATTCTAAAAACATTCCCATAGTGGCTACTTGGGCCCAGAGGTTGGACATTCCGCACAATATGCAGAACTTATGGCAGTAAAACTGGCTTTACAATTTGCTGGAGGAAAGACTTGTACAATTTTTACTGATTCTCAGTATGTGCATGGCGGAATCATTCGTGACTTGCCTGTTTGGCGAAGAGGGGGTTTTCTTACAGCTCAAGGAATGCCAATAGCCCACAGGGATCTGTGGGAAGAGATCCTTTCTCTTTGATTGATACCTTTTTTGAGTTGGCTGTGGTAAAAGTTCCCGGTCATTCAAAATCTGGTTCCATAACTCATTTGCCAAGCCATACTATGTTGGTGGGAGAGACCCACAGAGGGGGGAAGGGGAGGAACGATGACAAATGAGGAAAAAAACTGACAACTAAAAAAAAAAAACTAAACTACAGACAAAAATGCTCCAGGAGAGACGTTCTCATCACATAGAATGAGACCAGTCCCTCTCATTTTCAAGGGCTGGTTAAAACAACCATTGCCCCTCCCACGACCATTCCACGTTTTGCCAACTGGTTGTGTGTCCTAATGGCCCTGCTGATTACTATATTAAGTAGCAGGATTAATGATGATAGATGAGTTAGTCCAAGAAGTGTGAAAATTGCTAACCTAACCAAATCCTGATCAAGGGACAAGGCTTTTCTCTATCCCAAATTTGTTGCTCTGACATTGAGAATGCTGAAAAAGACGAAATATATGCACTCCATTGTAGTAAGAAATGAACCACAATGACACCACCTCAGGATGACAGCAGTGTGGAAGGGACATGGTCACTGTGGAACGGTGAATGGTTGAAATGATGTATAATGATTTATGTTATAATGGACATACTGCGTTGTTTCACAGAGGAGGATGGTTCCAGGAGGAGATCGAGCGAGCTCTTGTATCGACTCACAGTCATGACACGACAACAAATGGTTAAAAATGGCACATTATACAGCAAATCAGACTCAGGTTTCCAAGCCCTGTTGGGGTTTGTTCTTTCAAACCTCATCATTCTCAAGATACTCCTGTATTAGCACAGTTCCGGTGAACGCCGCGGATTTCATTTGCTTATTATGGCAGAAAACAATGGGATACCTTAAATATTCTCTTTCACCTCTCAACGTTGTGCTGTTATGTGTTGGTTGTTTTTGTTTGCTCTTGCTATTGTTTGCTGTTGTGTCCTTCCCTTAGTATCAGAGGTATGTTATCTAGGCTCTCTAGGTAACTCCGCTCTCCAGGATCTACTAATGACAAAGACAACTCATGACCAGGGTTCCGCCTGAAGGGGCGTTTGATGAAAAAAGGACATGGAAAAATGGAATTAAATGAACGTCTTGCTCTGGAATGGCAGATCTGGAGGGAGGGAGAGCGACATGTGGATTTTTTGTTGGTATTTGTTTTATTGTATATAATCGTATTTTTGAAGTTTTTGTTAGTGTTTTTTTTCTGTTACAGGTTTCTAGTTGTGTGTAAAATGGATTGGTACGCACAGTTAACCATCACTCTCCTTATGTTCTGAGATTTCTTTCATGCATAAATCTCTCATTGTAAGGCTTCTAAAATGTACATTTGAAGGGTAAGTATGAGGTCTTCAAAGACCTCAGAAGGGGAATTGAAGGGTTTTTCTACTTTTATGTTTTACACAGTATATGTTTTAAATTACGTTTGTTTGAAAAGTCTTGTCTGTAACGTCTTTTGTTATTGAGTTGCAGGAGAGGTGCCTCCTGTGGTATTTCTGCTTTGTGTTATCTGAAGGTCATAAATCCCAAAAAACTGGGTAAACTGACTGACGAAAAAGCCAGGAGTGTAGGCAGCGTGGTTGAAATAATATCAGAAAACCAGAACCTGAACCAATCACAGAAATACACGAAGAATGATCCCATCTCCGCACTGCATATTTCATTATTCATGTGTTTTGTAATAAAATACTGGCGTTCGGGACGAGTGTGTGTTCAGAAGAAGTTTAGGAGAGAGAACGAGGAGACCATTAGCGTCTCCTGACGTCCAGGACCTTGTATTAGGTGGCTTTGTAATAGGGAATAAATCTTCGAAGGAGAATTGCTGAATCCTGGTCATCACTAACTGGTATGTTATTAGATCTGTAGCGTAGGAAAAGCGCGTTGACCATTAAACACTCCACTCTTACAGAAAACGAACACGGACTGTTGGCAGATTAATGATCAGCTGTGAAGGTAAAATAAAACGGGAACAAAGAGCAGGCAACTTCAAAAACTTATTTCGTTGGCATATGAGAGAGCAAACACTGAGAATGCTAATGTCAGAGACAAAGGAGATTTACTGTCTTACCAGCTTTTTAAAGCTTAACGGTGTGAAAAGCTGCTCACAAAAAAGATTTTGGGATGTCCAAACTTAAACCTCCAACCAGCTTCCTGCTTGCAGAACTAATTCTGTTTGAAAGTACCCTCACCTGGACAGGCTCTTGCTGCCCCCTCTTGACAATCCACAATCTGCCACTGGAGATGAGGAGGTCAAGAAGATGCAAAGGACACTGAGGAAGGAGAATTAATTACGCTAAATGTAATTAGATCAAGAGTGTCTGCTTTGATTGACAGCAATCAAATATTGAAAGATTTTATCAAGCTTGCTGCAGCAAGAACAAATCGGATTTAAAAAAAAACTATTGTCAATATTTTGGGTCATGTGATTACAGACAGGACACTTCCTGTCTGCAATCAGTCACAAAAGATCTGTTTGTACAGGATTTTTTTCTTTTTTTTTTTCTTTAACAAATGTGCACAGAATAAAATTGTATTTTTTATTTTTTATTTTTTAGACTTGACAAAACTACCTTTTTGGACCTAACGTCTTACGAACACTATATGTTTGTGTGACCGTGAATGATTGAGAATGTCTTGTCTATGTTTACTCACGTGTTTACGTGTCTTTTGAGGTCTCAAAAAACATTGAAGCAAATGAGCAGGAGAAAAGATGATTTCAAAGGCGAGTTAAGGAGGCCATCTTTGTTAAAAAAGAGAATCCTTCCTTAAATCGTAATGGAGGTTTAAGATTCAACCTTCCAGTTGTTTATAATGTGTCTGCTGAAACCCTGGAGACGCCCGGGCATTCGGATGCTGTCAGGTCACAATAGGATGTAGATGGCCCATTATCAGGAGGTCCTGCCTTCTAGGCAGGGCTTTCAAAGAGTAGGATATAAACCTGAGTTCTCAGACTTGTTTCACAGAGTGAGAATGACTCTTGGATGAGAGTCGAAACGTATCGTTTTTCTAAAACAGAGTCCAGATGACTACAACTGAATCTTTTTCTACAATGGAACACTCCTGGACGAATGTGGGATTACGCTGACAACATTGAGGCATGTTTTATCATAATCTTAAATTTGGTTTTCTTGTACGACACTCTCTTCTGCTTTATCTCAACAGGTTTTCCCAGATTAAAATGGCATTTAAAAACTTTCAACTGGCTCAACTCATTTTTGGAAAATGAGCCCATGAATTTAATGTGGACTACAGAAAATAAAATNCGTAGGAAAGCGTTGACCATTAAACACTCCACTCTTACAGAAAACGAACACGGACTGTTGGCAGATTAATGATTAGCTGTGAAGGTAAAATAAAACAGGAACAAAGAGCAGGCTACTTCACTTTTGTAAATTATGTCTATAGTCCCTGTTTATAGTCTACATACAGTTAATGCACAAATATATATAATAAGCACTTTACCTCAATCAATCTGTATATTTGTACTTATATACTACAGCTCCTTATTTTAGCTATCACCTATTTATTATTATCTGTATATTGTACTGACTATTATTGCACCTCTGGTTGGATGCTAAACTGCATTTCGTTCCTCTGTACTTGTACTTGTGTAATGACAATAAAGTTGAATCTAATCTAATCTAATTTTATGACCAAGGTTTTGTACCAAATAGAACTGACCTGAGATTCAAGGTCTGGATTACAAAAGGTATAAAAGTCTTCTACCAGATAGTAAAAGATATGAAAAGCTTTGATTTGTTAAAAGAATCCTTTGACTTGGAGAAACAGGACTTTTATAGGTATACAAATAAGGAGTTATTATAACCAAGAAATTAAACAAAGTAACGACCATTATAATCCTCTGACTGAAATTTTCATTAAGGCTTATAAATCAGAATTTACAAGGGGAATAATATCTAAACTATATCAATGCATTATTAACCTGGACAGCTACTCTACTGAATATATTAAAAATAAATGGGAAAAATAAGGTAATTTTGTCTTGACGAACAAGGAATGGGAAGTTGTCTGTATGTCCCAGTGGAGAACCACAAAATCCCACATCTGGAGGGAATTCTGTTTAAGACATGAGACATTCTGGAAAAATGTCTTACGTCATTTCATAACTCCATGTCAAAGTGCCCATTACTCACAGGGAAATGCAGACTGTTGGAGAGGATGTGGCAGCAGAAGGCAAACCACTATCATGTGTTTTGGGATTGTCATGTTGCTAAAAAATATTGGACTGAAATCAACCAGGCGATACTGTACCAGGAGACTGTACTGGACATGGCCATCCCATTTGATTTCAGATGTATTTGGGCCTCAAAACTCCTCTCTGGAACTAAATCTCTGGAATATAACTTTGGCAGCAGGGAAAAGAAGCCATCACAAGGAAATGGATGACACAACCCCCCCCGACGATCTAGAACTGGACTGACATTGTGACAGACAAAAATTACTTTCAGACTTGACCTCAAAACGGACAACTTTGAACAACTCTGGGCGAGATGGGATGTTTATGTTGGACATGGTAAGTCGTAACTTTATTTATGTTTAATCATGTGGTGCCATTATTATTATTTCTCATTACTTGTACTATTGCTACTTTCCATTGCGCTTAAGATGTGTCCCCAGCTGTTGTCTTTTGTGTCTGTAAAATAAAAATAAAAAATAAAATAAATAAAAATAAATACATTTTAACATAGTGCTTAACTGGATGCATTTATTGTAATAATTTGAATGAAATTTGTCATGTTTGGTTAATAAATACTTAGTAACAGCCAAACCGTTCCCATGGGATACTCCCACAGAGTTCCAGTATGTAATTACAGGCGACTTTGTTGCCAAGTCATTCTGGAACAAAGTACGACTGGCTTTGTTGTTGCTCCTTTGTGCCGTCCGAAAACAGATTTTCTCACAAAGTGTCACGTGGATCAACAACACACACATGACCAGGTGAAGCAGGACCTCTGCATAAGACCCTGGCTCCTGCTGCTCTGAGAGACTAAAAATATGTTCTTATCAACCCAGTGTTGCATTAAGACTTTTGTTCTTGTGCAGGACGTTGTTCCAAACATAGTAGCTTGTAAATCTTCTTCCAAGACAACAGGACTTGTTTGTGAAATTGAGATATTTTCAAGTGTATTTTATTTGTATGGAAATTACACACAAGCAAAAAAAGGAGTCACCCAATCTGATTAAACCTTTGGAGATAAAATTCCATATAGATGAATCATGTTTAAGAAAAAGTTTTAACCATTTGATTTTGAAAACGGAATTTAAGGTACTGAAATCTGACCGTTCTTTCTCTTGAGATCTCTTTGTAGTTGAGCTGGCATCTTTCTTGTTAATTTCTGGTTATGACACCTAAATAATTGACCTTACTCTTAAAGCTGTCGGCAACACAGACTCCTTCCAACTCGCCAGACACAATGTAATGACAAAAGATTTGTGCAACAACAGATACTGGGCATTCTTTACAAACTGAACTGCTGTGTTCTCCCATGAACTGTTACCTCCGGCATACAGAGTTCTAAAGGAATTACAAAAAAAAAGAACCAAAACCAAATTTATGATGGCAAGCAAAAATTAAAGGATGTTCGGCGTATCAAAGGCTTTAAAGAAATCCAAGAAGAATATAAAGCTCTCATTATTAATGAGGTCTGAGCATGGGCATCACCATGCCAATTTATCCTGGGCTGAAGCCTCGAATGTCTATCGCCCATCCCCGAATGTCTGCCGCACAATCCCGAATGTCTACCGCCCATGCCCCAAATGTCTACCGTCCAGTCGCCTAAATATAAAAATACATTTTGTGAACATTTTCTTTGATGATGGAATAAAGGAAGCATGCAGATAACAAACACACAGAAACCCAACACAAACCATGTGTAACCGAGCCATGTTCAGTCAACTCATTTACTTTGAAAGTAACCAACAACGCCACTGGATAAACCAGAAAAATAAAGTTAATTCCAGAACTGGCTGAATAGGAGACATAGGAGTTTAGCATTGCATTTAAATCATTTTACATTCATTGATAAAAATTACAGTTCATGTGTGCTGACAGCTAGCGTAGATCAGAGCACAGAATCAGCAGTAGAAGTCAGTGGAATCAAAAAGGGAGGCTCACGTTAATCAGATCTAAGAGTGAATAATCAAGATTAACAGTAACTAGAGATTTTGTTTATGCTTTTAGGCGGTGCATACATACCACAGAGGCACTAACGCAGTTAAGTGGCAGTGTTTAAGAAGTGTTCATGAGTCCAAACGCAGAGGGAAAGAAACTATTCTTGCTATTCGTCCGGATGGACCGTAGCCTTCCTGCCTGAGGGAGTGGTTCAATCGACCATGTCCAGGGTGAGAAGGGTCAGCTGTGATCGACCCTGCTCGTCCCAGAGCCCTGGAGACGTACGTCCTGCAGAGATGGAAGTCTGCAGCCGATCCCTTCTAGCAGAACGCACAATGCGCTGTAGTCTCTGTTTGTCCCTGGCTGTGGTCCAGCAGAGGGCGCTGTAGTCTCCTGTTTGTCCTGGCTGTGGCTCAGCAGAGGGCTGTAGCTCTGTTTGTCGCTACACATACATATTCAATTCAATTCAATTTATTTTTGTCACGCCCAAAATCACACAGTAGTGGTTCGAGGGCTAACAGTGGAAAAACAAAATAACACTGTTCATAAGGACTTGTAATGTCCAGCGTCCTGTGTCTTAGACAATGTCCAAGCTCCCTTCTTAGACCCTCCTTCTCGGCCAGGAAAAACTACAAACCTCTTTGAGAAAAAGTGAAACCTGTAGGAGTTCCACAGTGAAGGAGAGATCCCATCCCTCGACGGACAGCGGACACGCTCAATTTGCAGATACACGTGAGCAAACCCACTCAGGAGGAGAACCAATTCTTTGAGGCCGATGAAGACGTTCATATGGAGTAGAGACCGTTTCTCCAGGCATTGAGGAGCATCTGATCCACAGGTCATCATGTGCCTGCTCACTCCCGTCGGGGAAGTGGGAGAAGAAGAAGGAAAAGCGATGAACAAATTGCAGTGGGAAATTGCCAGTGAAATTAAATATTAAATATTGTTTGATAGAAAAGTAGTAGGAAACAGAGGATAGTGCTCAAGCTGCCATACTTCCCCCAGCATAGTTGCTCCTAGGGCAGCAGAGCTGGGAACTACCTTTTTTTTATTTCTGTTCCTAACTGGCCTGACCATAAGCGATTTCAAAGAGGAACGTTTTAAACCTGGTCTTAAATGAAGAGACTGTGTCGGCCTCTTTAACATGGACAGGAGCTGATTCCACAACACAGGAGCTTGGGAGCTAAACGCTCTACCTCCTACTGTGCTTTTTTGTGATATTAAAAGTAAATGGGAAAGAGAGGGTTACTTTAATTTGACTGACAATGAATTGGAAAGTATATGTACATCTCGAGAAAATGCAGACTGTTGGAGAAAGTGTGGCAGCCAGGAGGCAAACCACTATCATGTGTTCTGGGACTGTCCTGTCGTTCGGGGATATGGGACTGAAATTAATAATGCACTGCAGACTATTTTTGACATTGCCATCCCTACTAGTATCACTAGGATCAACAGATACCTTTGGAGTGTACCTTTGGCGGCAGGAAAAAAGGTCATAACAAGGAAGTGGCTTAGACAAACACCGCCAACGATCAAGGACTGGACTGACATAGTAACAGACATCAGATAAATGGAAAAAGGACATTCAGACTTAATTTGGAAATTGACAAATTTGACCGACTTTGGACCTTGGAAACGGGACTCTTATTCTAATTTAAATTTGCCGTGATTTTGTTTGTACATCTGTAAATTTAACTGTAAATTCTTGTGTACATAGTAAGCCTACTTTTACTTTATCCTATACTACATTTAAATTGTTTTCTCTAATGCATGCCCTTTTTGATTTCATATATGTTGTTTTTATCATTGCTCAGTGTTATATGTTGCACCTTATTGATGAAACAAGTGAATTTTGTTCCCTGCCAATGACAATAAACTTTAGATGATCTATTTGTTAATAAAATTGAAAAAAAAATAAAAATTGAAATAATTCTTGTTAATCTGCCCTTTCTACACAGCTCTCTGGTCGCACACAACACACAAACACAATAACCACAACAACAGAACACAATAGAACAAGCTAAATGCAAAAAAAAAAGCGCTCATGTCAAAAAAAGCAAAGAGCCCACAGGTTGATCCAAATAGGGATCAGAGAGTGGAGGGAAAACCGTCCCGTACGGTTTTTATACATTTTTCACGTGCATTTACAAACTAAAGTTGGAACACACTGGCCCACATTGGGCAAATCCTCACATGTCTCAGTACAGCCCAGGTCTCTGTCATTGAAATAAGGACAATCGTCTTGATTGGTAATGCTAACTGCCTCGTCCACTGAAGTGAGCCTTCACATCTTCCCATTCATGTTGATCCTCAGCGTTGCAGGATGAAAAAGAGCATATTCCACGTTCTTCTCTCTCTGTGGGATTTCACCAGATCAAAAGCTTTGTGTTTCTTGACCACTTGAAGAAAGAGACTTGGGGCTTGGTTGATCCAGGTTGGCCCGCGGAGAGACGTCTGGATGCCGCCATGACACGCTGCTTATCACCAAGATTATGGAACTTCAGTATAATGGGCCTTGGAAGCTGGTTCGGAGCCAGTTTAGGGGCCAGAGAGCGATGTGCACGATCTATCTTTATTTTCTTAGCTTTTGTTGGAAGTTTGAGATGTTTGGGGATCCAGGTCTCCATATACTTGACCACATCCTTGCCCTCAGTGTCCTCTTTAATACTGACAAGCCGCAAATTACATCTTCGTTCTCGGTTCTCCAGGTCGTCCAGTTTGTCTTTCAAAACATAAACCTGGTTTGTCAATTCAGCTACTTTGGTTTGCAAAGTAGAGTCAGTGTCCCTCAGGTCAGAGACCTCCTCCTCGGCCACTGTAGCCCGGATGTCCAGCTCGCCATTCTTGGATTTTAAAATCATACATTTCCGTCAGAGCCGCGTCTAACTTTGCGTCCACTGTCTTTATAATCTTGTCTATAATCTCCTGTAAAGCCGCCATAATCACCGCGTGCAGAAGAATCTGGAGCTGGAGCTGGAGCTGGAGCGGTTGCGGCGGGGCCCGAGGGCGCAGCAGCATGTGCAGAAACAGTGCAGTCTCTGCCGGAATGCGCAGAGGGTAGCGCCAGGGCCGAGCGAGCAGCTAACTTAGGCTCAGCACTGCTAGCCTGATTCTCTGGCGTTCTTCTTCTTGTTTTTTGTGACATGTTACAAGTGTACAGTCTCTTCATATGTCTGTTCCATAATAATAAGTAAATATCGTGTCTCCCCAGGTAAACTCGTAATAAGAACAAATTATTTCCACGGATGGAACCGCATACCAGACAAGGCACTTCCACACTGCGTCGCCATCATCCCGGAAGTCCTTCTTAAATATAACACATAACAAAAAGAACATAAAACAAGACCAGAGAGCTGTAGACCAAAGAATACATTTGTCCAGTTCCAAACTGAGTCCGAATGGGATTTTTTCCATTTTCCGTATGTTCATTACAATGTCAGTCCAGTCTTTGTCTTTGTCTCCACCGCCAAAAGTATGTTCCAAAGATATCCACTGACTATGTCCCTGGCAGGAGTTTTAAGGCCCAAATACATAGTTCTGAAATCAATGGGGGGGCAATGTCAAAAACAGTCTGTTTCAGTCCAATATTTCTGAGCTACAGGATAGTCCCAAAACACTAGAAGTTTGCCTCCAGGCTGGGCACTTTGACAAGCCGTTATGAAAAATTGTGTCACACTTTTCCAACAACAACCTTGTGGTTCTTCACTGAGATGTACATATATTTGGCCATTCTTTGTCAGTCAAAGAAAAATGTCCTAGAGTGGCTTCTTTTATTGTTTTCATTGAGTCTACAGCTCTCTGGTCTTGTTCTATGTTATGTTTGTTATGTGATATATTTGAAAATGTTGAAAAAAAAAAATATATAAGTATGCAGACACCTGCTCTCCTTGCTCCAGCCATTTCTGTCTTGATCTGATATAGTCACCCTCAGCTTTGCGTTTATAAATCATCTATTTTTTTTAAAAAGTTCAGTTAGTTTAAGTATTTCAATGACGTTTATATTTTCTGGTGCCCGGTCAAATAAAGCAGTTATTTCTAAAATCACACTCTCTTAATTATGTCTAGATTTGAACAAATCACTAATGGTTTTTTTAAGCACATGTTAATTTTAAATTTGATGAGTTCCCAGTTTTACTAACAAATCCTTCTGTTGAGCCTTACGGTGTAGAGTGTGACACAATTCTTGTTTTACAAGATTGTGTTTTAAAAGAGAACTGTTCATTTTCCAGTAAGAAGGAGCGCCTCACGTCACCAAAGCCTGAGGAGAAGTTCATCTTAATAGATACAGTCAGTTAAGGGGGTTGGCAAGATATCAACTGTAATACTGTCAGTACACAATGTTTTTGAGACGAGCCAATAATGTACACGTGACTGTCTTGACCCATCATATTTGCTCCAAATATAACTGTGCAATTCGGGACTTCTCTTTCCACATGTTTCTTAAGTCATTTTTAAACATGAATCATTTTAAAGAAGAGTTTTCCGGGGTGGTAATCTCTCTTTTACTTCGTCCTGCACAATATTATAGTCTCCACCGACTACAACAGAAGCATTTGGATACATTTGAGTTAGAGCTTCAAGCTTAGATCCGACCAGTTCATTTTATAACGTTTGCTCATTGTCATTTTATAACCATAAATATTCACCATAATAATAATTTGCCAATTGTACTTTATGACCACACAAATAAAATGACCACCACTGTCACAAAAGAATATGTTTTGCCCATCAAATGTGAAGTTTAAGCAAGACACTCAAGCAGAATGTTCTTCACCTGCCGTCAGAGGAACATAGATCTGAGTGTCTCCTGCATGACTGTGGGAGGAGGCCCCGGGGAAGACCCAGGACACGCTGGAGGGACTATGTCTCTCGGCTGGCCTGGGAACGTCTCGGGATCCTCCCGGAGGAGTTAGAGGAAGTGTCTAGGGAGGGGGAAGACTGGAAGCCCCTGCTTAGACTGCTGCCTCCGCGCCTCTGCCGGATAAGCTGAAGAAGATGGATGGATGGAATTTGGAGATGCAAGAGGACGGCACAGCCAAGCGGCAACACAAGGGACTAATGAGTAAGAAGAAGCAAGTATATGAATGAAGAAGAGGCTACAGGGGTGTTACCTGTGATGAAGGCTACGTGCACTGGCCTAATGTTTAGGAATGGTGCGGCCAAGCAGAGAAACGATTGGAACAGGTAGTAGGCACTCTTTACCTGTAACCACAAACGTAGGCGCATGACAATGCGCTGCAGCCAGACGACAGCACGAAAAGGAACAACAATTTAGGCATTTGTATATTTAAAGAATTTATTTTGGAGACGAGATCTACCTGGACAAAAAGGGGGCCAAAAGCTGATTTACCGCATTGATAAATAGGAAAAAACGTGACAATTCAACTCGAGCTGATTTCGATTTTTGATGAAATATCACTTTTGAGGACAAATTCAACAAACAATGGACAAAATGGGACTCATACTTCCTGCCATGAGCTGCGTTAACCCCTCTTTCCATTGGATGCTACCTCATTATCTGCTAATCTTATTTTTTACTTATTTACTTTACTTATTCTGAGTTCCCTATGGTCCTGCCCTGCCCTTTTCTTTTCTCTAATCTTTATTATTATTATTATTACAATTATTATTATTATATACATATGAGAGAATGAGTACGTGTGTATGTATACGTGGAAATATGTATGGGCAAACACATATATGTATGTGTATGAGGGAATTAGTGTATTTGAATGTTTTATGTGTATATGTATGTATATGTGTATATATATATATATATATATATATAGAGAGAGAGAGAGAGAGAGAGAGAGAGAGAGAGAGAGAGAGAGAGAGAGCAAGAGAGAGAGAGTGTGTTTCTGCTATATTTAGAATAAAAATAAAGAATAAATAGACGAAAAATGATAAATAAATCACTATTCTTCCATGTAGAGCGAGCAAGTTTAACGTGTTAATATTAGGTGAGGCCTACACTGCAAAGGATAAAGCTAATGGGACATTTTATTTCACATGTAATCATCATCATGTCCTGACCTGGGCTTTTTCGGATGGCCTATCATTCATATGATGCTGAATTGATAACCAGAGCAGTCTCACGGGTCCACCAACATCCTCTCGACAACTCTTAGAGACCACGTGTGGCAATGTTCTGGTGCCCGAGCCGCGCGCGCTCTGGACACTGGCTCAGCTCTCGGCGGCTCATGTGCCCGTCCTGCCCATGCTCCAGCCGCCGCACGCCCAGCACACGCACACGGCACCGCTCGGTTCCGAGAATAGCAGAGCGAATGGCGCGTCATTAGAGAGGGACCATGATGGCGGCGGTCGGTGCATCCGAAGTGATCGCACAAGCTGGAAAGCGCCTCCAAAATTTTGATGGTGAGTGTGTGTGTGTCTTTGTTGGGGCGGCAGAGTTGGCAGGACGCGGCTCGGACAGCTCTGTGCGCGGCTCCGGGCTCAGTCCCACGGGACGCCGGCCGCTCTTTCGTCCGGTGTAAAGGGGAAGAACGTGTGCGGCTGAAGCTGGGCCTAGAAGCATGGCGCAGTCTCAGGCTGTCTGCATCCTTACAACCCGCTCAATTGTCGCAGTGCTGCGGCTCCAGAGTCGCGGGAAAAGCCAGCATTCACGAGCTGAACTGTTTGATTGAGCCCCGCTTACAGCAGCTGTCCAGAGCTGTGTCAGCTGAGTGGCTCAGAGCTGCTCCGCTAGCGAGCTGTGTCCAGGGCTGTGTCCAGGCTTGTGTCCAGGCTAGGTCAGGCTGTAGTCCAGAGCTGTGTCCAGACTGGGTCCAGCTGTGTCCAGAGCTGTGTCCAGGACTAGGTCCGCTGTGTCCAGGGCTGTGTCCAGGCTGTGTCCAGGGCTGGTCCAGGGCTGTGTCCAGGACTAGGTCAGGGCTGTCCAGAGCTGTGTCCAGGCTGGTCCAGGCTGTGTCCAGCTGTGTCCAGGGCTGGTCCAGGCGTGGTCCAATATAATGTTAGTCCAGTCAGGTGTCCAAATTTATGCCATCCATTCTATTTGTGAGGGCCTTTTTCGCTGCAGCCATGAGGACGCTCCAGAGATTGCTGCTGATTGTGTCCATGGCAGGAGTCCTGAGGCCCAAATACATTGTCCTGAAATCCAGTGGGATGTTGATAATTTGTAAAATTTTATTTATCTCAATCCAAAACTTCTGAGCAACAGGACACTCCCAAAACACATGATAGTGGTTTGCCTCCTGCTGCCACATCCTCTCCAACAGTCTGCATTTCCCTGTGAGTAATGGGCACTTTGACATGGGGTTATAATTTTTCTTAGAGAATTCCCTCCAGACATGACATCAATTGGAACACCGTGAAATGTTTTTGATTGTCTGATAAATTAGGCCAATGGGTCCAAATACAAAGCAAACAGATGACCATTGATTTTAATTCTTCGTGTTGGACCATAGTAAAGAGCCCCATGTTTTATAATTAAATCATCAGTTTGAAATTTGTATAACACGCTAAATAAATATGGCGAGCTAACAGAATCAAAAGCCTTCTTAGCATCCAAACTTAATTATTACAGCTTAGTTTTGTTGTTTTTGTATTTGGCTCATTATGTGTGAAGATCGTCTTATGTTTGGTAATGAATCCTGTCTGATCATTATGGATTAAGTTTGGGAGGATTTGTTCCATTCTTTTGGACATAATTGAGGCGTATAAACGATAGTCCACATTCAGAATAGAAATAGGTCTATATGAGGCACAGTCCAATTGATCCTTCCCTTCTTTTGGTATCAGGGATATGATGGCCTCTTTCCACCTAGGTGGGGTCTGAGTTTTTGTGTGTCTTTTAAAGCTTTTTACCACTCTGAGGTGAACCCATCGCTCCCCGGGGATTTATTATTCTTTAATCTTTTGATTGCACCTTGTATCTCTAAAACTGTTATTTCAGCTCCTAATTTTATATTATGTTCTTCTGACATAACAGGCAAATTGAGGGTGTCCAGAAATGAATTCATGTCATCATCTTTATCATCTTTATAGAAGGATTAAGATGCTGATTGAATTTGTTCTTGTTTGGTTGAGATTACATCATTTTGCCTGTCCCGTATTTTGAAAATTGTTCTTTCAGCTTGTTGTTTTTTAAGTTTCCAAAATAGTAATTTAGAAAACTTTGCTCCACTCTCATAATATATTTGTTTGGAAAAGAGCATTTTCGTAACTATTTCCTGTTAAGTCAGATCATTAATTTATTTTAGGACTCTTTTGGCATTATTTTCCACTAACAATTTGAATTTTTCCTGCATATATCATTTAGCTTTTTCTCCGTTGTTTCTTTTTTTTCCGAGCCTATAGCTATAATTTGTTGTCTGAAGATTGCTTTGGAAGCATCCCAAAGGATGCGTGGAGAAATTTCCTCAGTATCATTTTCCTTTCGTCTTAATGTAAATATTTTTCCGTCATTATTATTCCCCTTAACCAGTACATAACTTCTTTATCCTTACATTCAAAGCTCTGTTCAAAAACTATTCAGTTTGAAATCAATATGGCAACTCCCCTTCTGTGTTTGCCTCCGTATGATGAATAGTACAATTTTTTTTTTTCAATTACAAAATGTTGTGTCTCTTAAATATATAAATTCTAATCTGTCTTTTTAATTTTTGTTAAATCTTTTGATTGTTTTAGTGGGTTCAGTATGCCATTCACATTGAGGGATGCTACTACATTGATCATTTTCTAATGTATTTAAACCCGATGGTCGAACACAACAAACATACATAAGAGCCATAAGAAGACAGAACAGATGAAAACAAAAATAGAAAACAAAAGGGTTCATGCTGGAAACGAGCACCGAACACAAAACCCTATAATGTAAAGTGATTGTAAAGAGGGTCCATTCCTAGTGAAGGCCCCCCACAAAAAACTCCCTGGGCACTCCTGACACCAATCCTCACAAAGAACAGGATATTTTACCTCCCCAGTTCACCATGCCCCCCTCTGCATGCATCTTTACATTTTCTCACAAAGATTGCATTACTTAGCCGATCACGTATTTTATAAATTGTTCTTTCAGCTTGTTTCCAGGATTATAATTTAGAACATTTTGATCCACTCTCATAATATCTTCGTTTGGTAAAGAGCATTTTCTTAACTATTTCCTGTGAGGTCGGATCATTCATTACTCCTCCCCACGCTGGTGGGTCCATCTCTCATCGCTGTTCAGCTCTCTGTGTTTTGCATCTTCCTTAAGAGTACCTCTTCCTTTCCCGGTGTTCTGAGCATGTGTTTTTTGCTTTTGAAAGTCACCAGAAGAGTCGCGGGGAAAGAGAATCCATGTCTCAGTTTTCTCTTCCTGAGCTCCTCACAGATGTGGTGGAACTTTTGTCGAACCCTGTATGGAATATCCGGGGCAAAGAGGATGTGCTTGTGTCTCCTTTAACTTTTGCTGTCTTCATGACACGTTCCGTCACATGATCTTTAAGAAACCTCATTATCAGGCTGTGGTTTATCAGTTGCTGGCCTTGGCGCCCAGCCGATATGCTCTGTCTATTGTGATGGGAAGGGCCAGAACTCCAGAGCCTACAAGAAGCTCTGAAGTTCTGGTTCTCCAGATAACTTTTATCATCATCATCATCATCATCATCTTCTCCCTCCGGTAGCCCCATTAGTGTGAGGTTTGGTGTATGTGATATGGACTCTAAATCCGTGCCGATTTCTGCTCCCAGAAATCTCTTGTCTTGCTGCATTTCGCATTTTATTTCACACATCATGAGCGCTAACTGGTGAATCGTTATCTCCTCTCCTCCTTCCGATGGGGGGAAGCTGTGAGAATCTTTTATGTGGGCCGGCGGGAGCCCGTCCTTCCACGGGAAAATGACTGCTGTTCCCCTGCGTCGGGCCCGCTAGCCATGTTAGCCTCGTTAGCTTGCGGGCTACTTGCGGGTTGTGGGTCTGAAATTTTCATCATATGTGCTGTTCCATTTTGAGACAGACTCTAAAAAGAAAAATGCGCAAATCACATTGTATGATTTTTAAATAATTTATTTGTATATTATTGCTGCAAATATGTATTTCAACACCTGTCAATCAGCAAGAATTCTGGTTCTCAAAAACCTGTTAGTCTGCCTTTTTAAAAAGTCCTCCTCTACTCCACTTATTAATCTAAATTAGTAGCACCTGTTCGAGCACGATTGCTGCATAAACACACTTGTCCACCCCACAATCAGTCAGCCTACTACCATGTGCAAGGCCAAAGTGCTCTCAAATAACACCAGAGAAAAACTGTAGAATTCCACTAAGCTGGAAAGGGTTGATAAAAAAAGTTAAGGAATTAACGCAGAACTACACGGGAGGAGCTGGTCAATGACCTAAAGAGAGCTGGGACCACAATTTCAAAAGTTACAATCAGTAATACACTACACCGTCATGGTTTAAAATCATGCATCACACAGAAGGTTCCCCTGCTTACGCCATCTGGAGGATCCAGAGAAGTCATGGGAGAAAGTCATGTGGTCAAATGAGACCAAGCTAGAACCTTTTTGGTGCACCGCCACTTGCTGTGTTTGGAGGAAGAATAAGGATGAGTATCATCAAGAATACCATCTCTTTTTTTCAATTTAAGATTTTATCATAAACCACAAACAAAACAAGACCAAAGAGAGAAAGAAAAGGTACCTTACAAATCAATCAAAACTAAAACACAAATTAACCCAAACAAACGTCCAACTTTGCCCACAGTCCGTCAACTTGGTCAATTTTCAAATTGAGTCCGAATGTGATTTTTTTTTAATTTATTTTTTTCATTTTTCGAATGTACATTATAATGTCAGTCCAGTCCTTAATAGTCGGTCTGTTTTGTGTTATCCATTTTTTTGTGAGTGCCTTTTTTGCTGAAGCCAGGAGGATGCTCCAGAGATAACTGCCAATTGTGTCCATGGCAGGAGTCCTGAGGCCCAAATACATAGTTCTGAAATCCAGTGGGGATGGTGATGTCATAAATTGTCTGTAAGGCTTTTGTTTGATCTCAGTCCAAAACTTGTGAACAACAGGACAATCCAAAACACATCAAAGTGAAGGAAGTCCAATCCTAATGAATGCTCCTCACAGATGTGGTGGAACTTTTGCTGTTGTTGGTGAACCTCGTATGGAATATCTGGAGCAAAGAAGACTAAACTTAGTCATTGTGATGCTCTGCCTCCTCCTGTAACTGCAAAAGACAGTCTCATCACACACAGTCTCATCACATCACACTCAGGGGGCCGTATTTTGCCCCCAGCGGTAGCGTTAACATGGGTTCAGCAGAGCTCATTGCGTCACACCTTTGAAGTCTGCGCAATTGATGACAGCGCAGGGCGTGGAATTCTAGACAAGAGGTGTGATTATGACAAAATCTGAGGTGGAGTAAAGCAACTTGAGGGCGTGGTCTGGTGCATTCTGTGAATGGCCAGAATCGTAACTTATAAACTTATGAGGTTTAAATATTTTTCCTCACGCATAAATGACCAATATTAACCCGTGTAGGTTTTATATTCAAGGAGAGAGCGAAGCGGATGAGGGGAAACTACCCTGTGTCTCTGACGCAGAGGTGTGGTTGAGCCGTGACAAGAAATTCTCATTTCATTGCGGGTCAGGTTTGGACGGGTTATAAAATGCTGACCGCGTCTCGTACGTCCGCGCTCCGCCTGTAACATCATGTTTTGCTGCGTCTGAATTAGTTTCCTCGTTTGGCTTGTTTGTCTGTGAATATGTGACTGATTGTAATAAAACACGAAGCATTTGTAGCATACAGAGAACACGTCTGCAAAGTTCCCACTTTCTCCTCTCTCCACAATCTCTCAACTGAGCTGTCTGTGATAATAATCTCCATCGCAAAAGCGTGGAAACAGTTGTTGCGGATCACGGGGGGCGGGGTCGAGCGGCAGTGCTTCTGTTAAAGTATGAATGCCAGCGCCGAAACGAACTTTTCTCTTGTTCTCGCAGCCCTGTAGGTAAACGAACAAATGTCTTGCGTCTTATGAAGTATGAATTGGCCTTTTAAAGCTCTTTGCGCTCCGTTGGACCTGTTACTGCGCAGTCTGGGCCAGACTGGACCTGCAGACTCATGTGTTCAGCTTGGAGAGGAACGTCTGTGTGGAAAATTTGAAATAAATCCTCACTGTCACATCATATTCAACCAAAATCTTTGTCCCAGTCAGCGTGAAACTGGCACAGACTGACAGCCCAGCACGAGATCTGCACACAAGATGAGACTGAGCTGACCACAGTGTGTGCTCCATTCTCACGCCCTCCGGACGGCAGCGTCCCACCGAGCACGCAGGTCTGGTTAAATTGGCACAAGCCCAATTTGAGGACATACGCTCCAAACACCGGGGAAACTGGGACTGAGCTTGTAGCAGGGCAATTGCCACAGGGGTGTGCACAAGTCTGCTCACACATCTCAACCATCACCGGCAGCTCAGAGGCCTGGCACTGGGACTAATGCTGGTCATTGCAGCAGTCTGGGGGGGATGTTGTGACGTTTATGGATCACAAGTCGAGTTCAAAGATGTGTGGACTGTTCTGGACCTGGTTTAGTCCAGGCACTCCGGTGATGATGGCGAGCTCTCCGCGTAAAACAAATAAAAGGTGAATTAAATGATGAAACAAGGCTCCAAGGCTGCATTCCAATATTTGATTTTCTTTATTTAAATTTTGGGAACACACTGAAAAACGGGAAATCAAACAATGTGATGGCTGACTTTAGCTTAGCCAGCGCTAAGGTCGGGAAGGTGGCAAAATTGAAACTGAAAAAGGCTCACGTCAAGTCTACCGCCGGGGGCAAAATGCGGCCCTCAGTCTTTCCTCCGGTTTCTCTCTTCTCTTTCTTAAAACAACTTACACTAAAGTTATTTGAAGCAAACATGTCTAAACTGCTGGTTTAGGAAAGAACTACTCAAATAATGTCTGTATAAAAATGTCGTGTTAATTGTTGGTTGTGCTTATATTTAGTACCTTTAGTCTAAAACCTTTCCAGAGCTTTTAAAAGTCTGAAACTTTGTCATTTAGCCTCAGAATAAAGACTGTTGTTTTCTTCCTTGTTTTCTTGCCGTTTCTGAAGGGACGGCAGAATTAACGCTTTCATTACCAAAATGTAGTGTTGACTGATATCGGTGCTTTTCGCTGATACCGATATTACTCAATGATGTGAATATCGTGCGATACCGGGCGGATATATCTGTGAATCCCTATTGGATAGCACCTTTGGTAAATATTGATCATAGTTTTACTTCCATTAAGTTGCAGTTTGTGGAGAAATGTTGATAAAGATAAGAGTTTAAAATTGTAGTTGTACTGAGTTCTAAAATGGAATCGCTCTGTGATGTCATCATAGGCCAGTGAAAACACCGAGGCCTTGTCCCAATACCCGCACTTGCGCCTGTGTTCACGACGAGCCGCTGAAGTGTGCAGAGGGCGTCTCAGTTCTTTCAGTGTTTTGTTTTGATCTGCACATTACCACAGCCTTCTCTCCGTGCTTCCAGCAAGTGCGATGTGGACTTCAAGCAATGTTTTCAAATGGCTTGTACCTTAGAAACTTTGCAGGGAGAGCTAACAGGAAACAATGGAAAGGAATGTCTTTTTAGTTTTGAATTTTGATTTTTTTTTTTGCGGAATGTTCTGCAACGGCACTGGAAAAACATTGGGTTAGGGTTAGTTTAAACTAAACTAAGATGTGGCTTTGAGATTAATTCAACTGCAGTTTAAAAATACCACTGACTGCTGTTTAACGCTGCTGTTTTTTTTGAAGTGCGGATTGTCTCAATTCTCATGTTTACCTCCCCTGTTCCCTTGTGCACTCACACACTTGGTGCACTTTCAGAAAATGCACTCTTCAGTCAATTGTGTATTGCGGAGTGCGAGTAGACAGATTACACTGAACTGACACACTTTTCTGACAATTGAAACAATCATTCAACAAAATAAAGGTGTTATATTGTATTATTGTTTGTCAAATTATTACTATTGTCATTTATATGGATTTTATTTCTACATATGCCATATTTTTGCTTAAGTCCATCTAGGAAGTAACATTTCAAACGTTCCAAAAATGATCAAACTATGTATAATTAAGTAACATTTTAACTATAATTGTGTTCACTATGTTTCAGTGAAATGTGTAGTCTAACCTTTCATATAAACTTTGAGCCCAAAAGCGACACAAGTTTTTTTCTTGTTGTGTGTAAGAAAAGAGGCTGGGTTTAGTAGGGTTTAGCAGGGTTTATCGGGCTGTGCTGTGAACTGGGAAACACACAGATCTGGGGCAAAGAGCGCATCAGCTCTTGATAACGTCAATCAGCTCATAATGTTAGGATGAAATCAAAATAAGGAATATACAAATCAGAATTGACAACTTTTGAATTGAGTTTTTGTGTAATTTTGTTTAAAACAAAAAAAATCCGGAGGCAGATACATTAATATCTTAAGCATTTTGCGAGCACAATCCATGTAGGTCTGTGTACGGTCTCTGTAACCTTTGTTCATTTGATTTTCAATTGAAAATTGAAAATTGAAAACAAAAAAAGGAGAAAATGATTTGAGTTTCCGTTTCTCGTTTTTGTACATGAAACAAAAAAAAAACTATATTCATAAAAATTTATGAATACACAATTCGAAAGAAGGTTTGAATAGGAAATTCATTGCCTAATTTAGCGTTATTTGTTTTACACAACGTGGAAGTTGGTTGTGACTGTTCTAACAGTGGGGCTCGAGCAATGAGGGAAATAACTGACTGCTCATGCGCACTCTGCACAAACACCGGAGGGAGCTGGACCTGAGCTCTCCACAGCGCCCAGCGTTGCTGCTCTGCAGGACATCTCCACCTTCAGTAGCCTACGTCTGGGCTTGCGAGACTGGACTCTGCGGATTTGCACATGGACTTGAGAGGAAAGTCTTCTTGGACCGACAGCCTACCAGAGGAGCTGACCACAGTGCGTAGGTTTGTCCTCACACGTCCTGGAGCACACGGCCTAAAACTCGTCCTGGACCTGGTCTGGGGGTCGTGAGGGCAAGGACATGCACTGTGGTCAGCTCCGGAGCAGAGTGAAGTGTGATCTGGATCAAGTACTCTCGTGTTGTAAGTCTGTGCCAGTTCTTACGCAGACTATGGGACAAAGTTTCTGAGTGGATGTCTCCATCGACATCTAAACACCGGAGCGCTTGTCCGAGTAGCCCCGTACAAGAGGTTGAGTGTCCAGCAAAGAGCTGAGTGTGTAATGGCGCTGTGCCCGGTTCACGTGAGTGGCTGCAACAGGTAACTCCCTTTCATCCCAGGGGAATGGCGTGTATATGTTCGTGAGCTTTTCCCCAGTTTTACCGTGTTGAACCAAGACTAAACGGGGAACTGCAAACTTGACTTGTGATCTAGAAACAGAGCTAGAGCAATGTGTCCAAGTTTAGAGGGCAAATTCTGCTCTGTCTCCAGGGGCAGGCCGCAGCAGAGCCAACCATCACCAATGGCTCAGAAGTCTGGCACCGCGGTCATCACCACTGATAGACAAAGAGGTCTGGGTGTGTGCGCTTTGTAGATCATCCGCCATGGCTCTGCTGCTACCTGCTCTTGGCGACGATAGAACAAAGTGCCCACATTCAGAAAGCAACTTCTGCCTCCTTGGTCACAAGTCACGTTTACAAGCAGAGATGTTCTGCACAACCCGCAGCAAATGCTGTGATCATCGGCTCCTTGTTCTGGACCTGGTATAGTCTCTGTTTAGACCGGGCAGACTGGGGAAAAAGGCCATGGACATAATCCATTCCCCGGTAGTGAAAGTGAGCTCTCTGTGGGTCACACTCGCGTAAAGGGCACAGCACAAAGCAAAGTGTACGTGCCCTTCATCTGTCTGTGGCGATGACCCGCAGCAGTCCCAGTGCCAGGCCTTTGAGCCCTCTGCAATCATTGTCAGTTTGGGGAACACATGATCTGTAGCTCGGTTTTTTCACTCGAGTTTTACTGTTGGTACAGCCCAGAATCAACTTCCGCGTTGCACAAAACAAATATAGGTTAGCTTTGAGGCTATATATCAATTTGTTTTTTTTTTCAATTTTGGGATCAGATGGCAAAAAATAAAAGATCCATTGAATGAGTCCCTCAGGGATTAATATATAATAATAATTTTGCATATTTTCATTAACCTCAAGGAAAAATGTAAATTCTAATTTTTATTTTATTCAATTTCAAATTGAAAATCAATTGAACCAAAGGACCCTATTCCTTACCACTGAAATTGAGTTTAAAATGTTAGTTTCCTCTACATGATTTATAGTTTGTCACATAAATGTTTAATGTTGCCATTGCTTCCTAGGCTCCACCCTCCATGGTCAGCTCAGAGCAGAGGCAGCATGCGGAGCACGTCTTCCTGGCCTTCAGGAAGTCCAAGTCCCCGTTTGCTGTGTGCAAACACATCCTAGGTACTTCACCACACTGTCATGTCATTGCAAACAAGCCCAAACACATCCTAAGTATAAGCCCAATATAATAAGATTAGATAAATCAAGAGTTCTGATATCAACAATGATGAACTCGCCCCTGACTCCTGCTACACAGACAAAAATCGCCTTTCATCTGGTCCCAAACTCTCAACGGCTCCCGCTACACCAACAAAAGCCCCCCCCACCTATCCCCCCTCTCCTTTCACCTGGTATCTCCCATAGCTAGGATGCACTGGGTCTCAGCGTTGCCGGGACTTTATAGTCATAATAAAAATCAAACCAACCGGAGCCCTGTTTAAAAACAGCCTCCCCTAGTGCTATTTCTGTAGTAACATCACACAGATGAAGAAGAAAACAAAATGCGAGTCAGACTGCCCAATCTGAGAAATTTGATTCATATTCCCTGTAAAAAGATAACGCCCAGTCTCACTGAAACTAGTCTGAAACTTGCTGTGCTAAATGTCAGATCCTTATGTAACAAATCATTCTTAATTCAATCATTTTATTTCTTTCTGCTATAATCTTGATTTTATGTTTTAACTGAAACATGGCTTGACAAAAACACAGGAAATTTAGTTTTAATAGAATGTGCTCCACCCAACTTTATGTTTGAATCTGAAACACGAGAAAACAAAAAGGGAGGAGGTGTGTGTGCTTTTGTTAGAGATGAAATAGTTACCCACAGGTTGTCCTTTGGGGTGTTTTCAACATTTGAGTACGTAGCCTTTAAAATTGAGCTAAAACAGTCTCCATCCATTCTCTTCATTGTTTTATAGAAGCCTCCTCAGCACAGCCAAAGTTTTATTGATGATTTTACTGAGATGCTTTCAGTCGTATGCACAGACTTTGATGGTTTGGTCATAACAGGTGATTTCAACGTTCATGTTGTTAATATCTGTGACAGAAACGCTAAAGAGCTTCATGCTGTCCTTGAAACTTTCGGTCTTACTCAGCACGTGAGTGGCCCCACCCATAGCAGAGGGCACACTCTAGATCTTCTAATTACAAAAGGGGTTAATATTTCAAACGTCAGTGTGGTCGATGTTGCTCTGTCTGATCATTTCTGTGTCTTATTTGAACTGTCTGTTTTTACCCAGCGAGAATGTGTCCTATCACAATGATGCAGACGACACTCCGATCTATGTTTCCATGACGAACAGGTGAATATGGACCAGTGGATTCACTCTGTCACTGCATCCAACAGAATCAGTTGTGTGGATGCAAAACAACTTTCTCCAGCTGAACTCAGACAAGACTGAAAATCATCGTCTTTGGCCACAGAAACAAAGAGAAAGTGTTAACAGTCACCTCCAGAGTCTCACTCTAAAACCTACAAATCAAGTTAGAAATCTGGGGGTAATAATGGACTCAGACTTGAAATTTAACAGCCACAGTCAGATCAATCACATCAGCAGCTTTTTACCATCTAAAAAACATAGCCAAAATCAAAAGTATAGTGTCTAAACCAGACTTGGAGAGACTTATCCATGCGTTTGTCTCTAGTCGAATAGACTACTGTAACGGCCTGCTCACTAGGCCTCTCCAAACGAGCTGTAAAACAGCTGCAGTACATCCAGAACGCTGCTGCTCGGGTCCTGACTAGAACCAGGAAGTACGATCACATTAGTCCTGTGCTCAGGTCTCTGCACTGCCCCCTGTGGCTCAGAGAATACACTTCAAAGCAGCTCTGCTTGTATACAAGTCTCTCTGTGTATGTGTGTGCATATATATATATGTATATATGTATATATATGTTATGTATGTATGTGTGTGCGTGATTGTGTGTGTATATATATATATATATATATACATACATCCATTCATATATATTTATTTGTGTGTGTGTGTGTATATTATATATACTACATATACCATACATATACACACATATATACATACATGCATGTATGTATGTGTATATATACATGTGTATGTATATACACATATACATACATACATATATATACATATACACACATACATGCATACATACATGTATGTATATATGTATGTGTGTGTGTATATATGTGTGTGTTTGTTATTATTATACGTATTGTATATAATATATAGTATATATATATATATTATATATATATATATATAATATTATATATATATATATAAAAATATATATAACATAACATAACACATACACATACACATACAACATAAACACACACAACACACAACATACACACAACTGTGTGTATGTGTGTGTATATATGTGTGTGTATGTATGTAATATATATGTGTATGTATGTATATATGTGTGTATGTTGTTATATATGTGTGTGTGTGTATATATGTGTGTATATATGTATACAGTGATCCCTCGCTATATCAATTCAATTCAATTTATTTTTGTAATGCCCAAAATCACAACAGTCGTTGCCTCGAGGGGCTGTAGGAGTTCCACAGTGAAGGAGAGATCCGACTCCCTCGGACGGACAGGCGGACGCGCCTCAATTTGCAGATACACGGTGGAGCAAGACCCACTCAGGAGGAGAACCAATTCTTCGAGGCCGATGAAGAACCGTTCATATGGAGTAGAGACCGTTTCTCCAGGCAGACCGTTTCTCCAGGCAGATGAGGAGCATCTGGATCCACAGGTCCTCGATGTGCCTGCTCCACTCCCGTCGGGGAAGTGGGAGAAAAAGAAGGAAAAGCGATGAACAAATTGCCAGTGAAATTAAATATTAAATATTGTTTGATAGAAAAGTAGTAGGAAACGGAGGATAGTGCTCAAGCTGCCATACTTCCCCCAGTATAGTTGCTCCTAGGGCAGCATAGCTGGGAACTATAGGTTTTTATTTCTGTTCCTAACTGGCCTGACCATAAGCCATTTCAAAGAGGAACGTTTTAAGCCTGGTCTTAAATGAAGAGACTGTGTCGGCCTCTTTAACATGGACAGAAGCTGATTCCACAACACAGGAGCTTGGGAGCTAAACGCTCTACCTCCTACTGTGCTTTTAGAGACTCTTGGGACCACCAGAAGTCCAGCCTTTTGAGAGCGAAGTGCTCTGTTTGGATGATAAGGTACTATAGCATCTTTGAGGTAGGATGGGGCCAGGTCATTTATGGCTTTGTAAGTCAGGAGGAGGATTTTGAATTTGATTCTAAACTCGACAGGAGCCAGTGAAGAGACTCGAGCACCGGCGTAATGTGCTCTCTTCTTTTAGTTCCTGTTAGTAATCTTGCTGCTGCATTTTGAACCAGTTGAAAGCTTTTTATGGCGCTTTTAGGGCACGCTGCAAGCAGGGAGTTACAGTAGTCTAATCTAGATGTTACAAAGGCATGGACAAGTTTTTCAGCATCGCTTTTAGGCAAGATTTTTCTGATTTTGGCTATATTACGCAGATGGAAATAGGCTGTTTTACAGGCTTGATTTATGTGTGCTTTGAATGAGAGCTCTTGGTCAAATAAGACTCCAAGGTTTCTTACAGTGGAGCTGGAGGCCACACTGACGTTGTCCAGTGTGACTATCTGCTCAGATAAAGCATCTCGTAGATGATTAGGGCCTAGTACGATGACCTCGGTTTTTTCCAGGGTTAAGAAGCAGATTAATTAAGTGTCATCCAGGTTTTTATATCCTTCACACAAGCACCAAGTCTGTCTGCTTGATCGGTCTGATCAGGTTTCATTGATAAATACAGCTGTGTGTGTCATCTGCAGAGCAGTGGAAGTTAATGCTATGCTTTCTGATCATGTGACCCAACGGCAGCATATAAAGAGTAAACAGAATTGGACCGAGAACTGAACCCTGTGGCACACCGTAGGTTACTTTAGAACAGGGGAGGAGCTCTGGTTTACATGAACAAACTGGTACCTATCCGATAGGTAGGATTTAAACCAGCTGAGGGCGGGGCCTCTGACACCTACATCAGATTCTAGCCTCTGCAGTAGAATGTTGTGGTCGATTGTGTCAAACGCTTGCACTGAAGTCCAATAGAACCAGGATTGAGACCAGTCCATCGTCAGCAGCTAATAACAAATCATTTGTATCGCGTTTAATCTGTCACGGCTTCGCTGCTTCACAGATTTTTTTTACAGTGCGGATATTTTTACAGTGCATTGTGCTCTGAATCCTGATTGGCTCAGGGGCTTTACTGTTGTCTAGAAATAAAATATTGACGCTGTACTGTATTGGTTTTTCACTTGTCAACAGTTTTTGTTTCTGTACATTCTGCCAACTTTATGTTTGCATTTTTTCTCTGTGACAAAAACCCACAATGTCAGCGCACGGCACAAGAATGGGACTTTGGGACCTTTGGGACCCTTTGAGTCGTTCATTGCAGTTCTCAAATATAATCGAAGGTGGCATATCCGTTTATAAAAATCTTCTTGCTCAGAAAAAAAAGAGCGCCAACAACGACCCATAACAATGTTCTTCTCTCGGAGAAAGAACTCCTGCGCCTTCAGTAGAAACAGACGCTACAGCGGAGCGGAGTCAGGACGAAGAGGCGGAGTCAGGACGAAGAGGCACAGCTGGGACTGTGACATACACGAGTGACAATGTTTCCAACCTTGTATTACTATATTAAAATTATTGTTTTAAACAAATTTTGGGCTTTAAAACAGGTTTGGATTTTTGGTTTCATTCTATAGTTCAGTATTGCATTGTAAAATAATAAAAAAAAATAAATAAAGCTGACTACTTCACGGATTTCACTTTTCGCGTGTTATTTTTGGAACGCAACTCCCGCGATAATTGAGGGATCACTGTATATGTGTGTGTATAATGAATCAAAAATATAAAAGTATATGGGATAAGAAGGGAACACAGCGATGCACAATGGCTGATAGATCTAAGAGCGGACCACAGCAACCTCCCTGAACAGAACCCAGTTACCATCACAGTGGCTCAGAGTCTCAGGTATGAAAAACTGGCCAGCACCGGGCCCTGACATGATTCATGCATTCTGGCTAAAGAAACTCTCCAAGAACACTTGGCAACACAAAATGAACCAGCTGCTAATGGATGGGACTCACTCTGAATGGCTAACCGAAGGATCCCTCCAAGTGTACAGTCCCATCCAACTATTGGCCAATAACTTGTCTCTCCACAACATTGAAGCTCATGTCAGGCATCAATGCAGCAAACCACAAAAGGGCATCGGCAAAGACACCAGAGGAGCCAAACACCAACTCCTGGTTGACAGAACAGTCGCTCAAGACTGCAGAACCCGACGCACCAATCTGTGTACTGCCTGGATTGATTACAAGAAAGCATATGACTCAATGCGACACTCGTAGATCACTGAATGCTTGGAGCTGTACAACATTAATAGGACTCTTAGAGTCTTCATAGCAAACTCGATGCGATTGTGGAAAACCACCTTGAGACCAATGGTAAAACACTTGCACAAGTGTCCATCAAATGTGGCATATACCAAGGAGACCCTGTCCCCACTGCTTTTCTGCATAGGTCTGAACCCTCTCAGCCAGATAATCAACAAGACTGGCTATGGATACCGACTCAGGAATGGGGCCACGATCAGTCCCCTCCTCTACATGGATGACATCAAACTGTACGCTAAGAGCGAGCGAGACATCGACCAGGATCTACAGCGCTGACATTGGGATGTCATTTGGGTTTGAGAAGTGCAGTCGGATGGTGATAGAGAGGGAAGGTAGTCCACACGGAAGGGGTCTCACTCCCAGAAGGAAAAATAGCAGACATTGAGGATGGCTACAAGTACCTTGGAATACCACAGGCAAATGACAACCTTAACAGCCAAATACCTACAACGCGTAAGACAAGTCCTAAGAAGCCAGCTCAATGACAACAAGTCCAGGGCAATACGCCCTGCCAGTGATCAGATGCCCTGCAGGAATAATAAGGTGGCCCAAGAAAGAGATACAGACCACAGACGGTCTTTGACCCCACCATACCACCAGAACTATGTATCTGGGCCTGAAAACGCCTGCTATGGACACAGTAAATGGATATCTTTGGAGCATACTCTAGGCAGCAGGAAAAGGCCATTACAAAAAAATGGATGACTCAAACTGCACCGACAATCAAGGACCAACATTATAACTGACATGTAGAACATGGAGAAGATTACATTTGGAATTAACTTGAAATTTGACAAATTTGACAGACTTTGGAGCAACTGTGGAGTTTCTGTGACGTTTCTTGTATGTTAAGTGTTGTAAACATTTTGAAAAATTAACAAAAAGGCAGTGTACAGCCCTAAGATAATAATAAGATAATAATAGGGTATTTTCCTTTTTCTATTTTTTTACCCAATGGTCAGAGAGCAGTAAGGTGGACTACGTGCTGTTCCAGGCAGCCACAGCTATCATGGAGGCGGTGGTCCGGGAGTGGATCCTTCTGGAGAAGAGTAGCATCGAGTCTCTGCGCACTTTCCTCCTGACCTACGTCCTACAGAGGCCCAAGTATGTCTTCTCACCGCTCACACAGCTCACACGGTGAGCTCACACAGCCACCACACTGGTACACGTTTGGAACCAGATCATTTGAGATCGTGTCGTGTGTACTTTCTGCAGCCAGGCACTCTATCCAGTGTCCTTTAGGATTTTTTCTATCTAGAAGAAAAATCTCCTAAAAAAGATCTCTGTTTAACGTTTTGACATGTGATTTTTATTTATTTCATACCCTCTCGATAAATGATATAGGAATACTTTAGCTACTTACTTTGAAGTGTTGAACCAGAGGTTTGTCTCCGGTGCTCTTTCACATCTGAGTTGACTCTGTGTGATGTTCAGTCTGCAGAAGTACGTGCGGGAGCAGATCCTGCTGGCAGTGGCGGTCATCGTGAAGAGAGGCTCTTTGGACAAGTCCGTCAGCTGCAAAAGTGTTCTCCATGAAGTGGGCCAGCTGAGGATCAGCAGTGGAAACCCTGCAGCTGTGAGCGCGTCCATACTACCGTATACAGAGCACGGTCTGATTTGGGGCTGTGAAGTTAATCTTATTTAGCAATTAGAAAATAATGTCATTAAGGAAAAGTGTTCTATGCGCAGGCATGCGTTTTCATGAGGGAGAAAATGGGCAGCATAACTGCCTTTTTCTTCTTCTACTCTCCATCTAGTATAATCTGCATAAATGTGATTTTAAATATGAGTGAAATAAATGTGAGGATTATTCTGTCATAATCAAGCTGCCCTTAGTCTTGTGGTGCTTTGTAGGCTGTGGTCAGTGAGTCCTTCAGTTGATTATTTGGTCGATGGTGTTTTTAGCTGACAAAATGTATTGTTGGTCAACTAATTATTTAATTAGGATTATATGTATTTTTTGGCACAACAGAAGAAAGGAAAATGCATAGATTGAGTTGGCTGGAGATTTGGGGGAGACTGGACAGTTTAATCTGATTTATGAAGATGCTGTTGATTTGTCTATGTATAGTTTTATATGTATATTTTTGTGCAAATCAATTAATCGATGCACAAGACACGTCTTTAGTCGACCACAGCCCTAGTCTCCAGGATGTGGCAAGTCTTTTTTGAGGTTTTTGTGCTTTGTACCTTGTGTTTGCAGCAAACCTTGGCCTGCTCCATCCTAACAGCCCTGCTTAGTGAGTTCTCCAGCTCCAGCAAGACCAGCAGCATTGGCCTCAGCATGGAGTTCCACGGGAGCTGCAAGCGCCTCTTCCAGGTCTGACTCCACTTTCACAGAGTGACTGTGTGCTGGTTCTATGTGCTGTCGTGCTGACGCTCCTCTGCATGTTTGTGTGCTGTGTGGCTGTGCAGGAGGACGCTCTTCAACAGATATTTGTCATGACCATGGAGGTGCTGCAGGAGTTCAGCCGTAGAGAGAGTCTCAGTGCGCACATGTCGTCTGTGTTTCAGCGCTATCTGGCTCTGGCCAATCAGGTTCTCAGTTGGAACTTCCTACCACCAAACCATATCCTTTCCATGAGAAATGCAAGTGAAAGGTCTGAGCAAAAGTCCTACGTAAGTTCTCATTTTTACCGCATTAGTATTGCTCGAGGATTAACTCTTTGTGTCATTTGAGCATGTTTACTTGATATCTGGGAACACAGATGAGTCATGTTCATGTCATGTTTTTGAGTATGAGTTCAGGTGCGCTCAGAATGCGATGAAATATCAGACATTTTGTAGGAATATCATGTTCCATGAATATCGGTTTTATTCATGATCATTTTTGATGACAAAAAACTGTAAAATAATTTATTTAGTCTTTTAATTATTGCTGTTGTAAATATTATGTGGATTGCAGAACTGTAGCCTAATTTAGTTTATGGCATTTGCTTTGATTTCATAGGGGATTTAATTTTCACCTTATTCCAGAAGCCCGTCTGGGCGCTGCCACGCCGTTATCTTTCCTCTGGTTGTCTCGGTGAACACAGAGCTGCGACCTGCAGAGAAAATAAGTTCTACACAGACTAAAAAGCCGTGTTCAGGCTGCCCAGGGAATCTGTGCTGTTGACTTGTTGGTCACGTGAACGTTAGATTGATTTGTGTAAAATATCCACTTTAGAGCATGTTTTAGTGGCCAGACTTTTCCCTCGTTCTCCATTTGAACCAACAGAGTTTCTGCTGGACCGGAAGTGCAATTAAAACAGAAGTGCTGATATGTGGGAAAAGAGGGAACAGTGGGCGGGGTGGAATAAGGTAAATAGGCTCTCATGTTTGAGATAAATTTAGGCCAAATCTTCTTCACATGAGGTGAACTGCTTTTCACTTGTGAGATTTTCTTTTTTTTTTATTTTAAATGTTTTGGCTCGAAGGCTTTATTAGACTGGAAAGATGAGCGTGAAATGGGGACGAGAGAGAAGGGAGGACATGCAGTAAATTGTCGAAGTCGGGATTCAAACTCACGACACTGCGGCTGCTGCACTCGGAGCCTGGCATATGTGTGCTGTGCCTTAACCACTCGAACCACCGGGCTGCAGTTTGTGTTTGTCGTTTGGTAATAAATCCTGTCTGATCATTATGGATTAAGTTTGGGAGTATTTGTTCCATTCTTTTGGACATAATTGAGGTGTAGATATGATAGTCCACATTCAGAATAGAAATGGGTCTGTATGAGGCACAGTCCAATCGGTCCTTCCCTTCTTTTGGTATCAGGGATATGATGGCATCTTTCCTCTTTTTTTTTAAGTGCCCAGTTAAAAGTTGCCAAAATGAGAGAAGTGTGTCTTTTAAAGCTTTATACCACTCTGAGGTGAACCCATCGCTCCCCGGAGATTTATTATTCTTTAATCTTTTGATTGCGCCTTGTATTTCCAAAAATGTAATCTCAGCCCCTAATATTTTATTCTGTTCTTATGACGTAGGCAAATTGAGGGTGTCCAGAAAGGAGTTTATATCATCCTCCTTATCGCCTGGAATTTTTGAAAAAGTTTTTTATAGAAGGATTCAAATGCTGATTGAATTTTGTCTTGTTTAGTTAAGATTACATTATTTTTGCCTTGTCTCGTATTTTTAAAAATTGTTCTTTTAGCTTGTTGTTTTTTAAGTTTCCAAGATGATAATTTAGAAAACTTTGATCCACTCTCATATGTTTGTTTGGTAAAGAGCATTTTCTTAACTATTTCCTTTTGAAGTCAGATCATTAACTTCTCTTTTTAATTTCTTGTAGCATTTTGGGACACCCCTTTTTATAATTTGTCCTCTCAAGACTGCTTTGGAAACATCCCAAAGAATGGGCGGAGAATTTTCCCCAGTATCATTTTCCTCCAGATAAGTCTTAATGTTGTTGGACATTTTTTTTCCTGAAACAAAGGGTCATTAAGCAGGCTGCATTGAACTCTGAAGTGTGTTTTTTCGTCTTACTCCAAATCTACAGGGAGATGGGATGTAGATAGGAGCATGATCACTAGGTCTATTGTGCCTATATCTGCTTCAGTGATTTTAGATCTGTCTTTATTGAGAATAAAGATACCGTCTAGTCTAGAATAGATTCTATGTGTATTAGAAAAATGGGTATAGTGGCGTGCCCTAGGGGTCATTTCCCTCCGTATGTCAATCAATCCTAAAGTCTTCAATAAGAGACAGAACTTCTTGTTAATTGTTCCTCCAGTGCCTCTTGAGTTCGACACGTCCAGTGTAGGCTGAATGCGAAGATTCCAATCGCCGCCACAGATTAGGGTTCCCTCAGAGTGGTTCACAATCAGGTCCATGACATCAGCATTTAAAGTGATTGCCCCCTGGTGGAGCATACACATTTAAAAGAGTGAAAACCTTTCCATTAATATTCCCTTTAACCAGTACAGATCTGCCTTCTTTATCCTTACATTCAAAACTCTGTTCAAAAACTATTCGGCTTGAGATCAATATTGCAACTCCCCTTCTATGTTTGCCTCTGTATGATGAAAAATAGGATTTTTTCATCACAGAATTTTGTTAGTTTTTGATGTTCAGTGTCATTCAAGTGAGTCTCTTGTTAAATATAATGTCTATTCTTTCTCTTTTCATTTTTCTCAACGTTTTTGTTCGTTTTATTGGATTCAGTATGCCATTCACATTGAAGGATGCGTAAATGGTGCCATTGGGTTGTTTGTATTAATCTCACCGTTGATAACTTTTGAAAAAAATGTATCTCTCTGGTCGAAAAAACAAATAACACACACAAGAGCCATAGGAACACAGAACATCTGAAAAGGTGAAAAAAGAAAACAAGGGTTCATGCTAGAAATGGGCAATGAACCCAAAACCCGATCAAAAAAGATTTGCAAAGGTGTCAGTGTGTCTGAGACATTCTTCCCCAGCCGCACGCACTGCCTCAGATCCGTCAGGAAGTCAGTGCTCCCCTGCAGGTGGAGTCAGGCACTTTGAGCTGGGAGAGCTTGTCCTGGAGCAGAGCAGGGAGGATGGAGTTGAATGCAGAGCTGAAGTCCACAAACAGGATCCTGGCATAGGTTCCCGGGGAGTCCAGATGCTGCAGGATCATCATATCCTTAATACCTTTAAAAAAAAAAAAACTAAAAAAAAACGTGCCTCATACAGACCATTCTGAATGAAGACTATCATATCTACACCTCAATTATGTCCAAAAGAATGGAACAAATACTCCAAATCTTAATCCTTAATGATCAGACAGGATTTATTACCAAACGACAAATACAAGACAACATAAGACGATCTTTACACATAATGAGCCAAATGCAAAAACGACAAAACAAAGCTGTAATAAGTCTGGACACTGGAAAAGCTTTTCATTCTGTTAGCTGGCGTTAATTATTTTGTGCTAACCAAATTTCAAATAGATGATATAATATATATTGGGGCTCTTTACGATGGTCCAACATCAAGAATCAAAATGAAGGGTCACTTGACAGTGAGTGAAGCAGTTGCGCTTGGGCCCCCCTTTTGTTAGCTTTGTATTTTGAACCATTGGCTCAATATATTGGACAATCAGGAACAATCGATGCTGCAGATGACGTCCTACTATATTTAACCAAACGAGAAAATTTCCATACCCAATGTGATGCATTTCCTTACGAATTACAAATTAAATGTACAAAAATGTTACTGCAATCTCCCTCTGACCTTTATAAAGACTTACCTATTTAAATGGTAAACGGAATCCCTTAAATATTTAGGTGTCGTCTACCTATTTGTACCAAATAGAAGTGACCTGAAATTCAAGGTCTGAATTACAAAAGGTATAATGTTTTTTTTTACCAGATTATTACAAAAAGGCAAGGCAAGTTTATTTGTAGAGCACAATTCGTACAAAAGGCAATTCAAAGTGCTTCACACGACAGGGTAAAAAATGCATTAAAATCACAAAGACATGACAGAATAGTTTAAGACATAAAAGACAGGAGTCCACATAAAATCATTTCAGTCATATGCACAGCTAAACAAAACAGTTTTTAGCTTAGATTTGAACATTGCCAGAGTAGAACCTGTTTCACATCCTCAGGGAGACTGTTCCCGATTTTAGCTACATGAATCTGAAACGCAGATTCCCCATTAGTCCTAACTCTGGGCACAAGCAGGAGGCCGGTCCATGTTTAGTCCAGACTTTGGGCACCAGCAGGAGGCCGGTCCCTGAGGTCCTCAGAGTCCGAGATGGTTCATATGGCACTAACATGTCCGAGATGTACTTTGGTGCTAGGCCATGGAGAGACTTGTATACAAGCAGAGCTGCTTTGAAGTCTATTCTCTGAGCCACAGGGAGCCAGTGCAGAGACCTGAGCACAAGGACTAATGTGATCGTACTTCCTGGTTCTAGTCAGGACCCGAGCAGCAGCGTTCTGGATGTACTGCAGCTGTTTTACAGCTCGTTTGGAGAGGCCAGTGAGCAGGCCGTTACAGTAGTCTAATCTACTAGAGACAAACGCATGGATAAGTCTCTCCAAGTCTGGTTTAGACACTATACTTTTGATTTTGGCAATGTTTTTTTAGATGGTAAAAAGCTGCTGATGTTATTGATCTGACGTGGCTGTTAAAATTCAAGTCTGAGTCCATTATTACCCCCAGATTTCTAACTTGATTTGTAGGTTTTAGAGCAAGACTCTGGAGGTGACTGCTAACACTTTCTCTTTGTTTCTGTGGGCCAAAGACGATGGATTTCAGTCTTGTCTGAATTCAGATGGAGAAAGTGGTCATTACTTTGTAATATCTAAATTATATCAATGCATTTCTAATCTGGACAGCTACTCTACCAAATATATTGAAAGCAAATGGGGAACAGAAGGTCCTGAAGGTGGATTTGACAGACAAATAGTTGGAAAATATGTGTATATCTCAGTGCAGGATTACAAAAATCTACAAAGTCTAGAGAGTTTTGTTTGGAAAAATGTGTCACGTTTTTTCATAACACCATGTCAAAGTAAGTGCTCATTACTCACAAAGATTTGCTGTTGGAGAAACTGTGGCACCAGGAGGCAAACCACTATCATGCGTTCTGCGTCATGCTGCTCAAAATATTTGGACCGAAATTAATGATGCACTGCAGACTGTTTTTGTCGCCATCCCTCTGAACTCTAGAACTAGAAACTTTTGCCATGGACACAATAAATGATATCTTTGGAACATATTTTTGGCGGCAGGAAGAAAAGCCATCATAAAGAAATGGATGACACAAACATCAGCGATCAAGGACTGAACTGAGATAATAAGATATTAGACAAATGGAAAAAACTACATTCAAACTTAATTTGGAAATGGACAAATTTGAAAGACTCTAGACCCAATGGTACATTCATTTAAATGTGTCGAAATGATTTTGTTTCTTTTGATGCTTAACTTATGTGTCTTTGTTTATTCATTTAGATTTTTGCTCTCTGGTCTTGTTCTGTTTTGTGTTGTGCTTTGTGTTCTTTGTTTTTTCTTTTTCTTTTTAAACTTCTTCAGGTTATTGAGCTCCTCCTGTAGTTTTGAGCCGATTCCTCACCTTTTTTATCATCATTTAGACCCCATGAAGTGAGATCTTGCATGGAGCCCCAATCCGAGGGAGATTGACATCTTTAGCCTCTTCCTTTTTCTAACAATTGCTCCAACGGTCGATCTTTTTTCACTAAGCTGCTTGCCTATTGTCCTGTAGCCCTTTCTCGCCTTGTGGAGGTCTACAACTTTGTCTCTGGGGTCTTTTGACTGCTCTTTGGTCTTGCCCATGGTAGTAGTTGGAGTCTGACAGATTGTGGGGTGGACAGGGGTCTTTATGCAGCTATCAGGCTCGAACAGGTGCTGCTCATTTAGATTAATAAGTGGAATCAAGGTGGACTTTTTAAAGGCAGACTAACTGGTCTTTGAGAGCCAGAATTCTCGCAGCAATAACATAAAAATACATTATTTCAAAACCATACAATGTGATTTCTGGATTATTATTATTTTTAAAGATTCTGTCTCTCACAGTGGAAATGTCAGACCTCTCCACAATTTCTAAGTGGGAGAACTTTCAAAAATTGACAGCTTTTAACCCTGTTATAAAATTTTTCCCTCATCAAAAACACACCTGGAGTAGCATTCAGCTTCATTCACACTTCTGGTTAGAAAGTCCTCCTCTCTCCCTCCGTGCGTAAACAACACTGATGTTGTCTCCATCTGTGACGTTGCTCCGCGTCCATAAATCATTAACAAACTCGTTCTGAGCATTTCTACCATTTAATCAAGAACAGTACAACTGTGTGCTGAGACCAGGAAGTGGTCAACTTGAAATGCGTCGAAATCATGGATCTATATTCATCTTAAACTCTGTAATTCCCTCTTCAGCCAGTAGATGGCACCAAACATAGGTATTCTTGGGTTAAAGGCAGTGCTACAGTTCCAAAACATGAAAAGCCATAGTAATGGTCCTCAATATTCTGTTTAAAGGCTCTACAAATAATGCAGAATATTTGCCCGATGTAACTTTTCTGATGAGGGGCTCTACCACCACCTTGTCTCCATGGAGAAGTAATTGCTTTGCCTGGAATGTTACACATTGGCATTGAACATATCTATATTGAAATTACTTCAGTCCCGGTCAGAACATTGCTCTGTTCACACTTAACCTGCCATTAATCTCCCTGGCACATTTCTGTCTTTATTCACACACAAAATTCCATGCATTAGTAATTATACTAGGTCCTGATCTCGGAAATTGCCAGATCATAAATGCAGGGAAATCAATGATTTGTTTATTCACACATTACCCTGTTCTGGCAAAATCTTTGTATACTCAGGTCAGGCTGCATTTGTGAATAGCGCGTCATTCCAAGCTCCCTCAAGCCCTTTGGGACATTGATGATATTCATGGAAATTCATTTTCAGACACTTGCACGACTTTCACCGTGTAGCTTCTCTCTCTCTTTCTCTCTTTTAATTTTTTTTTTCACGGTATAGCATACAACTACAGAAGACGTACAACTACAGTAGCTGGCCGTAAATGCACCTTTTCAGTTGGCTGCCAACCGCCATTAAAAGTAACACAACAACAATGACTTTCACCGTTACCTGATTTTGTCTCAAAGTGCCGCTTTTATAGTATGCTATGGGGGGGGAAATTAAAGTTGGGTGCCCCAGCCTTAATATATTATGGCCTAGTACTAAAGTGTGATGGGGCTCTGAAGGGTTAGAAAAAGTGGCTTGGAGAATTTTATATTATGAATGAATTTAAATAAAACCTTTGCAAAACAATGATTGTGATTTTTAACATAAATTGTCTTTCATGACCCTACCAATTTGTTTTAGTACACAGTGGTTCTTATAGTTGCTCAGCTACATAGTTTCCATTGGTTATGTTTCCCCTGTGAGTTTGGGTGTTTTACAGAGGAATCCTGATGACTTGTGGATGACTTGTGGATGACTTGTGGATGACTTGTGGATTACTGGCACATGTTCTCGGACAGTTGTTCACATTGTTCCGTAAAGCTTTGGTTGGGCGTGTGGCTTATGATGGCTCCAGTGTGAGAGGAGATGTGGCAGCCCCCTATCACTTTCAAAGGCTTGGTTCTGAGCGGCTCCCTGGAGAATGCCTGGCTCGTGCCGCTCTGTGTCTGTGCTCATAGACACACATGGATAGTCTATAGACTGCCTTTAGGACCCCCAACCCTGCAGTCTGTGCCACACTCTTATAGCTTGGGATCAGAACGGGAATGTAATCCTATTGGAAATGAAGTACTATATTTTTGGATGCAGCAAGGAACTTTAATCATAGTAATTATGCATTGCATTGTCTTTCTCATATTTCAGCTCGTGAACAAAAGGATCAGAGCATTTCTTTTTTTAAACAAAAATTTGTCTGGAGGAGTTGTGATTTTATAATTATTCACAATCGATACTACTAAAAGTAGCAAAATTATTCACTTTTGTTACACTGAGAAAGGAATTGGGACTCCTGTAGTATGAGTAAATGTTGTCTGCAGGCTAAGACAAGGGGTTTAACACTGAAAATGCGTTGTTTATTCCTCCAGTTTGCAAGCAGAAAACTGGGCACACACTTCATTAGCTGTATTCATATCCGTGGCTTGCAAATGCTCAATTTATCTTTGCAACGCCCAAAATCACATCATAACAGTTGCCTCGGTGGGTGACAAAGTGGGTTTTTAATCTCCACTTGTCCCTTAAATGTAACTTTTCACACCACCTTGAACACTAGTTTGCTTTTGTACTAGAGGTCTCCTTTAACTTTTGCAGCACTCTTGACATGCTCCTACACATGATCGTTTAGAAACTTCATTACCAGGCCTTGTAGTTTATCAGTTGCTTCTCGTTTTACCCAAGCGATGTGCTCTTTCTATGGTGATGGGGGGCCCACAACTCCAGAGCTTGAAATTAGCTCTGGGATGACCTTCTCAGTTTCATCTCCTTTTTCACCATTTAGTACCCCTACAAAGTCAGATTGTTCCTCCGTAATCTGCGATTCAAGATCTTGCTTTTCTTATTCTTAACCTCCATACTCGGCGCCACCACCTCGGCCCTCAGCTCCAGTAAATTATCAATATTGTCTGAAATATTTCTCCGCCTCACTGATCGATGCTGTGTCTCCTCCTTTGACGGATTCAATTTGGTCGAATTGGGCTGCGCCATGTGCCCTGCTCTCATTTCAGCTCAGTGATGCCATGTCACACTGCATTTCACGCATCATAAAGGCAAACTGTTGTCAAGTTATCTCCTTTCCTCCTTCTGACATGGACAAGCATGGAGACCCCATGTCGGGGACAGAGCATGGTCTCCCAGTGGAGGGAGAGTTGTCAACAGCCATGCCGGACTTGTTAGCCATGTTAGCCTCGTTAGGTTGTGCGGCAGGCTGGTTTCCACTGGAGCCGTGGACCGTCATCTTTGATTGTTTAGTTCCCGTAGCATTACCTGTTTTGTGTTTTTGTCCTCATTTCTTGGGATTATGGCACATTTCAGCAGAGTGTGTCTCTATACTCCTGTCACAACCGGAAGTCGTCTCCTACTGCTGTTGTGGGTGGAATGAGCGTTAATTGCTAAAGTATGAAAAATAATGTAAAAATTATTCTAACTCATGAAATGATACCTTGTAGGACTACCCCTGGCAAATAACCAGCATTGTAACATACAATTAGATTATGACTTGTGAGTAGGTCTTAATTCTTACTGTTGTTGGTCTTAAAAAAAGTCTTACATTTGAATTGTCCAGCTCTGCAGAAACCCTGCAGAAACTGCAATAATGATCGGCATTCTCCAAAAAAAACTTGAACCCAATAATGATCGGCATCTCCCAAAAAAGCGTGCTGGAGTGTTTTAACCTCGCGTGTCCTGCTCCAACTATGCCATAAGCAGTTTGTTTAAAGGTGAAGGTCTGAGACTGTAAACTGAAGCTGGATGTGTCTGCCTACACTGCTGTGTCAACATGAGCAGCATGTAGTTGGACAGCTGGGTGAACCCATCTCCTGTAGCCATACTGAAAAACATGAGCGATGCCTCAACCAAGATTTTTATAGTGAAAACCTTCATTTATTTTTATTTAATAGATAATGGATTAAAAACGTTCTTGTGTATGAAATGTGAAACATTCTGAATGAAAATGTAACATAAATTTGACATTACCAGCCAACATTTAATTTGGTATAAATTAGATTAAAATCTAAAAATATTGCTTTTAAAATGCACACAAGTATCTTTGAAGCCTTCTTTTGGATGTGTAATGGTACAAATAATATCAATGATTGTGGTATTGATAATCCTGCCTGCCATCAGTGAGAGAGTCCCCGCTCTGTGCCTCTGCAGTCCTGAAACGAACTCTGTGGTATGACATAGCTATATTAGCTATACATAGCTTTAGAAATAAGCCTGGCGTCTGCAGAGTGGTGGAGCAGAGATGACTTTATTGGCTTCTAGAAGTGATACATGATTGCGTTAACTTAATAAAGGAGTATTGATGACAAGAATTTTGTAGTGTAGGTCTGCAGACTGCCTTGGGGGGCATTCCTGATTTGTTTTTTCACATGTTGCTGCTGAGGAGCAGACTTGGGGCTGGATACAGCCGTTAAACCCCAGCACACGCCTTGACAAAGCATCCCGCCCGGCCTAATGCCTAATGCTGCGCAGACATGGCCCTGGAGCCGATAATAAGAAAAGGAAATGTGAGAAGCTGTTAATGCTCTGCTTTGTGGCTCACAGGACTCAAAGTGATAAGGAGCATTGTTGGTTATTTAAAGTAGATGTGGGCAATATATCAAAATCTAAATAATATCATGAATGTTGTTTTGAATATATGCAACATTTGAAAATCAAGTTTATCTTTTACCGTAAAAATGCTACCAAACAATAAAAACGTATTTCAGTCTTTATGGCTAGGAAGAGTAAGAGTCTGGATTTGGATTCCAGGTCCTACAGATGTCTCACAGTGATCCCGGAACTTGTATCTGGGATTGGAGTTACGGTCCCTCCCATTTCTATAGCGAGAGCACACGGTCTAGGCCAGAAAACACAAGAAGCTGATATGCCACGAGGCCTGATTATGCAGTTTCTTAACCACCTTCAGAAGGAGCACGTCACGAAGGTTGCTAACCTTGCTCACTCCCGATTGATCCTGATTGATCTGATCTCAATCCGGAAAGTCTCTCGCTGAAAGCCGATGTTAAAAAAATACTTGACGCCGATTCTTCGAAGTGCCAAAACAGTGGAAGAAGCAGAAATATATTAGATCCAGTGTTCAGAAAAGCACAGTCCTTTCTCTCTTTAATAAAAATTAAAACATGTTCTCAAAACACCTGCAGAGGCAGGAGTTGGAGCTGGTGGTTTTCCCTTCCCTTTTGTCACACATTGAGTCATATGCTTTTATTAAAACAAGAAATTTAGAACGTGCATGGGCCAAAAGTGCAGCAGCAGAACACAAACTGATTGAAGCTAAACAGGGGTGACACAATTATCCTTATTGTTGATAATTCTTCTAACCACTCCAAACACAAACAAAAGCCCACAACCTATTAAAAAACCCTAAAAACCAAACACGAAAGAATTAAAACCTATTAACCATTAAAACACCTATCCTGCTTCCCTTATACATTTTCCTGTCTTGGTCTAGTCTGGAACCTTCATCAGAATCAGAAAAGGTTTATTGCCATTGTACAAAGTTCGCAAACATAGGAACTTGTTTCGGCGTTAAGGTGCAACATCAAACACTGAATAATCATAATAGAAGTCTATAAAATCAAATAAGGCACGCACATTTAGAGGGTAGTTTATTTCACAGGGAAGCTCTTTTCCACCTGGACACAAAAACAGGAAGTTGGTAACATTCAAAAAACACAGTTCACTAAAATACTTAAAATACACCAACACACACCTCAACACTTAAACAATTCTTTAACAGATATTACGCCATAAATATTGAACAAACACAATTTGTTTTAAATGGTAAATTTGACGATGTTTCCTCTTCACCCCAGCAAGACCAGCAGCTTCCATTTAAAGTGTCACTCTGCCTTTGAGCTCAAAATGGTAAAAAGAAAGATTACTAAATACTAATTATGTGCAATGTATTTTTTTAAATGTGCAAATTATGTTTAAAAGTGCTGTGTGCTATCAAAGTGCAATGTGTACTTTCAAGGGCTCAAATAAATACAATGAAAATATTTTATTATAATATATACAGTGTGTACGTGTGTGTGTGTGTGTGTACGTGTGTGTGTGTGTGTGTGTGTGTAGATATATATACATATATATGTATGTGTATATATCTGTATATGTGAGTATATATGTATATAATAAATTTGTACGTATGTATATTAGATATGTATATTTATATCTATATATGTATATTTTATGTGTATATATGTATATATTTACGTGTGTGTTGTGTGGTGTGTGTAGTTGTGTGTGTGTGTGTGTGTGTGTGTGTGTGTGTGTGTGTGTTGTGTGTGTTGTTGTTGTGTGTTGTGTGTGGTGTGTTGTGTGTGTGTTGTGTGTGATGTGATGTGTGTGTGTGTATATATAATACGTGTAGTGTGTGTATATGTGTATGTATGTATGTATGTGTATATATATATATATGCACATATATATATATATATTACACACACATACATACACACGTTGTGTGTATGTAATATATATAGTGTGTATATGTGTGTGTATATATGTGTGTATATATATATACATATATATGTGTGTGTATATATGTATGTATGTGTATATAATGTGTGTGTGTGTGTATATATATGTGTATGTATATATGTATGTGTGTATATATGAATGTGTATGTATATATGAATGTGTATATATATATATGTGTATGTGTGTGTATGTAATATATATATATAAGTGTGTGTATATGTATTTTATATGTATGTGTATGTATAGTATGTATGTATGTGTGTGTGTGTGTATATATATGTATGTATGTGTGTGTGTGTGTATATATGTATGTATGTGTGTGTATATGTGTGTGTGTGTGTATGTGTATATGTGTATATATATTTTTTTTCTCTTATTACAATAAAAGGTTTTGCATCCAAGTCCTGAGGTCGTGGTCCTTGTTAGTGAAGTAGGGATCAGCTCTGAGGCTGGGATGGGGAAGACGTCGGAGCTCTAGTGACTAAACAAATTGTTGTCATGATTGATGTGGCTCTGCGCCGACACATGCCTCACTGTTGTGTGTGTTGGCCCCTATGCTCTTGGAAAGAGCCCTCAGTGGAGAGGTCAGGGTGGCAGCAGGTGATGCCATTTAAAAACCTCTGACCACATGTAGCCACTTGTCCAAGTCAATCTATGTTCAGTCCTCATTCAGCGAGCACAAAACATGGGCCCCTGGGCTACACAATCACTTATCACTCAACATCAAGGGGAAATTGAATAGTATTTGAATAAACGGCACCCTTTTGAGTAGCTCGTGAAGGGATTTCCGAAACATTGGCTGTCTCAGCCAAGCTTGGTCACGGTGCAATAACCTGCAATCATCCATGCGTGCGGCAGTATGACCGCAGCAAAGACGCCAAAGACATATTTTTTATTCAAGTGTGTGTGTGTGTTTGATCGGTGGATCCTGCTGGCTGTGGATAAGTAATGTAATACAGTGTGTAGTCGATGATTTTTGTATTGATCACTGAGGCTGAACTGTTTTTACCCTCGCAGCACTTTAGTGCTTTCTCTCCGTGTAGAGCTGCACAAACTTTACTCTCCTCTTTCCCCACAGTGCTTCATGAGGGGTCACCTCTTCTTTTTCTGTTTTCTCGTTACTATGGGGCGCTGGCAGCGAGCAGTGGGTTTTGTTAGGTTTAGAATCACTCAAGACCCCTGATGAAAATGACACCACATAGCCATGTTCTGCTGGTGTCGAGCTAAAAAATACATTTTATTGATCATATTCACAGAGAAAGATGCAAAAGAGTGAATATATGGAAGTGCAAACTGACACCATCGCAGCGGCACACAGAAGCGCACGCTGGGACGGTATAAACTTACCTACAACATAAAACATACAGTAGGTTTAGTAGCTCTGAGAAAAAAACATTTGCAGCCTGAAATTTACCTGGAGGCTCTTGGTGCACAGTGAAGGAGAGAAACAAGATGAAAACATGAAGGACCAGGGGCAGTGCAGCCAAACTCTGGGCCTGGGGTTAACGGGGTGAAGGGGGTGAAGGGGGCGTCGCTAAAAATCAAATAAAATCACATCATGCAGCCAAGTGAATTCACCAGAAAGCAGGAAATCACTTATATTTTCCAGACCCCCTAGACCCACCTGTTGTGCCTCTGCCCATAAACATCTATGATATTTTAACCATTAAACATCAACGTAGCAGCCAGTAATGCAGAGCATCAGGGGCAGTTGGAGAAAGGATAAGAACACGAGGACTAGCGAAAAGGGCACATAATTACTGCACAATTCAATGATATCAAGGCTACAAATACTGCTATTTATTTTGAAGCATTCTTTACTAAAATAAAACATTAAGCGAATGTAAATATTGTGTTGAGTCTGTTAAGCCACAAGATACTGCAGATTATAGCTACAGTAAACTCACTTCCTGTGCAAGGTTATTGCCAGCATTAAAAGCTTTTAACTGCTCCACATTTCTCAAATAATAATAGCACAATTTGAACTTGACTCTAAACTAGAAGTGCAGTGCTTTGATTGTTTTGAACACTTTTTGTCGTCTCAAATAAAGTCACTTTACTCTGGACAGGAAATGGCTGATGCTAGATGCTCTAACTTTGTTACCTTCTTTAGGAATGGACTTCCCTCCTTTTTACGACCTTTCATATGATCGCATTTTAGGTTCAGTGCATGGTTTTGTTTGTGTGTTGTATTCGACTAGTGAGCTTAAAAACATGTTGAACCCAATCATGATCAAAAATATCAACAAAAATGAGAAAAGAAAAAATAGTCATTGCATACGGTATTTACAAGAAACACATTTAAGCGATATAGAATGTAAAAAACAAACCACATTTTTTTGGTTGTTCTAAATTGTTTTATTATTCATCATACAGAGGCAAACATAGAAGGGGAGTTGCAATATTTGAACAGAGCAGATATGTACTGATTTAAAGGAAGTATCAATGGAAAGGTTTTTACTCTGCTGAATGTTTATGCTCCACCAGGGGGTGATATCACCTTTGATACAGATATTATGGACCTGATTGTAAACCACTCTGAGGGAACCCTAATTTGTGGCTTACATTTTACGTCTCAAACTCAAGAGGCACTGGAGGAACAATGAGAAGCTCCGTAAATTTATGAAGAATATAGGACTGATTGATATCTGAGGGAGATTAACCCTAATTAACGCCAGTATACCCATTTTTCTGATCCACATACAGTAAAATATATTCCAAAAGAATATTGGCCGCCTGTACATTTTGAAGGCAGCCGCCCTGGCCATGCCGTCTGGCCGCGCCGCCTGGACGCCTCGAACGCACAACCAAAAAAAAACTCTCCAGAGCAGAGGAGGCGGCCAGCGCACATGTGCAGTGGAGGAGTTGTGTCCTATGCCAGTTCAGGTTAAGAGAATGGCTTTGGTGTATTTACTTTACAAAGTCCAAAAACGGAGGCGATCGGCTCGGCGGCTTGTCTGGGTCCAGATGCTTCAGAGGTGAGCAGAGTTTAGTCAATTTCATTATCTGCTCCAAGAGCTGCGTCTGATTGATTTTAAAAAAAAAAAATTTATCGGCCCGGTGTTTGTTTTGGTCCTTCTTCCACGTAGTGTGTACGTACGTCACTGTAGCGTAAACTCTGATTGGTTACTGCGCCCGTCTGCCGCAAAAAAGTTCAGCTTTGTCCAACTTTTCTGCGACGGCCGCTCTCAAAACGCAGGATTCGTGCTGAAAAAACGCTGGATTCGCAAGTCTTGCGTCCACATAGACTTTGAATGTAAACTGGCTTTAACGCAGCGATGTGAACTCTGCTTTTGGCAGAAATACATTACTGTAGACTTGGAGGAAAGACGAAAAAATACACTTTGGAGGTTCAATGCCAGCCTGCTTAATGACCCTTTGTTTAAAGAAACATTAAGACTTATCTGGAGGAAAATTACAATTGAATGCATCCTCTGGAATGCGTCCAAAGCAGTTTTGAGAGGAAAAAATTATAGCCATAGCCACGGCAAAAAATGAAGGAGAAAAAAAAGCTAAATGATCTGCAAGAAAAAACTAAAATTGCTGAATATAAATCATGCCAAGGAGTCCTCAAATCCTATGTTTGTGAATTTTGTTCATTGACAATGGCAATAAACTCTTTCTGATTCTGATTCTGAAATGCTACAGGTAATTAAAAAGATAAGAGGAGAAATTATCAATCTGACTTCACAGGAAATAGTTAAGATGCTCCAAACAAAGGTTATTATGGGAGTGGATCAACTTTTTAAAAATGATTAGCATGGAAAAACAAAAAAACAAGCAGAAAAAAACATTTTAAAAATGAGAGACAGGCAGAGTAACGCAAGAGCAAATTCTATCATAATACCCCCCACCCCCCCAGACACTTTCTCCAGCTCCTCCAGGAGGATCCCGGGGCGTTCCCAGGCCAGCTGAGAGACATAGTCCCTCCAGTGTGTCCTGGGTCATCCCCGGGACATGCCCTGAACCTCCCCAGGGAGGCGCCCAGGAGGCAGGAAAAGATGCCCGAGCCACCTCAACTGGCTCCTCTGGAAGTGGAGGAGCAGCGGCTCTACTCCGAGCTCCTCCCGTGTGACTGAGCTCCTCTCATGTGACGGAGCTCCTCCCGTGTGACTGAGCTCCTCCCCCTATCTCAAAGGGAGCGCCCAGCCACCCTTCTGAGGAAACTCATTTCGACCGCTTGTATCCGCGGTCATCAGGCAAGGCAAGGCAAGTTTATTTGTAGAGCACAATTCGTACACAAGGCAATTCAAAGTGCTTCACACAACAGGAAAAAATTCATTAAAATCACAAAGACATGGCAGAAATCACAAAATAATAGTTCAAGACATAAAAGAGAAGAGTGCAAAGAAAAGCATTTCAGTCATATGCACAGCCAAACAAAACAGTTTTTAGTTTAGATTTGAACATTTGCCAGAGTAGAACCTGTCTCACATCCTCAGGAAGACTGTTCCAGATTTTAGCTGCATAAAACTGAAACGCACATTCCCCATGTTTAGTCCTGACTCTGGGCACCAGCAGGAGGCCGGTCCCTGAGGTCCTCAGAGTCCGAGATGGTTCATATGGCACTAACATGTCCGAGATGTACTTTGGTGCTAGGCCATGGAGAGACTTGTATACAAGCAGAGCTGCTTTGAAGTCTATTCTCTGAGCCACAGGGGGCAGTGCAGAGACCTGAGCACAGGACTAATGTGATCGTACTTCCTGGTTCTAGTCAGGACCCGAGCAGCAGCGTTCTGGATGTACTGCAGCTGTTTTACAGCTCGTTTGGAGAGGCCAGTGAGCAGGCCGTTACAGTAGTCTAATCTACTAGAGACAAACGCATGGATAAGTCTCTCCAGGTCTGGTTTAGACACTATACTTTTGATTTTGGCAATGTTTTTTAGATGGTAAAAAGCTGCTGATGTTATTGATTTGACGTGGCTGTTAAAATTCAAGTCTGAGTCCATTATTACCCCCAGATTTCTAACTTGATTTGTAGGTTTTAGAGCGAGACTCTGGAGGTGACTGTTAACACTTTCTCTTTGTTTCTGTGGGCCAAAGACGATGATTTCAGTCTTGTCTGAGTTCAGCTGGAGAAAGTTGTTTTGCATCCACACACTGATCTGTTGGATGCAGTGACAGAGTGAATCCACTGGTCCATATTCACCTGCCGTCAGTGAAACATAGATCTGAGTGTCGTCTGCATAATTGTGATAGGACACATTCTCGCTGCGTATCAACTGACCTAACGGCAGCATGTAGAGGTTGAACAGAAGGGGTCCCAGGATTGACCCTTGGGGCACCCCACAGGTCAGGGGCATCTGGTCTGAGACACAGTTACCAATTTCGACAAAGAACTTCCTGTCTTCCAGATAGGACTTTAAACCAGTTTAGGGCAGTGCCAGTGATGCCCACCCAGTCCTCTAGTCTCTGTAAATCCCATGATCGACAGTGTCAAAAGCAGCACTCAGACTTAACAGAATTAAGACTGAGGCTTTGCCCGCGTCAGTGTTCAGGTGGATGTCATTTGTCACCTTGACAACAACAGCAGTCTCAGTGCTGTGATGAGGTCTAAAACCTGACTGGAAAACATCAAATGAGTTGTTTATTAAGAGGAAATCAGTGAGCTGTTGGTAAACAACCTTTTCAAGGACTTTGCCCCAAATGGCAGATTAGAGATGGGCCGGTAATGACTCAGTACTGCGGCATCAAGACTGCTCTTCTTTAGGAGAGGCTTTATGACCGCAGTTTTCAAAGACATTGGGAATGTTCCAGATTGAAGCGACATGTTAACTATTGTGAGTGAGTGGTGCTAACAAACTGTTCAGCACAGACTTTAGAAATCTGGTGGGTAACACATCGAGGCAGCATGTAGATGAACTCAGACTGGTGATGATCTCCTGGACAGTTTTGTCAGTTACAGGTGCAAAGTGAGTCAGCTCTAAGTGTGTAGGTGGTTTTGAGGGTTATTTTTTGCATTGTAGAATTGATAGCATTTTTAATGCCCTGAACTTTGTCATTAAAGAATAATGCAAACTCATTACACTTGGATGTGGAAATGAGTTCTAACGGCAGCTGAGCTGGAGGGTTTGTTCATCTGTTTACTGTGGCAAACAGGAACACGCGAGATGTTTCTGCAGCTTCCAATTATTTCAGAAAAATATCCTTCCCTAGTTCTACATAAAATGAGGTTTGTACATGTACAACTTCTCTCTGTAAATCTCTTTCTGAACCTGGAGCTTTCGACTTGCGCCATTTTCGTTCGGCCCGGCGGCACTCCCTTTTCTGTGCCCTGACCGAATCATCATTTCTCCATGGCGCCTTCTGCTTATTTTTAACAATTTTTAGCCTTCATAGGGGCAATGGTGTCGAGAACATTCAAAACACTAGATGTAACAGAGTTCAACAAATCATTTACATTAGAACATGAGACATTTTCAAAGTTAATCATTTCCATAAACAGTTTTCCCGTGCTGTCATTTATGTGTCTCCTCCGGACAACTGCAGGACCAGCTGGTGGTTTGGGAAAAAACCAGACAGGTCAAAGAAGACACAGAAATGATCAGACAGAGCAACATCGACCACATTGACGTTTGAAATATTAACCCCTTTTGTAATTAGAAGATCTAGAGTGTGCCCTCTGCTGTGGGTTGGGGCCACTCACGCGCTGAGTAAGACCGAAAGTTTCAAGGACAGCATGAAGCTCTTTAGCGTTTCTGTCACAGATATTATCAACATGAACATTGAAATCACCTGTTATGACCAAACCATCAAAGTCTGTGCATACGACTGAAAGCATCTCAGTAAAATCATCAATAAAACTTTTGGCAGTGCTGAGGAGGCTTGTATAAAACAATGAAGAGAATGGATGGAGACTGTTTTAGCTAAATTTTAAAGGCTATACGTACTCAAATGTTGAAAACACCCCAAAGGACAACCTGTGGGTAACTATTTCATCTCTAACAAAAGCACACACACCTCCTCCCTTTTTGTTTTCTCGTGTTTCAGATTCAAACATAAAGTTGGGTGGAGCAGATTCTATTAGAACTAAATTTCCTGTGTTTTTGTCAAGCCATGTTGTCAGTTAAAAACATAAAATCAAGATTATAAGAAGAAATAAAATTATTAATTAAGAATGATTTGTTACATAAGGATCTGACATTTAGCACAGCAAGTTTCAGACTAGTTTCAGTGAGACTGGGCGTTATCTTTTTACAGGGAATATGAATCAAATTTCTCAGATTGGGCAGTCTGACTCGCATTTTGTTTTCCCATCTGTGTGATGTGACAACGAAATAGCGCTAGGGGAGGCTGTTTTTAGACAGGGCCCCGGGTTGGTTTGATTTTTATCATGACTATAAGTCCCGGCAACGCTGAGACCCAGTGCATCCTAGCTATGGGAGATACCAGGTGAAAGGAGGGGGGGATAGGTGGGGGGGCTTTTTGTTGGTGCAGCGGGAGCCGGTGAGCGTTTGGGACCAGGTGAAAGGCCGGGGGGTTTAGGTGGGTGATTTTTGTCTGTGTAGCAACAGTCAGGGGAGAGTTCATCATCGTTGATATCAGAACTCTTGATCTTGCTATATTAGGCGTGAGTGGAGCCATTTGATCAGATATTCAAGATGGCTGGGAAGGCCCCTGGGTGAGGGTGGAGATGGAAAGGAGAGTGAGGAATCTGTAGTGGGAGTAGATGTTGCAGGGGGGATCCAGGGCTGCTCTGAGGGCAGGGGCGATGGCGGGGATACTGCCGGGCCCGCCACAGATGGGTCCAAGGCCTTTGATGAGGACCGTGCAGGAAAGAACTGAAATGACTCCTGCGCTAGCCGTGGTGAAGATTGTTGTGGTGCTGCTGCAGATGAGTCCTTTGCTGGAGGCGGTGGAGGTGATCGTGGAGCAGCTGGAGTTGAATTCTTTGCTGGTGGTGGAGCGGCTGCTAATGAATCCTTTGGTGGAGGCTGTGGTTGTGGTGCTGCTGATGTTGAAACATTGGCTCGGTCTCTGGTTGATGGAGCAGGAATTCTTCTCTCATTCCTCTCTTCTCTAACTATCTGCTCAGGACCCTGTCCAGCCCAGGCCCAGTCCAATGCCTCAGAGCGTGGAGCAGGTTTCTCTGTCAGCACCCTCACTCCACCTCTACAGAGGTGTGGGCCATTTCTCTTAAACAGGTCCTCTCGTTTCCAGAATAGATAGAAGTTCTCAATGTAGTGCAATCCTCTTGTTGCACACTCTTTAGACAGCCATGTGTTCAGCTGAAGCAGCCGGCTAAACTTGTTTATCTTCCTGTCGATGTTTGGAAGAGGTCCACTTATGAATGTTTTTATTTCCATTTTATTAAAGCTCGTCGAATAACTCCAAGAAGTCTCTTTTCAAAACTTCAGTCTCTTCGCGTCGTGTGTCCACTGCGCCCACGTGCACAATCAGCTGTTTAACTCCTTTATGTGTGGCCAAAACATTAGAAATACGTGACGTAATCTCAGTGACTGTGGCGCTGGGAAAAGAATGTGTTTTAATTTTTTCATGCATCACGTGACTTATCGCACCATCCCCAATCAAGACGACCTTGACGTTCGCACAGATTCTCTCTCTGTCTCTGTCTGCCTTTTCGCCACGTCATGTCTCCCATTTTTCCTTTGTTCATTTACTTCAGTCTTTGAAAGTGGGTAAAAATCTGTTTGTAAGCTGTATTTTAGGTGGCGTTACATTATCTTTGTATCGCTTAGGCTTCGAACCGACTTTGTTTCCAGGATGTTTGGCTGATCTTTAAACAGTTTTGGAAACGAAACAGAGTCAGTCCGGTTTAGGTTGAAAGTAGCTGTTTTTTCTTGTAAAAAATGTGGACTTCTTACCACTGGATGACACAGGGATTGTATCGTGCAGTCCTTTTTCAGATTCCAAAGCAAATATCCGTGCTTGTAGCTCATGAATTTCTTGTTGAAATTTCCAACAGCGTTTACAGGAGTTTGTTTCTCTTTTCACGGACATGTCGCTGGTTCGTCAGATTTGTTAATTAAAACTCGAAAAATGCTCTTAAAATCCTTGGTTGACTTAAAAAAGTCATCATAAAAAATGTTTGGAAGACAAAAACTGATTTAAAAGCAAAATAAATAAGGAAATCAGCTGAAGCAAGCAGGAGCAAGCCGGGAAGCGTCTGCACTCTTCGGAAGCAGGAAGTAGAAGTTACCCAAAGCTCATGACCATAGGTGAGGGTAAGAACATAGATCGACTAGTAAATCAAGAGCTTCTCCTTTACCACACCTGAAAGAAGTAATCATATCTCTAAAAGCTAAAGAAGGGAAGGACCAACTTGATTGTGCCTCTCATAGACTAATTTCTATTCTGAATGTGGACTATTGTATCTACACCTCAATAAGGTTCAAAAGAATGGAACAAATACAACCAAACTTAATTCATAATGATCAGACAGAATTTACTAATAGACGACAAATGCAATATAAAGGTCCAATTAACAATTAATCATATATAAAAACACCAGGACAAAGCTGTAATAATTCATTTGGACGCTGAGAAAGCTTTTGATTTTGTTTAAAGTGCTAGACAAATTTCAAATAGGACTGTTTAATTATTAAAAATATTGCATCTCTTTACGATGGTCCAACATCTAGAATTAAAATCTGGAAAAAGGGTTCAGAGTGTTTGGTCCCTTCCGTTTGCTTTGTACTTGGAGCAATTGGCCCAATAGAAAGATCTATCCTTTTAAATGGCAAATGGATATTTGGGTGTAGACCTCCAAAATGTTAAGAAAATGATATACATATAATATATTAAGAACAATTATACCCCTCTTTTTACTACTATAGAAAAAGATCTTGAAAAATGTACTCTTATCCCGAATTTAAAGCTAAGTCGAGGATAAAAATGTATGTTTCTGAACTGAATCTTTTTTTTACAATGGAGCCCTCCTGGACAAATGAGGGATTACACCGATTCAAATGTATACATTTTTTTAATACTTTTTTTTTTTTTTTAAAGGCTGACGCCTTAACCACTCGACCACCAGGCAGTACTCAAATGTATTCATTTTAAGGAGCGTGGCATGGCTTTAGAACAGTTTTTTTTCAGAAGGCACAAATTCGGGCAGACCGCCCAAGCACAGCCAGAGCGCTGGTGTCATCCCTTACTTCCGGGTTGACCAGAAACTGAAAACTTCTTCTCCAAGAACACAAAATGTACCCATTTTTAAGACGTCAGGTACCCCAGCTTTAATTGTTGTGATTAGTCTGCTCACAATATAAATGCATAAACTGGGAAATATTAATCGTAGCAACCCTTGTCCAGAGTACATGCATGTTTAACTGATGGGACAGTCTGTTTCTGAGCTTGGAGTCTAGAGTCTCTTGGTCTTGCCTGGACATAGCAAAGGCTCGCAGGGAGAAAGGGTGGGAGTGAGATGTGGACAAGTCTCTCCAGGAGCAGCTGGCTTTGGCACCAGAGCATATGCTGCTGACCTGAACTCCTCACATCGCTGACAGCTCTAACACTGTGACATGCTGCTGTTGGCCTTAACCCGCTGCTCCGCACTGGGCCGACACTACATCGCTATGTTTGAGGCCACGCAGAATGTGACGCTCAAACCCAGCGAGTCCTGGAGAGAGGCGCTGCTGGACACGCGCATCATGGACCTCTTCTTCACCGTGAGTAACTCCTCACATTCTACTATCTACTATATTCATCTTGCATGTCTGTGATGCTTTTTCTACAATAAACAACCCTTTTGTAGTAAAATGCAGCCCAGATGCCATATATATTAAGGCAGCATGATATTGTAAATGGGTTAAAACTTTTTGGCATAAAAATGTACGTGCCTCAATTGATCGGTGAAACTGTCAAAATAAAAACTTAACTGGGATTAAACCCAAACTACATTAAGGGTAATTGAGATTTAATGATAAAATCAGCCTTTTGAAAGGATGGAGGTGCATTTGTAGCATCATCATCTAGTCTTATCTTTAGCTGTTTGTAGTAAATAGGTATGTCAAAATTGGTTACCCAGATACTAAAACTAGTTTCAAAACTAGATGCTCATTTAAGCAAGTATTGAATGGGGATTGGGCCGGCATTGTCTCTGCTGTCGCTGGTATTTTAGTACCTCATGTGTTTGGTATTGGCCGGCTCAGCTGCCACAGACTTGTCCCACGTGGAGGGGCCCAAGCCTGCTCCACAGTCTGTCAGCCTGGCTATTTGTCCTCGGGCAGCTGCCTGTGGGCCGCCGCCACCGCCTCTGCGGGCCGCCACCGCCTCTGCGGGCTGCCACCGCCTCTGCCGCTGCGGGCCGCCACCACCTCTGCCGCTGCGGGCCGCCACCGCCGCTGTGGGCCGCCACCGCCGCTGTTAATCCTTCACCCTGAAATGCCTCTTTAAATGACTCTTATGTTGAGTTTTGATCCTTGGACACAGTATAATTAGAGCGGAGTAGAGATGGGAGATGTATTGTAACATTAATTACATCACAGTTATTGTTTTGGAGATGTGCCCAATTAGAATGTTCAGTATTTAGACTAAGACTAAAACGACTAAAAATGAACTCTCAATGAGACAAAAATATCTTTTTATGGTCCATTCATGTTTTCTGCAATACTTGAACCTCAACCAAGACATGTACAGGTACATTTAACCACAACCCTGAATGATGAATATTGTTATTGCGATATACATTTTTGTCAATGGATAGTACTCGATTACATTACTTGAGTAATGTTTCATCTTGGAGTCTCTTGAGTAATTTACTCTGGCTTGCAATAGTATTTTCAGATTTTTTACAAATAAATAAACTGAAAAGTGAGACGTTCAAAAGTATTCGGGCCCTGAGTCAATACTTTATGGTATTTTTGGCTGGGTTTATGTTTCGGGTCGTTGTCCTGCTGAAGGTGAATCAGAATGGATAATTGTCAATGAACAAAATTCACAAACATAGGAACTTCTTTCGGCATTAAGCTGCAACATAAAACACTGATCAATAATAAAACAACATGTATGAAATCAAAAGGGCATGCATTAAATTTAAAATGACTATAGTATAAAATAAAAATAGGCTTATTACAGTATGTACACCAGAATTGTTCAGGGTCATGCGGGACTGTGGCACAGACGGTGTGTTCAGGGTCATGTGGGACAGACGGTGTGTTCAGGGTCATGTGGGACAGACGGTGTGTTCAGGGTCATGTGGGACAGACGGTGTATTCAGGGTCATGTGGGACAGACAGTGTATTCAGGGTCATGTGGGACAGACGGTGGTGTGTTGGGACACGGTGTGTCAGGTCATGTGGGACAGACGGTGTGTTCAGGCTCATGTGGGACAGACGGTGTGTTCAGGGTCATGTGGGACAGACTGTGTGTTCACGAGTCATGTGGACAGTGGGCCAGACGGTGTGTTCATGGTCATGTGTGACAGTGGGACAGACTGTGTGTTCAGAGTCATGTGTGACATAGGCACAGACGGTGTTTCAGGGTCATGTGTGACAGTGGAACAGACGGTGTGTTCAGGGTCATGTGTGATAGTGGAACAGACGGTGTGTTCAGGGTCATGAGGGACAGTGGAACAGACGTGTGTTCAGGGTCATGTGTGATAGTGGAACAGACGGTGTGTTCAGGGTCATGTAGGACAGTGGGACAGACGGTGTGTTCAGAGTCATGTGGGACAGTGGGACAGAGGGTGTGTTTCAGGGTCATGTGGGACAGTGGAACAGATGGTGTGTTCAGGGTCATATGGGACAGTGGGACAGACGGTGTGTTCAGGGTCATATGGGACAGACGGTGTGTTCAGGGTCATGTGGGACAGACGGTGTGTTCAGGGTCATGTGGGACAGTGGGACAGACGGTGTGTTCAGGGTCATGTGGGACAGTGGGACAGAGGTGTGTGTTCAGGGTCATGTCATGAGGGCGTGGAACAGACGGTGTGGTCAGGGTCATTTGTGATAGTGGAACAGACGGTGTGTTCAGGGTCATGTAGGACAGTGGGACAGACGGGGTGTTCAGAGTCATGAGGGACAGTGGGACAGAGGGTGTGTTCAGGGTCATGTGGGACAGTGGAACAGATGGTGTGTTCAGGGTCATATGGGACAGTGGGACAGACGGTGTGTTCAGGGTCAATATGGGACAGACGGTGTGTTCAGGGTCATGTGGGACAGTGGGACAGACGGTGTGTTCAGGGTCATATGGAACAGACGGTGTGTTCAGGTCATGTGGACAGTGGGACAGACGGTGTGTTCAGGGTCATGTGGGACAGTGGGAACAGAGGGTGTGTTCAGGGTCATATGAGGACAGTGAACAGACGGTGTGGTCAGGGTCCATGTGTGATAGTGGAACAGACGGTGTGTTCAGGGTCATGTGGGACAGACGGTGTGTTCAGGGTCATATGGGACAGACGGTGTGTTCAGGGTCATGTGGGACAGTGGGACAGACGGTGTGTTCAGGTCATGTGGGATCAGTGGGACAGAGGGTGTGTCATATGGGACAGACGGTGTGTTCAGGGTCATGTGGGACAGTGGGACAAACGGTGTGTTCAGGGTCATGTGGACAGACGGGGACAGTGGGACAGACGGTGTGTTCAGGGTCATGTGGGACAGTGGGACAGACGGTGTGTTCACGGTCATTCATGTCCTCCACATGTCTTCTATGGTTGTTTTTCAACACTGGCTTCTTCGTGCTCCTCTTCCATAAAGGCCAGATTTGTGGAGCTCATCACTAATAGTTTTTCCACCTGATCTGTGGACCTCTGCAGCTCCTCCAGAGTTCCCATCGGCCTCTTGGCTGCATCTCTGATCAGTGAACTCCATGTTAGGATGTAAGTTTTGGTGGACGGCCATGTCTTGGTAGGTTTGTAATCGTGTCATTCTCTCATCATTTCAGGATGATGGATTGAACAGTGCTCTGTGAGATGTTAAGTTTGGGAAATATTTTCAAAACCTAACCCTGCTTTAAACTTCGCTTTCTCCCGTGATGTGTTCATGATGTCGTTTGCTCCTCAACCTTCTCTTTCCAGCTTCTGTGGCCTTAACAGTGCAGCTGCATTCACACTGAGGTTAGATCACACACAGGTGAACTCTATTGAATCATTAGGTCAACAGTCAATCTTTCAGCCTCAGGAACCTTCTGACAGCTGCTGTCCACTCAGGGAAAAGGGGCTTAATACTTTTGAGCGCTGAACTTTTCAGGTTTTTAAAAAATAAAAATCTTAACATCTGGAAATTATGTATCATTTGTTGCACTTTCACATAAAATGCTAATGAAATGTAAGTTTGTTGAATGGACTTGACAAAAGGTGGAAAGGTTCAAGGGGTATGAATACTTTGGAAAGTCACACTCTCTGGAGTAAAAGTGTTGGTTGCTCTTCCCACTGTGAGTAAATGATCTTCACTTTCTCTTCTTTTGACCACTTTGTACTTCTCCTTCACTTGTATTTAGAAGTAACTCTGCACATGTTTTGGCTACTTTACTGTGCGTACATTTATTTGAAGACTTACTCAAAATGCGAAGACGACACTGCTCAGTGTGAATGCACTGCTTCTTATGAGGGAGTTGTAACATTGGGTTGTGGTTGTATTACACTTTTATCATGCAGCACAGTGAAATGTATAGATAGCAATTAAGATCTAGCCCTCAGCAGCTCGGGATTGTCTTAGGTTTGTATCGACATCACACATGAAAACCCCCTTATCTGTCCAGCTCTAGAAAATAGACACAATCCTTTCAGTGATAGGAAAATAAACATGTACATGCCTCAAATGTAGGATTTGATATGGGAAATCAGTACATTTCTGTCCGCTGAACGGCCTTGCTGAATATGTATGTATATATGTCTGTGTGTACTTGTATATATGTGTGTGTGTGTGTGTGTGTGTGTGTGTGTGTGTATGTGTATATATATATATATATATAGCAAGCAAGTTTATTTGTAGAGCACAATTCATACACAAGGCAATTCAAAGTGCTTCACACAACAGGAAAAAATGCATTAAAATCACAAAGACATGGCAGAAATCACAAAATCTTAATTTAAAAGTGTCTTTTTCAGGCTGTCAAATAGTTCAGACATAAAAGAGAAGAGTGCAAAGAAAACATTTCAGTCATATGCACAGCCAAACAAAACCAGTTTTTAGCTTAGATTTGAACAATGCCAGAGTAGCGGCCTGTCTCACATCCTCAGGAAGACTGTTTCCAGATTTTAGCTGCAAAAACTGAAACGCAGATTCCCCATGTTTAGTGCTGACTCGGCACCAGCAGGAGGCCGGTCCCTGAGGTCTCAGAGTCCGAGATGGTTCATATGGCACTAACATGACGAGATGTACTTGGTGCTAGCCATGGAGAGACTTGTTACAACAGAGCTGCTTTGAAGTTTATTCTCTGAGCCACAGCGAGCCAGTGCAGAGACCTGAGCACAGGACTAATGTGATCGTACTTCCTGGTTCTAGTCAGGACCCGAGCAGCAGCGTTCTGGATGTGCTGCAGCTGGGTTTTAAGCCGTCATGGAAACATAGATTTGAGTGTCGTCTGCATAATTGTGATAGGACACTTCCGCTGCGTATCAACTGACTAAGGCAGCATGTAGAGGTTTTCTCATAGAGCTCAAAATATACAGTTGGGAATATGCAGATTAAATCCACCAGAACCGGATACCCAACAAGACCTCCATAAAATGCAATCACTCGTTGGTTGGTGCACAATTCAACAAGCTCCAAACAAGCAGGTCAGAGCAAAGCCGCATAGTTATAAGTACTGTCTTGATTGTTCAAGTATGCTATACCAATTAATGTCTATCATTCCACCTATGCAATCGGAGAGTGAGTTGAGAGTCTGTCGCTTTGTCTACAGAGCGTGACTGTTACGAAGCATGCTTGAGAGCAGATCTGCCCAGTCCATGGTCGCACCGTTAGAGTCTCACCGCTAGGTCCTCCTCACTCTCCTGTAGAAGGAAGATCGGCTACTCTCTCTCGTACTGTGATCAACTTTGATGAGAGTGCGACCTTTTGTATAAAGTCAGTGTCTACAAATACACATAGCGCCTACGACTCCCGAGGATCTTATACACGATATCCAGAGCCACTCAGCGTTCCGACACCACACCGTTGCATGAATGAGTGTAAGTTAGAAGTGATAATTCATGCCGTAGTGTTTTGAACCTCGCACCTTTCTTGACACCTGGCACGTAACTTGCGTTGAGATTCTTCTCAGTAGCAATAGACCTCGCAGTGACTTGAGCTCTACACAAAACATACAGATGAAGATACCACATCCCAAAGGACATGAGGTTATTTCAACTAACCAAGGACTGAGACAACACCACAGGTGCAGTCTGAGGACCTCTTGCTTGGTAATACACCTCTTCCAAGGACTTTGCCCCCAAAATGGCAGATTAGAGTGTGAACGTTCTCGCCTCTCGATTCCTCTAGACCATACTTTAATGTAAGCTGCAGTACTGACCAGACAGTGAAGCCCATCAAAAGAGACTGCTCCTCTACTTTATATAGTGAGAAGAAGGGCTGTCTAATGAGTCACCGCAAGTGAGTAATACACATTTATGACAACGTATGGGAAAAGGTAGTCCACTACAGTGATTGAACCAGCGGGATCATATGTAAACTCATTATTGTGAGTGTGAGGTATGAGTGTTATGGGTCTAACTCCATGATATACTGTACTCAGCTAGCTATCGAGACATTAGACCTAGATGTATGTCTACAGAAAATACATGGACAGGGTCTTAAGTAACACTATCATTCGTACACAGCAGACGGACCGTCACTGATAATGGTGAGATGGTAACTCATCAGGAGCAGTCTGTGTCGTGTGAGATTGTATTGATATTATATCGATTGAGACGGTGTTCTTTGTCAGTTCTCGTTGGACTTAGCTCAAGTCCTGTCTAGTAACAGATGGTAGAGAGTCAGGATTCTCGCATTGTATAAGATGTTCGATTTATTTGTGTTTGATTAATTATGGACCTTTAGAAATATATTCTTCTCGCTGGCTCTATCTGTATCTGATATTGGACCGTATAATCGCACTATTTCTATTCTGAAATGCGCCCATACCTTTACAACTTATATCAGTGAAGTGATCTCTCGTCACGATTTGTGTTAGAACTCCATCTACTGGCGGCAGAGGGAAATACAAAGGGGAGATAAGCAACGCTAGCTTGCCCCCGACATGCTAATACAAGCATCCAGTTACAATTTGATAGCAAAAAAAGTTCAAAACCAGACTTTTTGGGCAGAAACTCACATTTGGAACAGAGTTTTTGGAGCGTCCCAGATGGGGGAAAGGGGAGGGGGGGGACTTAAAGGGGGGGAGTTTGTCATTCTAAAAGTAGAGGATATAGACACTAATCTCTAAATGTTACATTGGATGTTCACAAATATGGATCTGCTAACGAGCAGTGACGCCTGAATGTAAGTCGCGTTTATATTTGCGATCTGCTTATCACATGTCTGTAACACTATATAGAGATGCCCATAGTCTTGGTCACACTGTGCTCCCCATATGTTCTGAACTCATCCTCATGCATAAAGCCAATTATATTTTAATAAATATCCCAAGAGTGATATTATATCAAGCTATCCTTTCCCTAGTTGTCAATGTGTCTTTTAGAGCATAAACTCAAGCAGTCTGTTCCCTACTAATGTACCAACTTCTTGTGCTTCTCCATCCGTACTATTATATTCTGCTATATCTGAACTCTGGCTATACTGACTGCCTTTTCTGCAAATTCTCTGCCGTTTCTCCTTGGATATCTGAGACTCTACGTGTAAAAGCTCGACTTTCCCCTCGTGAAATTGGGGGGTCAATAGAACGCCTCCCTAACACCAATGATATACATACCTGCATTTCATGTCCAACCCATCCATGCGCCTTCAGCTCGCCTCCTTCTTCTCAGCTCTAACACCATTGTTAACTTCATGGGGGCAATGGTGTGAGAATAACAAATCAAAACAAGGACTATGTACCTCATACAGCTGACACTACTCTCCAAAAAGACACAAATCAACGTCTCTAAAAACTACTTACTTAAAAGAACACTGTGATTAATTCTAATATTGTTATAATTGTATCATTTTTCCCCATTCTCAATAATTAGCTCATCTTTAAAGTTGTTTCTCACTCACCGTTTACTTCAATCGAATTGTGTGTATGTTCTACTAACCTGCCGGACAACTGCAGGACCATGCTTAATGTTCAGCTGGGTGTTACTAAAAAATAGATGATGAAGCTCAATAGAAGCAAAGAGACAACCAATAGATTTCCTACTTAGTAATACCACATATTTAAACACCAAGTAACAGTCAGCTCAACAGATATCGGGGTTCCAAGCAGAAATAATTGATTAACTAAACTGAACCCTTTATTTGTAATTATTTATGAAAAGATTCAACATCGAAGTGCTAAGTCTAGTCACTCTTTCTGTGGTCTTGTGAGGTGGAGCGGCCCTACTCACTGATCCAGAGAAGTAGAAGACCCCATAGTATTGGCCACAACAAGCACGAGAACAAGACACATAATATACTCTAGTCACAAGAGTAGCTTATACATGAGTGTGTCAACAAGGGTTAATGTTGTGCTATATTTAAATGTGGCTTTTTACGCTTGGAGTTTTGGAAAAGAGTTAGTTCTCACTAGCACAGTCACAAAACTAACTAAATACATGTCACAAATTAGTGAAACATAAAACCTAAGTCTGCAGTTGCAAGAAGTGAACAACATACATCTCTAACACAGTACATGTTTTGTAATAAACATGCACAGAAGCAAGACGTTGGTTGCCATTACGATCGAAAATCGATTCAGCTCACAACGAACCGAATTACAACAATAATATTAACCTATTGTGCTCATGTTCAACTGAGGAAGAGCCTCTGATTCCAATTCACACTGTCAAATCTCTCGACCCGATTGCCAAAAAGAAGTAATATGTGAGTATTTCAGTGGTCGAGAATGACTAGATTTATTGAGGTAGCGTCCAATTTTTAACTACATCAATTTGAGATTACTCCATTACGTGGCACAAAGTTTGTTGTGTGTCGCACAAGAACACTGCCCTCTAGATAGGGTCCACGCCACACCTCCCTCAAAGAGCCTCGCCATTGAGCCTTCCCAAACAGCCCACTTCATCTTCATGAAATCACATTAAAGCTTATTGGAGAAGCACCCGCTATCGCACACCTTACTTTCACCTTCTCTCGGTTTTTCTCTCCTGGATTTTTTGCGAGAATTTTGAACTTAAAAACGACAATTACCTACAAAGAACCGTTTGGCTTGGAGCGTGAGACCTCTCCTATTAGAACCTTAATTTCCATATGTGTGGCTTATTCTTGTTCAAGCCTATTTCTTCGAATGTTAAAAACATAAAGAATCTCTCAGACGACTGTGGTCTCTCAGTGTCCAAACTTTCAGACTAGTTTGTCGGACTGGGCGTTATATATATAAGGGGGAATGAATGGCGAGCGAATCCTATCAAGACACTATTAAAGAGAACCCTCTCAGTCATATTCTGTTTAGCTCCCTAACTTTAGTCATTTCTGCTGTCGTGTTTGTAAGTGGTAGAGGAAATAGCAGTCCTTAAGAAAGTTTTGCAGAGGCTCGCTTGAACGCAAAGTCTGTACTGCCCTATCAATCTCCATTATGCTCAAAGTGCTCGGCCTACACTGATTCATATGTATCACTTTTGCTGGCTCCAGTTGAGTAAAAGATTCTCCCAAATCTGTGATATATAAGTATTGAGTGGTGTGTAAAACCTTTAATGTTGGCCACTAATGTGTGTGATCTTGGTAGTGTGTGTGGTGATGTGTGTAACGCGTGTCTGTGTGTTCTGAACTGAGCGTAGCTTTGCAGCTTCTCAACTAAGGTGTGCTGATTAGTAGTTGAGATAGGTTGTAATGCTCTCGATAGTTAATGTAAAGATGAGTTTTTTGTGTGGGTGAGAAATAAAGGTTTGTTGTAAGAATGATGGAACTCCGGATGCTGTGGTCCGTAATTTATTGGTGTGAAGTGTAACTTTTCAATCGAGTGATCTGTTATGCTATTTAGTGATATTAGGATTAAGATTTTAAGTAGAAGTTTTAACTCAATAGTGCGTGCTTAAAGTGAATAAATTATATGTACTGTGTAGTCTGTGCTCAAGTCTGAGCAACTACACTTATCGTGCGCTGTATGGACTCTCACTAATGTGATGAGTAACAAAGTGATATATATATATTTGTCGTTTATACTAGATGGTAGATGTGTAGAGTTAAATTTAAGGTTTATATCACATAGTATGTTCTCAATGATGGTCTCTCGAATATAGTTTATTGAGTAAGGTGTTATTCATGATTTTCAAATCACGTCAGTATAAATGGTATTTGTGGAAATGAATATTATAGTATATTAATTTCTTGTATGTATATATGTGTTATTCGTACGCATTAGCATTCTTGTAGGTGTGTGTGTACGACTTAAAGGACAACTATATTATTGTCAAAACATATGTGATTGTTGAAGTGTCATATGTTGTAATAGCATTTGTTCCCTCATATCACAATAATGAGTAACTGCTATGAATCAGCTTTCTAGTTCTACTCTTTAAGTTTATTGTGGATATATCATCATGTATATGTCTCTGGTTTAGTAAATAATCTACTGTGTTCGAAAACACTCATTTCTATTAGTAAGGGGTACATATTTTACCTATGTCTCTAGATAATATATTTTATGTACGTGTGCTGTTCGTATAAATCATGTAATTACTCAATGATCATATACAACTTGTGTGTCCTGTGTAGCTCAATGTAGCGATGTGATGAAGAGCCTCACTAGTCGTGTTGTTATTCTTTCTTAATTCCCTATCTCGGCACTAGATGGCCATGATATGTAATTGAGTGAGCCGAAATAATGATATAATTTTCCAATAGAGTTTGGTTAAAAAGTCTCAGTGATAGTGAGAGTTGAAGGTCCTGTGTTGTGTACTACTATATTGTTATATCTCTCGTAAGATGACTGTGTGAATGTATATAATAATAATATAATATAATGTATATGGTGTATTGTAACTACAAGAGCAAGAGCATGATTTCAGGCCAATTAAATACAATGATGCTATTATATTTGACCTTTAATATTTAGTCTAATATGTTGTGATTTGCGGGTAACGTGCCAACTGTTGTATTTATTTGATTTTTGTGTCTGTTTTGTTGTTAATGATGACTGAAGGAAAATTTTGTCTTTACTGCATGACTATTAAATTATTTACTGTCAGTGAATTTTAGGTTATGTAAGATCTCTGCATATCTTATTTATATCACGAAAATTTTTCCATACTGAAAATCATATAATACTTCTCGCGTAAGTGTAGATATAATGGTTTGTGTGTGTAACTGATGCCCATAGGGTGATTTAAGATGACGACTCTATCAATCAAATCACTATGACATTTAGTTTAGTTAGGATGTATTTTGCATAATCACTGTAGAAAAACTATAGAGTGTCATATATCTATAGATGAGAGTATCTTATAAAAATTTGAAGATAGTATCCTTTTATAAAATGCATACATGATATATAAAACGGTGATGATAAAGTATCGAGCATAAAGTTTAGTACAATAGATGATATCAATTGTTCTCTTATATGTGCAAATAATAAGGACTATTTGATAGGAAGCCAACTAAATACACAACCTCAGCTTGTTGCCATGTTAGCTTCCGATACCAAGTTGTACTACTCAGATAGCAGAGAAACAACTACATTTACAGATTGTGGATCACGGACAACCGATCACCCTGCTCCACTAGCCCGTAGCAGAATTAGGCGTATCGACTAGTTCTGTGCCCAGATAATTTTTCCTGTTGATGACTGATCAACACTATAACCAATAGAAGTTGCCTTGCTCCCTTAAATATCACCACGGAGCTCCCACCACCCTACAACAGGATCCTTAAATTTGAAAATATCAATAATATGCATTAAAACGCAGTGATATGATTAACCTGTAAGAGCCTTGAGAGTGAGTTGCGATAGTGTACTAGTTGTAGTTGTGTTGATATGTGATAAAACGAGGGCTTACGAATTGGCCACGCCAGCGAAGATAGACACCAGACCACAATATAGTGCCTAGTGATGTAGTATAGTATTTTTCAACGGTTTACACCAATGCTAATGCTCTACCTGAAAGCTTCTCCGACACCCGTGGGCCTCGCTTCTCGAGCGCCGCGCGCGCGCGCGCGCAGCCTTCGCTCCGCTTTTTGACCACGCGTGGTGAGTCCGCGTACATAAACCATTTATAATGACAATCTGCATCGAAAGAAATGTAGTCTGTAGATGCGTGGCACTCTCACTAGCTGTCTTCTGGCACTAGCTGACTAGTTTAGCACAATTATTATGACAACGTGGGATACGATTGGTTTGCACTCGTTCATCTCGGATTTCTGGACTACCGCACAATAAGGTGATTCTACACATCTCTTCACATAAAATCAACACATTTTAATCGGTCCACTCCATACTCACTCCGTACTCCCATGACCTCCGATCTCCTAGCTGCACTGCAGGGCCCTAGTGTACGCGAACGGCTTCTCACAACACACATCAAGCACAATTACATTCGCAAGATTAACTCTGCCCTTGTCCTAGCAGTAAGAACGATGTCGGACGACCCAATACTATACGCGTGAAAATGGAAGAATTGGATCCCTGATCGGACAGACACAAACTGACCATCACTCACCTGACCAGGGCAGTGGGAGGACCTCCTGGACCAGTGTGTGCGATTTTAAAAGGAGTATATGACCTGGAAGATGGCCCCTTATGTTCGTGCTCATGCATTTTCGTCATTTGAGTTCGTGCTCTTAAACATTTAAAGAACACTCTCACGCGTTTACTCATCTTGATTGGTCTCTTGGCGACTTTGAGGAGTAAATAATTTTGATAGTCTTACTATCGAGTTAGAGGATTAAAGTTAATATTGAGTTATTATCCTCTCAGTAAAATGATTCACATATTCATGTAGAGATTAAAACATATAATGTTATGTCAGTGTGAGAACGTAATAAAAAACTGGTCTATCAGAGTCTTATTCCAACGCTCATCTTAAAGCTGACATAAGTTCATATCTCGCGAAACACCCTTTCTCGCCACATATTCCGTTTTTAACCAACTTGGAGCCACCTAGACCTAGCACTGAAAATTGTAGCATAAAAAGAAACTCTGGATTGCGATGTGTTATAGTATCAGTTATGCACATCCATGCACAGTAGTCTCAAGACAATCGAGGTAGACTTGAGCATGTCTCTATCAAGGGCCGGGCGCTACAAAACAATGCCTTCCTACAAGAGTCAGAATCTACGTGCCTCATGGCTGTTATATGGTATGCACTCTCTGTTTGCAAACGTGAATAGGTGTGTTGGTCAGCGAGCTTGCTGTAAGTTTAATAAACTAAGTAGCTTCGATTGGGCATGTGCTCTCACGCTATTCAGCTCTCTCGACACATCAATGAATACCCTCAATAGAGTGTGTGTGTGAAACAGTGAAGTGGCTTTATAGCATCTGACCTCTTTGTTACCATGGTGAATTGTGTGGAAATATATTACTGGTTTAGCTCCTTGTTTAAAGGGAGAATCAATGTACCCGTCGGGACTAATCGCATAATGTGTCCTACTTCCCTCAACGATCTTACACCACAAAGATCGAAGGCAATTTCCATTACATACTAGAAAAAGGCATCTAGCGCAGGCTGAAAGATTAATTGACTTGAGCATTGAGGATCACCGTGATCTCCATGTGACCAATTCTGTACTCCGGTCTCCGAGGTCTATGTCTGAGGCCGTCACCAAAGATACAAGATGCCTCAACTCTAATTGTTCCCTCAAAGTGTCGACCTATTTATTTTTGCCCATCAATTGATATGTTTCGATTGACTTGAATAAAGAGTACATGACTGGTTAATATAACACCTCAGATCTATCGAGCTAAGTGGAAGCGTAAGTTACTGAGTGGCATCCCTGTTATGGTACTTTCTGTCTTTTAAGACCAATCTCATATATGTCATTCCAGTACTCGTCTACGTGACCTCATGTTTCTTATAGAGAGACCAGCAATGCCGTGACATTTATAGAGGAACAAAGATGGGAAAACATTAAGCTATAAGATTAGGTTCTCCCATCTACTCACTTCACCCATTAACGGGTGTTGTGCCGTCGCTATGGTTACCAAGCTAAAGTTGTAGATAACGTCTATTCTCACATGAGAACTCAATTCACAAGACTATAAATTGAATAATAGTATAATGAGATAGCTGCCCTCCTCTGTACTTTGTAATTCCCTCTTTCTTGAGTGGTTCCTGGACGAGTGTCCCATATGAGCATCCACTGTTAAGTCGTTATTAGTTATACACAGAAATTGTTAATATAGAAGTGCATAGCCGACGATACCATTTTAGGTAGATCCAAAAGTTTTTAAAATTCATATATAGCAGTGACATCTAAACACCCTTGTATCTCACTTTGTCTTAAGTGAAACACATACTTTACTAATGTATCTTCTCTCTTTGCACTATGACGTTTCTGGTTGAAGGTTTGTCTGAAATGTTCCAAACCATGGCACAATCTTTATTGCCTTAAGATACTTGGTTTGGTGGTGTAAAATTGTAAACTATTTCAGGCTAAACTAAATGCTTCCCCTTTAAATATATTTTACTGTATTCATTTCATTTTTTGTCCGCTGTGTTTTGCCCATATTTCAGTGTCACACAGAGAGAACCTGTCAGGAGCAATCAGCAACCACAGCGCAAAGCTTGGGTCAGATTTTCTGTTATGATCATGGTCAGGAACTGAAGGATTAGCCCATTGTGCAAGAACTGTGGTGAAAGGCTCCTGTTACAAACACCGCATGGCCTCTTTGCGTTTGTCAGCACTGATATTGAACATATAGCAACCTGATCTTACAAGCCGGGGTGAATGCGGTTCGCCTTTAATTAGCTGCAACTAATTTAGCCAGGACACATTTGGACATCGCCCCGTTTGAGCCGCTGACAGAGATAATTTTGGCCTCACTGTCCGATGCCATAGATCAGCGCCGTCACTGTAAGCCGAGTGTATTTTACCACTCTGCTCTCTCTTTTCACTCCTGGCTCAACGCTCTTGGTTAATGGGCCCCCAGTTTGAGTGTCATTTGTCGTGGCTTGTTATGGGTCTGTAATGGGGTCGGCCGGCCCTGACCTGGGACACAGTCTGACATCATCGCACAGACATGCTCCTGGCGTAAAGCTGAGGAAGTGGAAGCAGCAGTAAATAACGTGGGCATCTGAGTCAATAACGTTATAGCTGCTGCAAGACCTCTGTTGACTGTCGGATGACCTACTCTTCAAGGTCAGGCATCTGAAAGAGTAGAATGTTGGAAAAACTGGGACGAGCTGACAGGTTACACTCCTAATCCCATCCTAACCTGTTTTACAATTTGAATGTATTATTTTTCTATTTGGTTTGACACAAGCAGAAGTGACACTGTCCCTCGTTGTCACTGCCATGAGTTAAACAATGTTCACTCCGGGAGAGGTGCTCTTAGCCCAGTGTGAACACGGAGGCCGCAATTTGTACCAGATTAAAGAGCTGCTCTTAGAGCACATGAAACAGGTCGTCTTGGAGCAGCTCATCCTGTACTTTGGAGATGGCCTCAAGATCAAGCCGAGCTTTGTTTCCTTTAGTTTTCTTTTTTTTTAAACCAACAGCCACTTGACCAATGTAATATTTATGTTCATGTTAAATATTTATCACATGTTTTATGCTAAATGAATTTATCATTAGAAAAAGTTCTGCACCTGGCACAAGTACTGAACCAAACGTCTCTATTCATGGGTTTCCTGTTTATAGGCACAATTTTGAGCGCTTTTTGCTCATTTATGGTCACTGTGTCTAAAGCAAATGACGAGTAATAAGTGATTATGACCCTTTTTAGTCACTTGCATGTTCTCCCTTGGTTTAGGTAAACTTGGGTTCCTTTGGGAATTTTTGTCTCGTCCATCAACTTTAAACATGTTCAAAATCCCAATCCCTCAGGTACCCCAACCTATTCACACGTCACCATATGTTTATAAATACATCAAGACGAAACAGGTCTCAAACCAGGATCAAATAAGGACAAATGTGAACTTAGCAATAGCTCAAGATCTGGAGATGGAGCCTCAGGGAACATCACTTTACTGCAGGGACACAAGCATTTTAACTTATATAGTAGTGCAAGTCACGTTAACACGGTAAGTCTGAGCTCTGTCTTAGTTTTTTTAAATGATCCAAAAAGACCCAGGAATCACGGAGAAAGGGTCCGCTGAAGACTTCAAATCGGAAGCGACCATACAGATAATGAAATATGCACGCGGAGATTACCAACCAATCATGCATGGAGTTTCCAGCATGTGTCAGTGATGTTTACTTCCGGCAACGTTTGTAGTAAGCAGTGAGCTGGTCTGGACCAGAACTGCACCAGGTCTTAACCACGATATTCTTGATCATTCAACTTTAGAAAACATTTTAATAATAATTTGGTCCCAGATACAATCAAAGTCATGTTCAATTCGAAATAGCACAAGAAAAAAAGCCTTAATATAATGTTTATTGACTTTTCGTTTGTAAGACCCTTGTAGACCCCTTAGTATGTCATGACATCACAAGAACGCTATCTGCTGGTCCATTCTTAGGTATGTAGCACCCATAATCACGTCACATTTTACACACAAATCCACATACAATTGATGGTGTTTGGGTTGTGTGCGTGATACATCGTTTCCTCTGACAGAAACAGATGAGTAAAGAGCGATTGTACCGCAGCCTCTCACCTTAACTCTACTCCCAGAGATGAGGTCTTCCACGGTTTAACAAATGCATGTTCAGGAATCAGATAAGGCTCAAAATGTGATCTATGCGTGCATGTTTTCAACCCACAATCCACCTCTTCCATCCCCTTTTGGCTGCATATGACGAATGATTTAGCCGCCAGGAGGTTCATCCATTCTTTCACTGGAGTAATCCTTTAATGGAGGTGATGTTGGTGCGGTGAGCGCTGAAGAATGCAGAGGTAGGCCGCACAAGACAGATTGGTACGATATAACTCACGATGTTACATTCATCTGCAAATCTGCCTTATCTCAGAGCGATGGCGAGATAAAAACACAAGAAAATGGTGCGAAAATGTAGATGGATCACAGGCTACAAGATATGATAACAATATGTGACAGGTGAAAATGAATATACAATAACACCTGATATAACTTGATGATAAATTGTATTACAGACATCATCCATTCGTTTTTTTTTTCTTGTAGTGGAGTAAAATGTGCCATGCCCCAGTAGAGTATTGTAAACGCATTGGATTGGATATCATTTCCAGCCATTCACTCTCACAAACACAGTCATTCATACACCCAGCGTGACAGTTGAAGTGTCTTGCCCAAGGACACCGTTTTCATCAACCACAAATTGTACAAGTTGTTACCTGAGCTCAAACTCAAACTTTTCTCACTGGAAGTTGTTAAACACACGTACACATGAAGAATAGGATGCTAAAAAATGCGTTCGACAAGTGAGGAATGTGATTTGACTCCAGCTAATAAGTCCGTTGTGGTCTGAAAACAGTAGAAATCCGGATAATTTAACCTTTCACCCACTCAGGGCCATCCACAGAGATATTCAAAGACGTTACTATTCATTCACTATAGCTTTAATTAACTCCGACAACATGACTCCAACTCGACAGGGCCAAAACAGTTAAGATGGAGAGAAAAGCTATAACATACTGTAGGGTAACTGACCTCAACTTAGACGCCCTCCCCAGCCGTCACACACGCAGAAGGGAGTTTTTGGCCCTGGTTCGCACTCCTGCCGACCAGAAGCTCATCGGTTCAAAGCTCGGGTCAGCCAACAGTCTTTCTTATGCAGCGCACCATCAAGTGAATCTCCATTAAAGACGGTTTTTAATTTACAACATCAGGCGAAAGTCGACCAAATTTGATGCTAGTATAGTGTTTTTTGTCTCGCGGCTGGCCTGGGAACGCCTCGGGATCTCGAGAGGAGTTGGAGGAAGTGTCTGGGGAGTGGGAAGTCTGGGAGTCCCTGCTTGGACCTCTGCCCGGCCCGGATGAGCGGAGGAAGATGGATGGACGGATGGATGGACTCAACTTTGGCAGTATCGTTGCCGGGTACTATACTGCAGGGTGATCTGGCTTTTAAGATTTTAAGCTGCATGCCCCTCCTGAAAACTTCAATGAGATTGGAGTGAGCATTGTGTTGAAGTGCTTTACCGAGCTATACAGTTAAAGACTTCTTCATGTGAGATTTTTACCAGCTAGCTCATGGGTGGCGGGAAAATGTCCAGCGTTGTTTAAAGCTAACCTAAGATAGTCTCTGCGGTAAATAATTTGCATAGTTTTACATTAGTCAAGTTGCAGTTTGTGAAAAATAATTGACAAATAAAAGTTGAAAATAACAGGAAGTAATGCTGCATTCTACAACACCTCCACCTCTGTGATGTCATCAAAAAGAGCCATGCTATCAAAAATGCAGACAATTTGAACGCAACTCACAGCTTTTTTATGACAGTTTAAACAATCATAACTATTGTATGATTTAAATGGATTTTGGCTCTTGTTTACAATCCGGTTGCTAAGTAACAGTTGTGGAATTACCTGTGTCATATTTGCTGGCCACGCCAAACCAGGAAGTGGCAGAATAAACGTCACCAAAATTGCCAAATTGGAGAGAAACAGACGACATATTTGGTAACATCTGAAGTATAATCATATTCCCTTTGTTTTACTGAAAAGTGTGTCTTACAGACTTTAAAGGCACACTATGTAACTTTTCTAGAGAAGGGGCTCTCACCTGCTGGAGCTTTGTCTGGATCGTTCCACAGGGATTTAAATACAAGTAAGTTAAATGTCCTTTTGTAATTTTGCAGCCAAGGTAAGGTCAAGAGAGGTCTTTGTCTATCATACATTCATATTTTAAACAGCATTATATTCTGTACAGCCCTATCCTCCATGGTTTTTGATTAATTGACCATTTTATTGTTTTTAGATCAAATATCCATGCACATATTTACAAATCTTAAACCCCCGTCACGCTTCTGTGCTTGAACCACTTCCACATCGGAACCTGTTCCCACAAAAATAAAATTAAGAGGAACAAATTACAGAACAGGACAAAGTCTTGGCAAACTTAAGTACATTTCGATTTTTTTCTCAATGTACTTCCCTCTTGGATTCTGCAGAAATGTGAAACCATTTGATTGTTTTCATTGTCTGCACACAACCTTTGACCATGTTACTAACCTTTCTTTTGTAACACAGAGGTTGTTCAAGGTTTGGCTATTTCAAAGTAAAAAAAATGCCATTACTGTGAACATGAATCAGATGAAAACTTACATGATTAATCGATAAGAAATTCAAAACCTGCACATTTGAGGTCACTTTCTGAATATTTGGGACCGTCCATCGATGCTAATAGATTCCTGCTAACTGACCAGGGACGGGAGCCAAAGAAATTCCCAACCCTTGAGATAAATGTGTACTTTTATGACAGGCTGTACGGACGCACTCCAGCGGATCATAAAACGGTGAAAGCCAAACTAATTCACTTGTGTTTTTCGCTACACGGTTGGTCTGAGGTAGTGCATGATAAAGATGTTGCCAGTGAAGCGTGGGCCGGCTGCGAGTTCGTGATATCAAGATATAAATACATGTGTTTGTTGATAGCACCTTTTACTAGGCTTGACAAGAACTGATAACAGACATGTGGAAGGTTCTGGGGTGAAAATGCTGGTAAAATCTGATTTTCCTGACCTAAAAGCACACAAAAAAGACATTTATTCTTCAAACAGTATGAATAAGATTGGGTTGTAATTCACTCAATTTTAAATTTTGTTTCATATTAGTCAAAAATTCAAACCACTGTCACAGTCACATAGTTTATCTCGCAATGTTTTCATACATTTAATCTGTTTTAGTGCAATACAAATATTATGTACTGATGGCTCCATCTAACCCGGACCTGCAACATGCACTGGAACGGTGTTCAGACGAGTGTGAAGCAGCTGGGATGAAGATCAGCACCTCCTCCAAATCTGAGGCCATGGTTCTCAACTGGAAAAAGGTGGCTTGCCCTCTGCGGGTGGGTGGGGAGTCCTTGCCCCAAGTTCAAGTATCTCGGGGTCTATTTCACGAGCGGGGGAAGGATGGAACCTGAGATTGACAGGCGGATCGGTGCAGCGTCTGCAGTGATGCGGTCGCTGCATCGGACTGTTGTGGTGAAGAAGGAGCCGAGTGGAAAGACAAAGCTCTTGATTTACCGTCAGTCACAGATGGTTTCTACCCTCACCTATGGTCATGAGCTTTGGGTAATGACCGCACACCACTGTCACAGATACAAGCCGTCGAAAGGGTGGCTGGGCGCTCCCTTAGAGATAGGGTGAGGAGCTCAGTCACATGGGAGGGGCTCGGAGTAGAGCCGCTGCTCCTCCACGTTGAGAGGAGCCAGCTGAGGTGGCTCAGGCATCTGTTCCAGAGCCTTCTGGACGCCTCCCTGGGAATGTGTTCTGGGCATGACCCACCGGGAAGACCCAGGACACGCTGTAGGGACTACATGTCTCTCAGCTGGCCTGGGAACATCTCGGGATCCGCACGAAGGAGTTAGAGGAAGTTTCTGGGTTGAGGGAAGTCTGTGAGTCCCTGCTTAGACTGCTGCCCCCAGCGACCTGGTCCCGGAATAGTGGAAGAAAACGGATGGCTGGACAAATATTATGGTATGTACATTTATCAATGATGTGTAGAAGTGAAACAAGTGTGTCCTTTGTGACAAATGTTTAACTCTTTATATGTTGATCCTAATCATTGGAAGATGTGTGAATCCCAACAATTAAAAAAAGGTGCCCTGATGAAAGTCGTGTTGGCCGCTCCACAGATCTGACCTGTCATTTGTCCTGGTGATTTCCAATGTGTCTAATACATCTTTCGAAATAGTAAACTTAAAATAAGAAAAAAGTGTTATAGATCAAACAGTTCCACTTTGTGCTTATAGAGGGAGGTCTTTGGTTGGTATAAGCTGACACACATTTTGGGCTCGTGCATGACATAGAAACACGTATACAGCCTAAATGTAAAGGAGAATTTTCATGGCTTTCACTCTAATCTGAAAATGGCCATGTGGATGGTGCGTCAGCGCTTGGCCTCAAACACAATGAAGTCAGAGTGAGTGGCCTCATAGAAACGGCACTAATAGCCCCCCATTAAAAGTGAACGTGACCGGAGCGTGGCTAACGTGCTATGTCAGCGTTCACAGTCTTCACCTGGCTCTGTGGGCGGCAGACCTGCTCACGTCCGTCAAATACACTGACCAGAACCTCCATTTCAATGTTTGATATAAAGGCAGTGTGAGGCTTATAACACATGGATTTACATAACATTAGTTTATGCATATTTTGACATATTCCATCATAAAGAATGGCCTTTAGCGTTTTGTGTTTGGACAAAAAAGTGTTGTCATGGGAACGTCCGAGATTTGTTTGTTTTTGAAAGTTCTCCATGAATCAATTCACATTTTTTCTTACCAGTTTTCAACCTTTTTTATTTACTAATTTACTGCCTTTATTCTATTTTTATACAGAGCTTTCACGTGAGAAATCAGCATTATAGGGTGGACTTTATAACTTTTCTGCTTGATGGATTCTCCTCCCGAAAATGTTAATGCTATGCCTTAAATGTGATTAAAAACAACCATAATTGAATAAATGTGAGATAGTAGCACACATCGTTGAAGATTAATCTCCATGGAGTTACATAGTGCAATGTAAAGAAGACATATTATGGAGTATTTACAGATCATTTTACATTTTGTTCATTGTAAACCAGAAAATTGATCTAAAAGGCTTGATAAAAGATGGTTTTTTCATTGAAGCAAGCAGCAGCATTTTTATTTGTGTTTTTATTGTTGAAAAATTGCTTTGGGACCTTTTTTTTTCCGTTTAAGTATGCCATCTGCCAGCTCAATATCGCAATCCAACAAATTTTCTCATGTACGCCTTTATCTGCTTTAACACTTGCTTGGACATGGACACTCGGCGCGTCGCTTCGTTGGAGGTAAATTCTTGAGGGAATGATCGGAAAAAGAAACATCCAATTACGCCGTCACAGCTGATGGATTGACTTTTTAAAACGGGAGTAATTTTCATAACTCGCCGTTATCACTGAAGTCATTAGTGCTTAAGTCTGGACTAAGTGCATCTTAAGTGTGGTCTGTCAGTTCAGGTAAAGACAAGAGGGCAGCGGTGGTTAACATCACGTCTGCTCTCGTGTGTGTGTGTTTGTGTGTGCGTGTGCGCGTCTAATCACTGAGCCTCGCCTGAAGCTCGAACTAATGAAACCTCTTGGATCTTATGTTTCTATGAAGCTGTCACGCTCCAAATTCACTTCCACGAGAACAAATAAATGGAGGCTAATTGGGGCGAGAGGCGCAGACGTGGCAGCACATGGCAGCGGTGACCTTTGAACCCGCGGCCCGACCGCTGGAGAGAGCCCTTCGTTCTGTTTGTTTCTATTGCGGTGTCACAGTTTTTCCACGGGGGACGCGCTGACATTGAGACGATCCTCGCTCATGTCGGTGAAAGGAATTGCAGAGTTGCTTTTTCAGTTAAGCATCTCGAGCCGCAACATTTTCACCTTGAGTAAATTAAACTGTTTGTAATGTCCAATGTCCTGAGTGTCATTCTATTATATGAGTTTAAGTTTTTGAAATTGAAATGGATTTTGTTGGACTTAATTCTACTTGATAAATTCAAGTTTCCGCCAAATGACTCCTTCCCGATTTGAAGGACTTTTTGAGGTAGTTTCTACGTACAAAAGCTGTAATATTTGTATTTGTATTGCGCTGTCGGCACGTCAGATCCTTCAAATCAGGAATAGTTATGCCTGAAACCCATGAAAATCAAATAAAATTGCCAATAATTGGGGATGGGACGAGGCACAACTCCCTCAAAAACGTCACACACTTGAATAAATACTTATTACTTTTTCACAGGACTTTTTAGTATGCTATGTAATCGTGATATGTACTGTAATTTACTGCTTTACTGGTGAAAGCAAAACTGGTCGGTTGTATATTCTATTAGACAAATGTTTGTGTAAATGCTTGCTGATTGTGTGTGTCTCTGTGTGTGTGTGTGTGTGTGTGTGTGTTCAGAGAGTGGACATTGTGAGCCGATCTTACTGTTGACTGGCTTCGTTTGCAATGTATAATTTATTCCTGTAAATCAGGACCTGCAGCTGGATAATCTGCTGCGAGAGACGAGACACGACGAGAGATTTTGAAACATGAAATTATGCCGTTTTGTTCACAATTCTGATGTGTTTCGTTGTATATTTTGGCTGTCATTGTTGCACTCTGCTTTTTCAAACAACAGCAACTTCTTCTCTAAAAGGTGAAACTCAAGCGCCTGAGCCAAACGCAGAAACAAATCTCACAAGATCGTTCTCCACATGTGTGCGCAATCTTGCGGCGGCTACATCTTGTGAAATCTTGTGGCGCGAGATCTTGTCCCATCTTTACCAATAACACATCTTCTAGAAGCAGAGTCGGCTTTTGGCACAGACGAAAAGGCAGTCAGACACTTGATAGAGAATATATTTATAAACTGGCCTTTCTTTGCCAGAAAAGCTCTCAGGACATGGACAATCTACCTTTTTTTGAAGTAATAGTCGGTACATAACATACAGTAGAGAAATGTTCAGATGTATTTTAATTCAAATGTGTAATTGCAAACACGTGCATGATCAGGCCTTTTGACGTAGAATCATTTGCCCTTTGAAAACTTTTGTGCTCCAATAAGACAAACCACAACCAAATTTGCCATCTTAAGACTGTTCGGTTTATCGATAATCGTGATTATTCAGGTCACAATTAAGTTAAAATGGTAATGGGTTATTAGTTGATTATGGAAAAGTTGTGGCCGAATTATTTTGACTTTATTTGGTGTATTTAAACCTGCTGTACATATAAAGTATAGTTTTAAACCAATCGAGTAGCTATTTGTGGCGACATCACACTACATACACGCATTCCAGACAAAGTTCATGCATAATTTACACAAAATAAACAACTTTTTTTAACCCTCTAAACATAATACAACAAAATAAAGGTGCTGTCATTATATTTTTATTTGTCAAATAAAAACAATTTTGACATGTTTTTGCCCAGTGTTTTCCTACTGTGCTGACAAACAGGAAGTTAAATTATAAATAAAAATATGCTACTCTGTTAAAGCATTTTTAGTACAATTTGAAATATACTGCATTTTGGTTTAATGAGTGGTCCAACCTGCCAGAGTTTTCATTGTTGTTTCGGGTGTCAATAATCATCAATAATCATTATATAGTTTTTTTTTATCACTATAATTGTAACACAAACATTGGATATTGTGTAATTCCTAAACCAAATTTTCCTGCTTTGTGCATGAAGTGGCAAATATAGACTGCTAGTTGTTGTCATTGCTTACACATATTTTTTTAATTCATGCTTTTGATTTTTAATGAGACAAACAAACAATAACAACATATACAATACATAAAAAAGACAACAACAAAAAAGGACAGAACGACAAAAACACACATCGTTGATATAATTGGAGCATTAGAGGTAACCATAGACGTAAATCTAAACTCTAAGCATTAAAATACATTTGAAATAGTGAGTGACATTGTGCACCTTCGGGAGATTTGATCCAATAACGCCACGAGAACCGGCGCCCAGTCCGGACTTAAAAGACTGGGATTCCAAAAGGAGAAAATCCATAAAGAAACAGTTCATAAAATTGACATAAGCCTGATTCACGGTGCACTTTCACTTCACAAGCTCCAAATTGTACTCGAAATGTTGAGTTCCTTTGCCAGAATTTGGCCGTTTTCAGTTACTATTGTGTAAGAAAGTCCAACCCCACATGACTCTGGCCGCGCTTTAGTGGTCAAAGTGTTTTCTAAAGAGTCGTTAGATCATGTTTGGAGTTTAGATATGATCTTCCAGTAAATGTCTTAAACATGTCAAGTGGAAAGCTTGTCATTATTTGGAGGTTGTTATGTTTTATGTGTGCGTGCATGACTTCAGATGACTGCTAACCTTTACGTGATCGCTGGATTCGTCCCACACCATTTCACTCAAAAGTCCAAACAGTTTGAGGAAATAATTGTCATGTTTTTTTGCGGATTTGGTCGTTGTGCACTTTTACAAATTCAATATTTTATTTGGATGAATTGAATTTGAATAGATGTGTGTTTAAATTCCTCATTACAAAACTATTTCTTTGGCATTTTCAAATATTTGTGCAGTTTGAGAAAGAAAAATACTAATTGCGATCATTTCAGTCATAATTTAAATCGTTTTTGGTGTTTTTAGTAACTCTCAAGCATAATTTAAATTCAAACCTGAGTTCAATTAATAGTTTTGATTATATATCCTCAAAGGAAACAATTGTGATCATAATTAAAATCTGATTAATTGCACAGCCCTATTTTCAGATGTTTTCTTTTGTCATATGAAAGTCTGCACAGATTGAAATAATTGTTGAGCAAATGTTATCCAGATCACGGCCTAAACTGACTGACATTGTTTGGTCAAAGACTCATTTTCAGATTGCAAATGACATGATGACATAAAACACATCTGGCTCCGAAGCTTTTCCAAACAGATTATGAAAATTATATCGTAAAAAGACTAGTCTAGTTGGTGAGTGGTTAGTCCTCCTTTCAGCAAATATGTTAAGGGCGTAAAGTACTCATATTACGCAAAATGTCCTTAACCCTGTTCTAACATTGTTCTATCATCAAAATCAGACCTGGAGTAGCATTTAGCTTCATTTGCGCTAGTTTGATGAATCCTGGTTAGAAAATCCTAATTCCTCCAACAGTCAAAAACATTCCTCTTTGCAGCTCCGTGACAACTGACGTTTCCTCAATAACTGACGTTTCCTCAATGGCTGACGTTTCCTCAATGGCTGACGTTTCCTCAATGGCTGACGTTTCCTCAATGGCTGACGTTTCCTCAATGGCTGACGTAGCTCTGACTTGAGAATCTTCTCGGCTGTTTTTAAGTCCATAAATCATCGCCATACTCGCTCTGTGAACTTCTGTCGTCTTATCATGATCAGTACAACTGCGTGCTGAGACCAGGAAGTAAACCATAGGCCTAGTCTCTGAAATATGTATCATCAACTGTTGAGTGGTGGCGCCATCTACTGGCTGCATCAAAAGGAATTACTTTTTTTTTTACCGCACACCTTGGAATAAAAAGACTGCTCCGCCTCCAAAAAATGTTTTGCGACAAGAGCGTTTTGAGCAATGGCATCCACCCCAGCGTCGATGGAAAACATTGTCTTAAATCTACTGTACGCACTGTAACTCAAAGTAAATGTTCATTTTATTTGAACTTGTGCATTTTAATAGACTAAAACAAACTGAATGGAAAAAGATGGCATTTTACTTCACTCGAGTGGTTTGTGACGTCTTCTGGTGGAGTGCAACAACAAAAAGCTTTAAATTCACTGCATTGTTACGGCAGGAACATGGCGAGCGCTGATTTCCATGTGGTTGATCCTGATTGGTGCAGACAGCGGCGTGACTGACACTCTCTTGCGATATCTCCAGTTTCCCCGTCACCTCTGAGCTGGAGACACTTCACATTCAGACCTGCTCGGACTTTTAAACAGTTCAGTCCTGCGATCCAGAGCCCTGTGTGCCGCCGAGTTATGGGGTCTTTGTAACGGGGACAATTCACAACCCACAGGCCCAGAAATACTCAGAACACAGTGTAATATAGTTAAGATTTCTAACTGAATCCCATCCCAAACCTATTCAAGTTGTTCCTGCTCCACTTTCACTTTTTGCTTCTAATTGTTGGTATCACAGCAACATGTTTTTAAATATGTAGTGATTAACGCGGACTTCTATTTACGTTAACAAGGAAAATTAGGTGACAAATTGGACAAACTTTGGACTAGAAGGGAACATTTTTCAATATGTGCTGTAACTGTTTTTTTTTAAATTTGCTCTCTGTGTTCATTTTTGTTCCGTGTGTGTGTGTGTGTGTGTTTGTATATACATATAATTATATATATATATTTTTATAATAGCTTGATGGTATGTCCCCATCAGTGCTGAGCGGATTGAGGTTTTGATGCTGACAGATATCGAAAAGTATCAATCCAGATGAAAAAAATATTGAATCTGTCTTTTAAAAGTGCATTATGGTTATTATGATTATGATTATGATTATGATTAATTAATTTTTTACAATGTTCCTATTTTAGTTTCTCTGCACATGTTGTTTTAGACACGTTAGTGCCATTTCCTTAGGGTTTTTTTGTGTCCAAACACCTTCCACGGCAGATTGGACTGATCCAGCTGTGTATTTGATACTTTTCTTTGACAAATAACTGTTTAGGCTAGTAGTGTTTTGATTTATATATTATAATGTAAAACAACAAGTTGTAGTAATGCATATATTTCTTAAAAAAAAACCTTCCTAAGACCGCGGTAAATCAAATCGGTTTAGTTTGAGGGGGAAGTGCAAGATAATCCACATTGTGAAACTCACGCGAAACTCATGCGAACCCTCCACAAAAAAAGGGAATCTACGTGAGCTTTTCGTAATGTTGCCAGTATCTGCTTTTTGATCTTGTTCTACGTCTTAAAATATATCCTGTGACGGTCAAAGAACTTCCTGCTTCATGTCGGTTCCTGTTCAACTGTAAAAGCTCTTGATGTCGTTTCCTGGAGCGTATAAAGTGTCCGTCACCGTCACATCACTTAATATGGAGACGGCCTGGATGAACCCGACTCTCTATCAGTGCAGAGGTGTGAGAGCCGTGGCCTTTGTAACAGCGCGCATCGACACCTGCTATTTTTACCTCTCAGTGACAGGTGGAAAGGGACAAAAAGCACGCGGGACCCCTCGTACAGAAGAGAAACGGGAACTCTGCTGGCTCCTGTCCACGGGGCAGGTCTAAAACTAAATTTATCAACCGCTAATCCAGAAGCAGAAGTGCTCTGTGGGCGCGTTCACACTTCGTCCTCTTCTTTTGCACCAGAGCAGAAGTGAACCCTGGTGTGGTACGGCCGGACACATGTTGAGTGACGCTGTTTACTGTTCACACTTGTCCAGGTGAACCGTACGGACAGGACAACCGCCCTTTTTTTATCGGATCAGATCAGTAAATGTTCAGAAAAGGCTGAAGCTGCACTATTTGTTCAGTAACTTTACCTGTTTGGCTAATCTGTGGGTCATACTGAAAACTATTTGTGGTTTTGGCAAGTTTATGTACTTATCAAGGAGCTGTACCCCTTTTTATTTTTAGCTTTACCCCCAAAAAGATTTATAGTAAAAGCAGCCCTTAGGATTAAAAGGAGACTGTGGTCAGAATCAGAAAAGGTTTATTTATTTTATTTATGAACAAAATTCACAAACATAGGAACTTGTTTCGGCGTTAAGGTGCAACATGAAACAATGAACAGTAATAAAAACAAGATATATGAAGCATTTTTATCAGAAAGTATTGGTGCGCTGTAAGTATACTCGTTGTACTTTGCGATTATGTGATGGCATTGTGAATAATTAGGATAGAAACGTGTTTTTGGTTTTTTAAAAGTGAAGGTTTGGACTACTGTGGACTGTTTAACAAATGTTTTTAAGCCAGTAAAGTGAATTTAACTCTTGTGCTGGTTAAGAGGTTCTTACCCTGCACTTTTGCCTTTAAGGTCTCTTCCATTATGTTGATAAACAATTATTTTCTTTTATACCCACATTAATTTTTCCTTTTGGTTTGGGCAAATTACACCTCAGACGGCATTGAAAAATATTTCCTTAACATGGATCTGTGCCATCTGAAATCATAAAACTGTCTTTATGACGGTAAACTCGCAGCCGTGAGCTTCCTGCCGCAGCAGCCACACGCCTCACATTAGCGCGTGTATTTGATTTGGCTTTGGGGCTGCAAAGCTGTCATCTTAACGTCCCATAATGTGCCCCAAAGATCTGAACTCACGCGGCGCCCTCCGTCGTCGTCCATGCGATCGATGCAAAGTGGTTTTGCTCAGGAGACTCTCTCTGCAAACAGGGCAGCGCCGCCAACGTGGAGCGTGTCTGCACATGTAAGTGCTCGCAAATTCAATTAATCTGGAAACCAACACGCTCCCAAGTGGGTCTTAATAAATCTGACCTAAATCCTGCGCTTTTTTTTTCCAGAACTGCTTCATTTCACTTCAGTGTTGTGTTTTATTACCTTTCCCCCCCAGCGTCACGTAGTACCCGAGCTTTGTCATGCCAAGAGCTGCCAACAGCTTTCCGAAATCTCTCCGTCTTGACTGTCCCGTCGGTGGATGGGGAGATGGCATTTTGGTGGGGGTCTCGCGGCTGAATGGGCTCTTTGTGTGACCCTGTCCAACCCCGGTGCAGTCTGCGGAGTGTCACGCAGGTTCTTATCCGGACACGGGCAGAAATGACAGATTGCGCACAGTAAAGGGGGTAGATGCTGCTCGGAGCTCCCTTTGATGAACATGTACTTTAATAGGCGTCGTAGGACTTTAAATGCATAATTGGTTTGTAAAATGCATTAAGTGGTCTTTCCTTTTACCATTTTTAACTCTGGCACAGTGGCACTTTAATTGGAAGCGGCTGGTCTCGCTGGATGAAGAGGAAAACACTCGAATGTAACAAATATAACAAATGGTGTTTGTGCAATATCTGTTAAAGCATGTTTTAAGAGCGGAGGTGTGCGTTTGTGTATTTTAAGTGTTTTAAAGAATTGTGTTTAACCTATTGATTGACTGTTACTCGCTTCCTGTTCTTGTGTCCGGGTGGCAAAGAGTTCCCCCGTGAAACAAGCTCCTCTTAAGGTTCTGGACTGGACCAAAACAGGAAAATGCACAGACGGAGCAGGACGGGGGTTTTAACGGTTTATGGGTTTTAATTCTATTTGGGGTTTTTAGGGTTTTTATGCTGGTTTTTTAATAGTTTGTGGGTTTTGGTTTGTACTTGGAGGGTTTAGGAGAATTTTATAAAAGATAAATGTGTCGTCACTGTTTAGCCGCAATAGTTTTACCCATTTCTGCAAAAACAGATAAAGTCCGTCTGTGTTCTGCTGCTGGAGTAGAAGCTGCCTCCCGAGTTCCATTTTGCGAGAGTTTTTTTTGTTATTTTTATGTGGACCACGTGCTTTGGTGGTTTTTACCTTTTTTCACTGCACTTCACTTCACAGCGATTATACTGCTGAGGAAAATGTGGACGATATACAATAATAAACTTATTTATACCACTGACACTATGATCCTGAAGCGGAATTATGTCAAAAAAAAAAAAAAATTATTCTAAACGTACAATATCGATTAAATAAAAACGTGACACTGAACAAACAGCAAAGAGAAGAATGAAACACGTAAGTCGTTCATTTGTATCTATAATGAGTCATACAAGTTATTTATTCAACCGTCTACAGCTCAAATCTGATCATAGTGCAAAAAGTAAATAAACAACTGATAAATGTTGACCCCTCAAAATATAGTGTTCCATCTATTATTTATCAAACAATAAGTGGACACGCAGAATGATCCCGAACTAGTCTGAAGGTCAACCCCCAAAACTATTTGTGTACAAGCCGAGATTTAAAGATGTGACTTTTTTTATCCTGAGAACTGTTACTCGCCTCAAACCCCCGTGACACAAACTCTGCGGACCTTACCTGACAAATCGTCCTGTCAAGTTTTCACCGAGACAGAACATTTTTAAATTGTATACAGTACATCACTATTTCAGAGAGGAGGACGTAAAAGATTGCAGATGATGTTGATTTAACTCCAATTATTATCACATGCTAATGCTTTCCCATGTTGTAAACTCAACACAATATCTGCTCAACTGCTGCAGATATGTTGATGTTTCCAAGTGAATTATTTTAAATGCTAATTGGATTGATTCCTGTCCACATTTGGGACTATGTTGGAGGTTTATGAGGCAGCAATTCAAATCTAGCCGACTATAAAACCCAATGTGGTGGCTGTGAAGTAACGGAAACTCTGGCCAGTCGCTCATGTTTAGCGCCCTCGCTTAACTCACGCTGACAGGGAAAGGTGAGATTTGGTGCTGCGAGCTCGTTCAATCAGTGGGGCCATATCTGTCATCGCCGTGGAAACATACGCCTATAAAAATACAGCGGCCAGCAGCCCCAATGAACCACATCCTCTGCTCTCGGGACGTCCTGAATGTATGGTAAATATACACCACTGATAAATGCATTAGAGGGAGACAGAAGACGATTACACCCTTTCTTTTTCCAGACCGAATATTCATCACTTCATTCACCGTTTCAGAAGCTGGCGAGTTTCAACCTGTAATATAATTTAGAGGGACTTCATATTTGAACTGATAGATTTTTGAACTGCATATTTTTCTCATTGTTGAAACTGGAAATGGTGCTTGGAAAGAGTGGCTCTGTGGGTACACTGCTAAACCTTTGGGTTTCACGCACCAAAGTTTAGCAGTTCAATCCTTGAACCACCAGTTGGGTAAGACCCGGACCGGGGGCCAGATGTGGCCCTTTGACCAATTTTTGTTAGTCTTAGGCTAAATTGTCCCAAATAACCAAAAGTAGCACTTTTTACAGTAAAATTGGAAACAAAATCTGCCATCATATCCTAAATACCAAAATATTTTGGTGTGATACAGACCAAAGATTCATGTTTAAAGCCTCATTAAAAGTGAGGCCCATCAAAACTATTCACTTCATTTTTCATGTCATCTGTGGTCCTTCACTTTGTATGTTTCAAAATGTGCCCCTCGCTGTCAAATGTTTGGACACCCACTCAAATTAAAGGGATACGTACCGAAAGACTTGTGTCAAATAAGGTACTAGTATTCAGAAATGTATAAGTACAGGTAGAGTAAACTAAAATATAAAGCATTATTCCCTGCAGCTCTACCCTCAGCTCGTTTCTCACTATTCCTCCTCTGTACATGTCCAAACCCTCTCAATCTGCACAGATCTGACAGTAACTTCAAACATGTGTTTCTCTCCTCATTCATTATAATCCTTTCCATCTTGGTCAATAAAAAGAGAACTAAACAGCTTCAGCTCTGCCTCGTGTCTGAAACCACACTGACATATTTCGTGTCACCTTGAACACAACCCAGTCACATTGCTTCAGGGTGCGTTTACACTCCCTGGTTTGATCCTGTTCCCAGTAAGATTTCCCCCCTCTCCAGCGTGTTTTTCTGTGATTAAAAATGCACACTTAGAAGCGTTTGTTCTGCCCATCTAAAACCCTCTAAGTCTGTACTTTTACCTGCACGAGGCCGTCTCTCTCCGAGGTGCGTTTTGGCGGCATTTCCACGTTGGCGGTTTAAATGACTCTAAGTCTCTGTTTCATTGGGCACGTGAGCCCCCGATCATTTGCATAGACAATTATCACTGATTGGTCCATATTTGAGGTTCTTTATCTAGTTTGATCATTCATTTCCTCTTGTAGCTGTTGTAAATCTGCATCTGTTTGACTAAAAAAAGCTATACATTTATTTGTAGAAATGGTGTAAATAATATTTCATATGCGTGTTATGTAATGCGGGGGGGGCAAACGGGGGTATAAAGGTGAGCTCTTCAGCGCTGCCCTCAGTCCTGTCCTGGTTACAGCGGTAACTTGTGTAAGCGAGAAAGCCTTAAAGGGGAAGTCCATGCTAAACTTGCACATTTGTCGTTTTTTAATCATGAAATAATGTTTGCGCTTGTTTTTCACTGTGAAAGAACATAATTAAATCACCCAAAAAGTAAATTTGCCCAAACTAAGCCTGAATTTGTTGGAAGTGTGACACAGAATGACACCAAAACAGGACACAAACTCTGGTGGATCTATCGGTTCTCTATTCTCGATGTCACCTGTGGCTCGTGGTACGGTGGAGGAGCGAGGATTCTGCTGTAATCATCATATAAAGGTCAGTCATTTATGCAGAATAGACACATTGGAGCACATTGGAAAAAAATAAATAAATAAGGTTAGGGGTGGATACACCATAACACCGGAAACGCCGCCCCATGTGGATAATACCTGGTTCATACTAAACATTTTTCGGATTGGCCTCAGTTTAGCTTGTTGTGGACGGGCCGTCTCAACAGCAAAGTGACATTAAGATCCGGCCTTGTCCCTGTCCCAAAAGAGAAACAGTGATGTCATGTAAAGTGCTGCCAAATGTTGAGCAGGTGTGGCCGAGTGACTTTAGTGAGAACAATTTGCCGTGGTATCTTGACATTTAATTCATCAGTATCAGACTCCTGACACTGACAGGTCATAGAGGGGTCATGTAGGAGTCATAGAGGTCACTGCTGTGAGTGAAAGGGTGAAGGAAACAGACCAGACGACTCGAAAGATAAAGAGCCTGTTCAGTCTGTGCTGAACACGTCACAATATCCAACTTTGTGTTACAAATTGTGGGGAAAAACACTGCCATTTTACAGTTTTTGCGACAATTGACACAAAAGCAGTGAAAGAATCCCTCTTTGAACAGAAATGGTGGAATAAAGTATAATCTACCTTCTGTTTACAACATTATACTCAAACCGGCAGAGCTCAAGCTAAAGGTCAATCAGGCACTGCTGTGAGATGGAGGCAGCACAATAGGGTAAAACCACCCAAGACCAGAGAACAATAGAGGTAAAACGCCTCCAAACTGGGCCATCAAGTGACAACGCCTCAAAGCAGGTCTTATTTAGCTCAGAGCCATATCTTCTTAACCCAGTACCTTCAGATTGAAAAAGACTTCCGGATGGCAGTCAAAACATCTCGATTTAAAAAATGTTGTCCAGACGACTACCTTTGAAACAAATGCAGAATAATAATGACGCCTTCAAATCTACACGTAATCACATCATTTTTACAGTAAAAGTAAGCCCGTAATGTGCGAAAAATGTACCTCCAAACGTTTAGCGGCCCCTCTGTAAAAAACAAACACCCCTGTATTCCCGGACGAGTAGCCCAGTGCCCCGAGCCCCCGCTAATGCCTGTGGAGTCATCATTCAAAAGCAAGTTTATCTAATCTAAAGTCAACAAAGCCTGAGCGCTGTGTGGGCCAGATCAAAGACAGGAGTGACCCAGCCCGGGACGACGAGCCACGAGGACGTCCGATAACTGCCCCAGCTGCCCCGGGGGTGAAAGACGGCTGCCCCGGGGGTGAGGCGTCTCGGCGGTGAGGCTGGGGCTGCCCCGGGGGTGAAAGTCTCTGTGGGACAGGCCGGTGGCTGGGCGCGGCCAGCCCTGTCGAGAGGTGCCATCAAGAGGCGGCTGCCCTGGGGGTGAGAGGCGGGCTGCGCCCAGGGTGTGAGAGGCGGCTGCCCCGGGAGTGGAGGCGGCTGCCCCGGGTGAGAGGCGGCGGTGGGGTTGAGAGGCGCCCCAGGGGTGAGAGGCTGGGCTCTCCCGGGGGCGGCTGCCCCAGTGGGGTGAGAGGCGGCTGCCCCAGGGGTGAGAGGCGGCTGCCCAGGGGTGAGAGGCGGCTGCCCCAGGGGTGAGAGGCGGCTGCCCCAGGGGTGTGGTGGGAGTGCGGCTGCCCCAAGGGTGAGAGGCGGCTGCCCCAAGGGTGAGAGGCGGCTGCCCCGGGGGTGAAAGACGGCTGCCCCAGGGGTGAGAGGCGGCTGCCCGGGGTGAGAGGCGGCTGCCCGGGGGTGAGAGGCGGCTGCCCCAGGGGTGAAAGAAGGCTGCTGCGCCCAGGGGTGAGAGGCGGCTGCCCCAGGGGTGAGAGGCGGCTGCCCGGGGGTGAGAGGCGGCTGTCCCGGGGGTGAAAGACGGCTGCCCCGGGGGTGAGAGGCGGCTGCCCCGGGGGTGAGAGGCGGCTGCCCCAGAAGTGAGAGACGGCTGCCCCGGGGGTGAGAGGCCGTTTGCACTCACGGGACCTCACAACCTCTTACAATCCCTGTGCGTTAAAAGTTGAGCTAGCAGCAGGACGTGTACGATTTGCTGCTTGACTGTCACACTGCAGATTTGTTGACCCAGTTCATGGTTTTTATGAATGTATTTACTGGGCCTATCCACATGAAACAGAATCAGCACAAAGTTTAATGTCAACTCCGTCAGTGTAGGGATGAACAAAGGTGGAATTATTCTCTCGTAAAGGCTTCAGAAATTGGTGCCATTAGTCAATCTGGCAGACGTTATTGTTGTCAGTTGAAAGGACTGTATAAAACTATGAGATTAATTAGTCAAGTTTGTAATGCAATCCTCAACAAATAATGATAGAATAATGCATTTTTAGTTGCAGTATTGGTGGAAATAAATCTGCTTTCTATTGAAAAGGCAGTATAAATATTGAAGCATTGTAGTTAAAGGCTCATATACCTGATTTACTTAATATAATCCAGGTCAAGTTTAACTTTCTCCACTTTGCAAAACGCAAACGGGATTACGTTCCCGTGTCACAACAGTGCCACCTGCTGACCATATGTAGGAAAATATCAGAAATATTAGTAATACTTTGTAAGCATTTAAAACTGTGTCCAGAAGGTGGATGATAAATGTGGGATATGAACATGTGTGTGGATGCGAGTTTACACTAAAACAGAAAACCTTTGCAGAAAAGTGTTGCATATTTCCTTCGTTTTGGCTTCGATTGGAGATAAAATAGTATCCAGGGGAAATACTGCAATTTATAAATTCGTAATGTCTATAAAAGAGCTGAGAACTGCGTCAGTTTAAGCTTGATTCTGTCAGAACGGCCTTTGTGGTGGCAGTACACTTTGTTACCACTAGATGACAACAGAGGATTGAACATAGAAATATCTGACTGTTTTCTCTATCATTTCAACAGCACAGCTCAGTCTCTCTTAAAGACAAATAGCACTTACATGACACGTTTTATGTATTTATTTATTATTTTGTGTCCGTATCAAACGTAAGAACACTCAAACAGGTCTTTTACTTCAATACTGTTATACTCCTGTGCAATACTGTGACATAATGTCAATCATCCCTGTGCAATATTTTGTGAGTGTTATTATTATCAAGGTTATAAGAGTTTTCTTTTTCTAAGTGATCTGTTTTTAATATTATACTGTGCATAATACGCTTCTGCACCCTTTGTTCCAACACTGAAATTTCCCCATTGTGGGACAAATAAAGGTGATCTTATCTTTACTACTACTACTACAACTACTACTACTACTACTACTACTACTACTACTACTACTACTACTACTACTACTACTACTACTACTACTCCTATGTTAGCACCCACAACTCGTGAATTCCTCCTCGCGTTTGGAGGAGCAGAGAGGCGACCAAAGTGCAGCGCCCGGTGATCCATGTCCAGATCTTTGGGGCACCGGATGAAAAAATGAGTAGAATGTCTAGAACCAATAATGAAAAAAAAAACTTGACAACTTCCATTCACCGACCACCGAAGCCTCAAACTATTTTGAGCTGTGATTCAATTCTGTGATGCGGGGCCAGTGACACCCACATGGATCTGACGGTGCAAATATTGGACTTTAGCTTCTCCCCAGAGCCGTGAAGTTCATCTGAAGCAGCTCCGCGGGGTTTGGTTTTGGATCTTAGACGGACAAACGTAAGACTGGGCCGAACTATCACGAGGCAGATCTAGTTTCAACATTTAAATTTGAATTGAAATTGTCCGCATAGATTTACAACAGCAAAGCATTCATAACACGTGGGGGGGAAATGTTTTGACGTTCCGGGTCAAAAAAGGGGAAAATACTTTGCTTTAAAATAGATTTTTAAAATGTCTAGAACGTGTTTTACCCAATTTTCAAATCGCGAAACAAGAAAGTAGTTATTTGTATCTATTTTAAATCCCACCGTGTAGGATTTCAGCCCAAAATAGATTGAAATAAAATGCATTTATTTTAGAAGCGCTCAGCAGTGACTTGAAGGAAATCGTTCCTCTTTCATTGACACACACGAAAATACCACAAAAGCACAACTGTGAATGAACGAAAGTCCTCTCTGCATTTGGCCCATCCTTCAGTGGGTTAGTTCAGTCCGGACATTTGGAGGATTTTGGTGGGAACCCATGTGACCTTCTTGCTGTGAGGTAAGCTTCCAATTGCTTCCAATGCTCAAAGACGAGGAGAACATGCGCACCATAAATGTCCCATCCACATTCCGACTTGAACCCAAAACTCGGCCCGCATTGTCTGCATGTCAGCTGGTGAACGTGGCTCTGATTGGCCGTTTTCTCATATTGGCCCAAGATGTTTGCCTTCGTAGCGGGCGGCCCCCCTGTTTCCAAGTGAAAAACCTGTCTTGTTCAAACCAAGCAAAGAAGTACAAGGCCTCAGAGCTGGCGGTGGTCCAACTTATACATGTTCTGACAACAAAATGATCCCGGCACAGTCAAGTGAAGTGGAGTTTAGGATTACCTTTCAGTGCATGGACTCCACAAAAAACATTATTCTGCCATTATACAAACATCTTCCCTGTTTCTTTCCTTTGCATCAGTCATTCTGTCAGGAGCACTTTTGAACAAGTCAAGTCCCATTTCAGGAGGAGGCTAAGTTTTGGCTCCAAGGTTACGGCACGGTTTCACTTTGACATGTCTGATGTTGAAGTTTAAAATTTAACTTGAGATTAAATGGTGTGAGCAAGAATCAAGGCAGAACAAAGTAAAATGTTTACCTCATTAAACATCTTTGTACTTCTCTGTGAATGTTAAATGTGGATTTTTGAGGCATTTGAAGTGTCCGTCATCGCCCCCTGCTGTCTGTGGGTGGAAAACCAGACCTTTCCTGGGAAATTCTGGCTCTTTTTATATATATATATATATATATATATATATTTGGCAACGTTAAATGTTTTCGTATGTGATTATACTGTTCAATAAAGAAAAGAAAAATAAATGAGTTCTGCTTTAAATGCTATGACCTAAACCTTTACTTTATTATTAACATTTGAGTATGTTTTAAAAAAAGCGGTGTGGCCAAATCAACCTTGGGGAAAATGAAAAGTATTATATCAGGTAAAAGAATTCTCAAGCTTATTCACTGCTTGTTCACGCTTCACATTCACATAAAAATTGGAACTAAACTAAACTAAACCAGGACCAAACCAGACCAAAAGTGTGACTGCACCTCAAGAAACAATCGCGCACTTTAATTGTTCCGGTCCAAGTTTGTATGTGTTTGTAGAGGGACTTCTGAGTAATACAAGAACAAAAAATGTCGTCACACAAACTGGCCTTGGCACCTCTTTTTTTCCCTCAAAGGCTCATTTCCCATTTGCGCGTGCTAAATTAGCATCATTTCCCATTTGCGCGCGCTAAATTAGCAGCATGACCAATGATAACGCGCTGGGGTCAGAGCAGCAGCACTAACGCCCTGCAAATGTAGGCGCTTCACGGGGACTGGCCTGCTCCGAAAAGGGTCGCTGTCATTTCCATATAAATAAGTACATGGGGGGATACATGCATGAGCTCTGTGGAGGGGCGTTTTATCAGTTTCAGTCGCACAAAGTCGTGTTAAAACGGACCAAAATAAAGCCCAAAAACATGAAAAATGATCCTATTTGCCAAACATTTATCAAAGATGTGCATTTAGTTTTGGTTTTATTAAGTCAATGTACGATTTAAACTTGTTGTATGTTAACATCTTTATAGTTTACTTCAATTTTCAAAGCTCAATCAATTTTCCATGTCAAGTTCTGACACACAATTCATACAGAAATAGATGAACCTCATTGGTAATCATCTTCAGTCTTAACGTTCTCCATCTGAAGTTGAAGACAGGAGGCTAATTACTTCTGACTTTCTGCATCTAGAGAAAACTAATGATGTGTTCTTTGTGATAAAAGGAGCGTGACATGTCGTTTACTTGTTCATCCCAAAATATGGTGTTAATCAGCCGTGAGGTCTCAGGAGAGAATAACGAGCTAAATGTGACCGACACTTCAGAACTAATGTGTTGATACGACTCTTTAGATTGTTGAAACCTGTGAGAGATTTTCCCCCTGCAACAGTTGTTATGCTCGTGTCGATTTCTGCACTGGCTGGAATTTCCCCCATTGTTTCTCAAACTGTGGTCCGTCTACCACTGATGGTCCGAGCTTCTTCTGGTGGTACGCCATAGGTTCTAGTCTAAAGTAAAGCCAGATTTCAGGTATAAAATGGACACTAAAAACCTTGAAAAGCACGTGCACATTCGCTGTGAAGGGGCTTTTCTCACCGCAGACCTGACTCGTAACGTTTATGGGTTTGTCAGGTTTTAGCTTTTATCTCCATGGAGACAAGCATGAGGCCGCCACCAGAAACCCCGCGCGGTTGTCTTCTGCCCTTCTTTCATTGTTAAAACTACTGTGGCAATAAAGGTCAAATATGGAATTTTTCTGGTGGAGGGCGATTTCCCTACTCGTCTCCATGGAGATGTAAATGCTTTGCCTGCCATCTTCTACGGTATGGCAATAAACATATTTATCTTGCATTCATTAAACTACCTTCAAATACCTTTCAAACACACGTATGCATTCTTACTTTGAGCAGAGTCCACAGATCTGAACTGTAACTTGGCCTGCTGGTCTCCATGGAGATAGATACATTAAATGCCATACTCAGTCACTCAATAACATCTCCAAGGAAACAAGGAGGTAGCATGCCCTACAGCAAAGAAATGAAGTTTGGTGGCTGACAAAAGATCCTACGCAAACCTTGAGTAATTATATTTTTCGCATATTTAATCCAGGCATAAAACGATCTGTTATTAGAAGTGCAGGTCCTTCGTACTAAATCAGAGAAAAGGGGCTGCGGCTGAAGGATAAAGCACATTAGGGGCTTTTAAATTGTAAGATATTTCCGAAAATGCTCAGGCCTTTTTCGCTGTCGCCAAAATATCACTGATTTTGTTTTGGGACTCTTGGTTTGGTCCGTGTTCCCGTCTCGGTTCAATCCTTGTCTAGTCCAGATTAGTTGTATATCTAGTCCCAGTTTTGGTATAATGTATATGTGTACATGTATCACGCCATAACTGTGGAAGAGCGCTTATGGAAGAAGGCTAAACAAACGGGTGTCGAATACTAGATCTACTTTAACCGTAAGCGCCAAAGACAAAAACTGAAAACCGTGTGAAATTAATCATAAACGATATTTCAGGGAGACGAGGTAAATATATTTCATAACTGCTTTGGACGTGTCGATTTTCGTAGCCAACACAGATTCCAAGGACGTGTTTTTTCCCGCTTCCTCTTTGTTATAAGAACTGAGCTGACATAAATGAAGTAGCTCAACCTCTCGTGGCATACGTTTTACATAATCCAAATTGCTTGCCTTTATAATAACTTCACCAGATTTAAATTCCCTGTCGTCTCGAGTGTATGCCTTGCGAGACACTTTGCTGATGCTGCCCAGATTCATAAAGGGCTCATTAAAGGGCCATATCGGAGCGTTTTCTCTGAAATATCGGGCAATTTTCCAAAGGCATATTACAGCCGATGGACCACTTGACCTCGCGACGCCGACGCTCATCTCGGGCCATTCATCCGCCGCGTCGCAGTCTTCAAACTTTTACCGCTTCGCCGTCCGCTGCTACTTTACAATCCGTCTTCCTCGTTACTCATTTCCATGCCGCCAAACCCCGCCGAACGTGCTCAGCGCAACACGGAGAAACAGCCAGGCGGGTTCATGTCGCTAAACGTGTAATTACCGGAGGAGTCTATTTGCATTTTTAATTACGCGGCGCCTAATGGGATTCTGGGCGCAGATATTGGGGTTGGTTTTAATGGCGCAGACTATGATGGTTAATTAAAGATACACTCTGATTGCTTACAGGAATCTAATGAGACGTCTGAGAGGATGGATGAGTCTAAAGCAGGTGTGTGTGGTCAGAGAATAAAGGTTTAATGGCCAACGAAGAAACATTTTGGTCCACACACTCTGACTTTTCTGGACATTATAAAGTCAAATGTAATATATTTGGAATGAATAATACACTTTACTTGTCCATTTAAACTTTTCTCAATGTGTTTAAAGTAAAGTACTCCTAATGTAACATCCAGGGGGAAATTGTGCTCGTTTTGTCACTGTATTTTGGTTGGATTATGTAACGCCTGCGGGAGGGGGCTGTAAAAGCGGGGGCCATTTTAGCTGCTGTCAGTTGGTGCTCGGTTGCTGAGTGCACATTGTAAATAGCACATCGTTTGCAATTTTTCTGGGAAAGTCGGGGGGGGAAAAGAAACCACCACCAAAAGCGTAATGTTCGACTCGGCCAGCATGTTTTTGCAGTAAATAGACAGGATGTTTTGTCCTTTTCCAATAATATTTTTTAACCAAACAGCTCAACAGCTCCCTCTTTAAAATTAGATATTATGTCTCTGTACAAGCAAAATATATATGTATTGAAAGAAAACATTTAAATAACGGCAACATTTGCGATTTAATGATTGTGATTTTGATTTGATTGTGAAATGAGATGAATGAGAGTGTGACAGCAGGTGAAGCTTCTCGTCCTGAAACAATCCCATACAAATACAAAGGAGCTCTTCGGTCAATCACATTGATTGTCAATAATCTGTCGTCCAAAGATAGTTTCCAGGTCATGTAAAATGTGTGCCGTTCTGAATTAAAAAAATCGACCACTTTTGACGACAACTGAACCTTTTTCTACAATGGAAAACTTCTGGACAAATGAGGAATTGCACTAATTTACTACCACTTTTTTGTACATTTCTTCTTGTTCATCTTATGAGTGAGAACAATCTGTGACATTGTGAGGTCATAAGGTCCGGCCCGCTATAAAGATTGTGTTGGAAAAGCCACCAAATCCAACTCAAAGCTGACAAAAGCAGCCCCAAACGTGCCCGCTGTTCCTTCCTTCTCCTCCCTGAAATATACCGCAAAAGTTTTGAAAACTTTGGAAGAACGTCAAAAGAGCTGAGTTGGGAATCAATGTCCACACAACACCAACACCCACCTCCGCTTTTCAATTTCAGCCTGAAAACCTCTTCTGTCATCCCTCGAAATTTCTCATCAGTTTTGAGCCGGCTGTGGCTGCGTTTCAGCCCACCTTCCCGGAGTTTGCACTGCTCCGAGTCACACTCAACACACGTCTAGCACATGTTGTCCTTCATCCTATTCTTATTATATGAAGTCTGCCGCTATTTCACACCACCACAGCATATTACTTTTACTTTTACTACTACTACTAGTGCTACTTTCAAAAAATCTTGTGGATTTCATTGCCCTTTTTTCACTTTTGGGATTAGTATTTCACATTTTCTAACTTCAAATAATGTAAATTCACTTTAAAACGACGCCTCTGTTTTCATATATGCATTTAGGAATTGGAGCGCCCTCTCCTGTCGGCAGTGGGAATGAACAATGGCAAAATAAATAAATAAAGCCCATAGTCAACGTGACGGCGAAGCTAATAGAGCCAAGCGTTTGTTATGAACCCAATTTGACCGCAGGACAGGTCTGTTTGTTGGTTTATGGACTTGAAGACGGAGTGATATAACATGATCAGAAAAGTCCGTTTCGCACACAGGATCACTACTAATGCCACTACTACTACTAATGCCCCAAATTGAACTCAAATTGGAGTAATGTAACTTTAAAATATTATTATTCAAGTAGAAATATAAGTGGTGGTCCAAGAAAATAAGTGTTTGGGGAAAATACTATCCAGATAAAAGTAGTAGTAGAAGAAGAAGTATATACTATCTGAATGTGCAATGCAAGAACCACAAACTTTAAATGAATACCTTGTCACTTGCAGGAAAAGTACTCAAATATTTCAATCATGTAAGTGGACTGTCAAATATGTAGTAGGAGTGAAAAAATGTAGTTGAATGTTACAATTTTATTATAAAAGTTACTCAAGTAAATGTTCTTGGATACAACCCACTACTTCAGTAAAGAACACGTTGACTTTTACGCTGAAGTTTGTGGTCGGCTTCTACCAGAACGACACAACTACACAACCATTTCTGCCTTCTCTCCCTTTCAAGGCATCGCTGGCACATGTTGTCTTGACAGTCTTCCATCTTATTTTCTGAAGTGTGCAGCAATTTTGTTGGAGCGGCGCGGACGCACAAGCAACGCGACCTGACAGCAGCGCTGATACAAACGTGTTGTTAAAGAGGTCGGGGCGCTCCGACAAACAAATTAATGCTATTCTCAGGAGTGTTATTAAGAAGTGGAAAAAGCTCTCACATGCAGCTTGACAATAGCGTAAGAGCAAAACCGAGGGGACATCAATATGAAAGCTGGTTGGAGTACAAAATAATAACATTATAAAAGAAGAACCCTGGGCTACTGGAATAAGGCCAGTATTGATTTTAGTTTGGAAACAAATGACTGATAAGGCTGCAAAAGTCAAATAATGTGTCGAATAAACCCATCTGTGCTCGTTGGTTGTGTCGTGGTTTAAGGATTTGTGAATATTTTGGTTTGGTGTCATGGGTTTGATTCCCCGGCCACTTTGCATTGGTGGCTCGCAAATGTTTATTTAATATATTTTATCACAATCAGGATAAGGTTAGGGCTAGGAACAGTTGATTTGGTTAAGGTTAACCAGGTCTCGACAGAACTGCATTAAAAAACATAATAAAAAACATGACACTTCCGGTAAGAATCTAACAATGACGTGCAGTCAAGGCAATCAAGGCAAGCAGTGATTGACCAATCAAATCTAAAATTACCACGTGTCATCATAGCTATATTTAAATTGTTCCGAAATATATCCAAATAAGCCTGTTTTCCCCTCACTTCTGCTGCAGAAAGTTGGCTGAAGTCACAGTGTCTTTTAGTGGCCTCTACAGGCCTCTGAGCAGTACTGCGGGAAGCTGTGCAGTCTGTGCAGTCTGTGGCCGTGTTCAGAAATAAATGAAATAAACATTTTCTATACCTAAAAATGGGGATCGGCTTCACTATTTATTTGTATGTGAAGGAATGTTTGATGTGATGTAAGTCCGGGCGACATCGGCCAATCGATCGAGGTTTAGTAGGTGGAGGCTTTTCCGTCTATGAACGCCTATGGGCCCCGTCATATCTTAGTAAATTGCTCTCCGCTTATGTTCCAAGTAGAGAGCTGAAGTCCACAAACCTGCTGCTTTTAAATGTCCCATGAACTTTGTCTGTTGCTGCTCCCAACTTATGTCACTAACCATAGAACTGCACGTAAACATGTATATATCATTATTAAAGACCCATACTTTTGGCACTAGACTTCAATATCCAGGTGCAAATAAATGTTCTTTTTAATGGTTTATACTAGCTCATTTTAGAAGTTTTAGAAGTTTTCCTGGACAATTATGTGTGCTCTTTTTAGGTCTAAATACAGGTCAAATTCAGCTTGTATGTAACGTTTTCCTGACCACCATTGTTGCCTTCTAAAGGGTCTAAGTGCAGTCTGACACTGTAAAACACGGGCCCGTTCCTAAAGTCCTTAAGTCTATTCATGGGTTTGACGCTGTATCTTTTGAATGGGTAAAGGTTTTCACAAAACCCTTCACACCAGGAAGGAAGAATTTGAATGAAACCCATGAATTCCTGGACAGATCTAAAAGTGGGTTTTAAATCTGATCTTTGACAGTCAAACATTTTCATGGCGGTCCAAATGTCAGTTAAAGAAAGAGGAGTCAAGTGAGGAAGCTGGAGGATCTGACAGTTCCCGTTGGCTGAGGGAGAGCGGAAGGAATGTGTGAGCGGACAAAGCGTGTAATAGCGCTGGCTCCCCTCCACGTCTGAGCCGCCATGGATGACTTATAACAAGACCAATCCAGATGGGATCAGGAAAATATGGGAAGACTAGGGAGACATCATTTTAAATAAATTTTGTTACATTGTTTTAGTCCTTTTTTCGCTCTCTTTCTATGTGGCAATACATGCAGCAAATGTACTAAAATCTGCAGGAGATTAGGCGACATTTTCTTAAAGGTGCACTGTGGAACCTTTCAGCTGAGGGGTTTTCCACCTTCCACAGTCTATCTCACAACGGTAATAAAAACCACAGCAATGACAAACATAGGCACAGAAATGCAAAAATAGATTAAAAAATACTAATGCATTGTGCCAAGAGGAAAAAAGATGGGTTTTAAGTTCACACATTTCTTGAATGACAGGTATTTTTGTAAAGAAAAATAACATAAATAATAAATAAAATAGCTTAAAGCAATCACATCTACATAAACTGTCCCTGGATGAAGTGGGATAAAGAGACAATTTTACTATAACTATTTTAATGTTCCACTGCACGATTTTGAAGAAACATTTTGAAGCACAATTTCTGCTTGTGGATGTGTGCTGTCTTACAACTTTAAATCCCTCGTGTCTAGTGCGACATCCATTAATCACACAAGCCGGAACATCATGCGGTCGACGCCCGGCTTTGGAGTTTGAAGAGTTTGTGTCGTTCAGTTTTTCACTTCAAATGACACTTTACACCTGTGGAGGAGTTAAAACACATAATGACACTGAATGATTTGTGTTTTTAGATTCTCATCAGTGACTTGACCTTTGCATCAGATACAGCTGTGTTCAGACCAGGACGTTGCCACGGAAACCGGAGAAAATCACTGCATCTACCTCGTTCACCTCCACGGAGCGACAGGAAATGACAGAGAATCAGAGCGTCAGCCGCACTGTCTTCTGATTGTGCAGTAAGTTCATCAGAAACAGCCTAAAATGGAACAAAGATGGCGACAATTGACACTATTATTCAAGCATTTACTGTATGTATCTGATAAGGTTAAGGTCTTATCAGGATGAAGTACTTTCTAGTAATTCATACTCATCTCAAGCAGATTTGTTTGTGTAAGGTCACATAGGAAGGCCAGAACATGACAGAATTTAACATTTAAAAATAAGAGAAAATATAATAATTGAGTATTATAAAATATATAAATAAATAAAGTCAAAATAGAACTTGTGGTAGCGACATAGACTAAAATTAAGATCTTGACTGTTTTATTTTATATTAATAAATGTTAATATATAATCAGCCAACAAAAATGGCACTTCTACACTACTGTACAATCTGTTTTTCACAAGTACAGTATATTATAAAAGCATCTATTCGGGTGAAAATGAGTGGAAGTTTGCAGTTAGCATGCTAATGTGTGTTAGCTTTACCGCGAGGGGCAAAACTCGCTCTGGGCTTGTGGGTGGAGTTGTGAAAAGCGCTCATATAAACTAAACTCGGTGAATATTTACAGGACGATTGCTGGGAATGCGTTAGGTACAGGTGTAAAGAGTTTAAAATGAACCACATTTAAATAGCATATGACTCTTGCCGATCCAAATTCATTTCACTTGCAGCAGAAGCTCATTCAATTTGGTTATCGCGTCGTTGGTGGCGCACTTCTGCTATAGAACCGAACAACTCGTAATTAATCAATACAGGAAAAGTCAAGAAGTCAAGAAAAAGTACAGTAAATTTCAGATTTTCTCCTCTGTGCTTCCTAAATGGAGATTTATTTAAATATGTTGAGCACAATCCACTGATGCGGCGCCTGACATTCTTTCTTGTTTCATTGCTTCATTGATGAATCGTGAACTAACTGTTTTGCGACGCGAGTGTGTTGGCTGTGCGTTGGTGGTCCGCCGCTGCTTTGATTCGTCTTCCGAAAAGGCAGTTCTAAAATTGAAATTATCCTCCATGTGAGCTTGGAACAAAAGTCTCAGGTTAGAGCTTTAGAAACTACCAACATCTTCCATTCAGTTTGAAAAGCAGGTACCCCCAGCTTTATGTGCAGCCTGTTGTTTCCTCATGTGCCTTCACTCACTGTCATGAAATCTAAATACGTAATCCACAAAGTATTGCACGCTGTGACCCAAAATGTACAAAGTCTGGTGGGATTATTCTGGTAACAATGTCAAGTTTTCCAATGAATTTCAAATGAGAAACTAGTCATCGTTGCCTCATAACTCGTTGAAATTCATATTACAAGCTGACATTCAAACCCTGTATCCAATCAATAGGAACTAGCTCCATTTTCTCCTGAAAAGGTTTATTTCCATAGAGAATACAGCTGTTGTGAAAGGGGAGTGTGACGGTGTGACGTGCTGACTCTGGACCACTGAGCAGATTATTACACAATTACAAGTGCAACAAATATGCGTCACTGACAAAAATCTGAACAGAAATAAACCATGTTGCGTCTCGATTTCAGTTGCTCATGACAGACTTGGTCAAACTAAGGAAAATGGCGTCAAGTTTCATCATTTTAGAAAGTAGCAGTTTTAAAGCGTTGCACCCCAAGTGGTCACTGCACACGCTGCAGGCGTTCTGCCCGACTCACGCTGTTTCGTTTCTTCACACAATTCTGCTGTGGGCCAAAATTCAAATCAATAAAGAAATGAATAAATAAGAAAAGAGTCATTTTGATTTGGATATTTTGTACTAAACATTTTGAGAGTCAATTTCAGATGACTCTATAACACTAAAACAAGGTGGAATACAGAATGAAGACATAACATTTTCATCATGTTTTTAGTTGCCCAAATGCTTTTGTCAATATAGACTAGACCCCTCACAAGGGATTATTCAACTGATGCGAATTTATGCTGTATGAGTTTGGTTTTATAGTTTTAATCCTGGTCTAGTCTACATTTAGTCCCAGTTAAATCCCAAATTTGAAGTGGTAAATTGGCAATTATTCACATTATACATCATATAGTTTCCTATCACATTATTATTCGTTTGAAGTTCGAGTTTGAACTGTTCTGTCAGAATTGTTCAATCACACGTGAATCTTTACACTACATTAGCTCAAAGATATACAACTTTCTCGTCAGTGCCAAATGTAAAACGAGGGAAAAAAAAAAAGATCGTCCTCCACTTGCGTACAATAGTAGAAATTAAAAGTTTGTCCATGACTGAAAATATCCCTGTCTTTTTTGGCCCGTAGGCTTTATTAGACAGGACAGTTCAGCGAGAGAAGGAAAGACATGCAGCAGATTGTGTAAGCCAGGATGTGAACTCACAACACTGGAGCCTGGCATATGTGCTGCCACCTTAACCGCTCAACCCCCGGGCCGCACATAACCATGTCTCTTTCAAGCATAAAACCTCGATTTAACTGAAATACGTCCTGAATGTTTAAGGTGTGTTGCTCTCGGCCATTTCCAAACCTTCATTACTATTCCTTGTTTATTTGGGCAATTAAACGAGCCTAATTAGCCACCGTCACCGCAATAGATGATTATTTTTGTGTGTTTTCGTTCAAAAGAAAACACACAAAAATAGTTTCGATAATCAGGATTTCCTTGCTTCATACACGAGACAGTTCAAGTGGATTTGCTCACTACACCTTCCCATTTCTGCGGCGCAAATGTCCGTGTCATGGCTCTTCACCACAAACCTGCCTTTTGCGTCATTTCCAAAAACCACCCCCGTGTTTGGGTTACACTGACCGGTCGCGGCGCACACCCCGTGGAGCATTTCAGGTCAGAGCCGGAGCCACGTCAGCAGAAGCGAAAGGAAGATCAACACGTGAGCCGTCCACCTGTGTCAACACTGGAGCATCTGCGCTTCAACTCCCGACACACCTGTGCACCTGCGTTTGCTTCACATTATTTCAGAGGCCGACCAACAGACTCCGCTTTCACTCCTCGCCGAAATATATTACTCTGCTCCAAGGTTGGCGGTGAATCTGCCCACCCAGCATCCAAAATGTGCTGCAAGTGTCAAAAAAAAGTGAAAAATTATACGGAAAAAATCACGAAACTACTAAAAAACAAGATTATCATTCTGAATTTAAGTTATTTTAACTGACGTAGTAAACTATGGGTACTATATATTGTCATAACTCACGTTTTTGGAGGAGTTAAATGTCGCATTAATGCAAAAGTACACACCCGATGGGCTCAATTTATAAACGAAACACAGTTGGGCCAAATGTTTTGAATGTCAGGACTTAATACGCATAGAAAATAAGTCTGCTGCCAATGGACATACGCAATATATTAACACAGCAGGAGATATTTTACCTAAAGCTGTGCTAACGCGTATGTTCTTCCAGCGGGCAAGGTCTCCCATTGTTCCGACATGTGGACGATAAAAGTGAAGCCTGTCTGATATTAAAGCTGATTTTACCAGTGAGACAGAGCGTTTTACAGCTTCAGAATGTGATTTACACTGCAGGTGATCAGGTTAAGGTACATTTGATCAAGGCCAGCGTGAAACTGGAACTGAACTAAACCAGGACAAGAACAAGAGACCAAGCCAAAACCAAGTCTGCATAATAAGAGATAATAAGAAGCGTGACTTTTATGTAACTGGACAGATTTATTCCTTTCCTGTAGGAGGTGTCTGTAAAAAAAATAAAAAAAAAAATAATAAATAATAATAATAATAATAATAATGAATAATGATAATGATAATAATAATAATAATAATAATAATAATAATAATAATAATAGTAATTGCTAACACTTCAACCTTTCTATATGATTATCAGTATTATTATATTATTTATTATTATTATTATTATTATTATTATTATTATTATTATTATTATTATTATTATTATTATTTTATTTAGTTGTTTCCTCACTTGATAATGAGAAAAGCGTGTCTGAGCATTATCGCTGGTCACGGTTCACAGACACAGCAATAGAATGGAAACAAAACAAATATTCACACCACTTTGTCCCTTCTTTCCCTCTGATGTCGCGCCATGACAGAGAAACGACACTTATTCTGGGATGGTCATAGTGATGGGTGATACCAGAGGCGTTTCCTTCACTACGATACCAAGTACTGAAACCATGGTAAGTATTGCAATCTGATACCAAAACCAATCAGCGTTTCAGCCTCTGACCGTGTTCGAATCTGGACTAAAAACAGCTCTGTTCAGCCGTGGGTGTGACTGAAATGAATGGATCTACACTCTTCTCCTTTAAATGACACTTAAAAATGCTTATTTATACATATTTAATGTGGTGTCGTTGCACTTTGAATTGCTTCGTGTAGAAATCAGGCTCTACAAATAAACTTGCTAATGAGATTTGTATTCAAATGCAATGAAACGCCTCCGCAAAAATGAATGTTATCTTTGCTTGACCTGAGCCTAAATGTTTATATATTTTCCGACAAATGATATATTGAAACAGTGTGCTTCAGAATTTGGTTTAAATAAAGCTGTTGTTTGCATGAGAATTTTTACTTTTAGCAGTACGTCAGTATTGATATATTGATATTTTGGTATATTTTGATCCACTCGTCGCTACCAATGCAACACACTAAAATAATTCTGCCTCATTCGTCCCATTGCCCTGCTATCACCATGCTGTTAAATTAATGTTGTGTAAAGTCATTTTGTACCAAGATTATAATGATAATAGTGCATTATCAATCATTTTGCCCATTATCCAGTTTGGCTATGGGGGCAAAATATGTAAAAAGTCATGCCGTAAAACATTTTGGTGTCCATGTTAATCCCGGTGTTTTTATTATCTCTCATCTCTAAACCAGGGTGAACTCGGCGTGTGTTGTTTCAGTGCGACCGCTTCCAAAATCTTTGTGACAAGAAACATTAGGTAGTTCAGCTCCTGGCACCGCTTTGGGAAATAACATGTCAGCTTGAATGAACATTATCTGCTTTCAAAAATACAATAACCAATTTCTTTACTTATTAGTTTTGTTTTGTTTTTGAACATACTGACAAAGAGGGTGGGAAATTCAAATGGCCCTGCGCCGTGTGGTGGGGCTGTCATTGTCTTTTCAAAATAAACTCGGCAAATTGTATTGATGCAAACGTGAAATAAATCAGTCTCTAAAACAATGCATTCGTTTAAAGCAGTTTATTTGGTTTTCAATTGTCTGCGTTCACGGAAAAGGTAGAGTAAGTGGTAATGATTGTGCATCTGGTTGCAGTTACAGTGGTTTGTACTTGGCAACTGTGACGCTGAGGACAATTATGACGCTCATACATACCTTTCTTAATCTAAAATAATGCGGATTGATATTGGTTTCATTTACAGACTGGAAAACATTGATGTAGGAAGTTATGCCAATTAATTTGAGCTACCTATCAAGTTTTGTTTCATTTATTTCAGGAATCAGGATATATTTATTGCCATTGTCAACAAACAGAATTCATTATTATTATAGTATTTGCACATAATGCTCAAAATGTCCCGCCCCCCCTTGTGATGTCATCTGGTGGTATGGAACTTTTAATTCTGAACATAACTCTCATCCATAATATCTGTCCAATTCCATTCAACTCGGCCGTGTAATTAAAAAGTACGTTCATTTAGTATGATAAGAATGTATCGCTCGGTGCGACTTAAACTGTTGAATTCACTCTCTGTGCGACTAGATTTAAAAGGACCCATGGCCATCATCAAAAACGTGGTTGTTTCATTAATCTTGTTTCTGCGCTCGTCTTCTCTGAGCACTCAGAAAATACTCTGTTTGAATGTTCCCCGGATGGTTGCGCGACAGGTATAAAAATCTGGACTCTCCTGTAAACCATCACGTTCTCGTTCTCTGGTCACATTTTGTTTACCTCGACCGCTCTATAATCATTGCCATTTATTTATATTTTCATTGTCCATTCCCACTGTTGACAGCAGAGGGCGCTCCAATGCCTAAATACCTCATTGAAGAGGGAGAAGTACTAAATGAAGTTTCCAAACGTGTTAGAATATGTGAAATCCCAAGGTGACCCAAAGCAAAAAGCCAAAAAGAATGCATAATATGGCTACTTTAAAAAGGAAAGAAATTGTAATTACTATGTTCTAGTTTCTCAAAATGTCCCCCCAGCCTGCGTGCGGTAGAAAACAGCAGATGTTGTTGAATTCGTGAGATGTTGGGAAGATTAGAGGAAGTGGAAGAGGCAGGAAGTCAGGGGGTGATGGATCAAAACACACCCACAGATGATGGATGACACTGGGGCAGAGGCAGAGCGACTCGGGGTCTGCCTGCTGGAGCCTCCCACACATGCAACCTTATCCCCCCATTGTTTCAGAAGGTATCTCCAAATGACAGTCGCTTTCGCTGCAGGTGGAAGCACAGAAATGATGTTATTTTCAGGTCCAGATTGGGTGGGAAAATGGTGATAGCTCTAATCGAGTTGGGCAAAATCCATGGATTTCTAATTCTTTCTTAACTGTATTTCATTTTTTTCCCCCTGCAGTTGGTGATAGGAATTCCATACTATTACACCAAGCAAAATATAAGGATCAATCTTATGCAGGGCAAAGAGAATCATTCCCTAGTAATGGAAGAGTGTTTTTTCATGTCATTTTTCAAGTCCTTCTTTCAAAAGAAATTAGTTTGTTGGTCAAGATGCTCCGACATCTTGAGGGTCACTGTTTATATGAGCAAAACGGCTCAAATCAAGATATCTCACAATTTGTAGTAGATCCAACTGATAATTTGAACTATGAAAGTGTGGGCTTGAATCTGTGCGGATGCCTCGCAGACTGCACACGGAGCAATTGCGTTGTGGAGATGGCACAAAATTCCAAAGCATTCAAAGTAATGAGAGAAGCTCTGAAGCACTGCTGCGGTGCTGCGGATCGGATTTCATCAGTTTACATGAGTTTACGAGAGTTCTTTTTGCATTTGTGCTAAAACGGCAATTCCTGGTTTTCAGTCATTTAAGTAATTCTTTCCTGATTTGAAGATTTTGTGAGGACCTTTCCCCATTCAAAAGGTATCATATTTTCACTTGAATTGTGCTATTTATGCTTTGGCATGAAAACGGTTCTGCGTTTTCATGCCAAAGCCTTTAAATCATGAATGAATCCTTATGCCTGGCATATGGAGACGACGTAGCTGAATCCTTTGTGTACCGATTATGGAGAAAAAAATAGGGAACACAGCACAGCCCAGAGTGAGCATATGGAAGGTAATGGGAAAACAGTCATTTAGAGAATGCTTAAACATGCATGCTCAAGTACATTTTCAAGTAAAGTAGCTCAAGCTCAAGCTCAAGTATATTTGACCTAATATGTTTCCTTTAAAGCACACAACATACAAGATATTTGATGTACTGTATTTTTATATACTGTAAATCAGGGCCAGGCTTAGAAATCAAGAGAATCCGAAATGATTTATACTTTTTGTTTATTGTAACAGGTTTTGAACCCCCCCCAACCCCCTCAGATCGCTTTTTTATCTCACGCAGATTGAATCGTTCGCTTTGTCCACACCAATTTAAAGGTGCTCATCCTGTTTACCAAAATAAAAGCATTACAGGCACATGACTAATACATTTCTCCAGTGTAGCATTAATACAAATATGTCACAACAAATGTAATTCTGTGGAATATTTCCGGCAGAACCACGATGTCTCCAAGGGGACAAGCAGACTTCGGACATCGGAAGTTACAGAGTGCACCTTTAAAAAGAAAAAGAGTTGGAAGTTCTTCACGCATGACTCATTCAACAGCTTTTCCGACCGTGATGGACAATGATTTAACACATAATGGAAATTTGATTGACGGTGTAATTTTAACCTTGGAAACCATTATATCTGTGCCTTACATGACACAATGCACCATACCTACAGCACACTCCATCTGGTACTTTGTTGTTACAGTGACTTCAGCCCCAGCATTGGCATAATCATAACCATGAACTCAGCACGAATAAGAGTAATTACTGTAATCAGGCGTCTCTGTGGGCTGCCTAATATTGTTGAGTACCTCAGACACATGCCGCGCTAACATCCCTGCTATTTACTTTAGCTCTTATAGCTTCAACAACCTCAAGAGAGTGGAAAAAATATCTCTAATCAGTACTCTGTTGGTGCTGCTGGTTTGAAATATAATTATAAGAGCATTACAAAGTGCTGAGAGCGGCTAGAACGAGCGAGCAATGGGGGAACAGCTCATCGTCTGTGTAGTCATTTAACATAACTGCAAACTCAAGCAGCTCCGGCCTCTCGCGGTCACGTCTCCATCTGGTGTTTTTGTGTCTTTGTGACTGACGAGGAGAGGAGAGGAGAGGAGAGGAGGGGAGTGGGCTTAAGTCCAGGCCGGCGCTGGTACAAGCGAAGGAAAGGGAGAAAAGAAAGTTTGGTCGGACCGCAAATGATGACTGGTGTGTTATTACAGAGCCGGTGCCACATCCTACACAATGGGCAGCTCTATAAAAAGTACAAGCCTACGGGAACAGCGGGGCGAAGGTGGGGGATTCAGAAATAGAGAACTGAGGCGAGGGTAAAGGACTCTGAAGAAATGGTCCGACTTGAGAGCATCTATCAACTGTGAGGGTTTGTCTTGTAGTTAGTGGTGGAAAGTGACAAATTGCAAGTCTTTAGCGGACGCCAAGGGTTTTCTTCCGAGATTGCTCTGTATTTGGCTCCATCCATCTCCCCATCAACATTAGAAACAACAACCAACTCATCCACAGTTCCACCCAGGCCAAGCCGTTACTCAACAGACCACAGCAATGTCTTTTTTTGTTTGTTTTTTTACAGCTACTATTACTGTAATATTGCAACCTTGCCCGCACTGCTTTGAGAACAATAGTTTACCAATGATTAATGCCTTGACAAAAGCAAAAATAACGCATTATCGGAATGACACAGGCAAACGTCATAATACTGTAACTGTCCCAGATTCATAAATAACAACAAGAAGAGGAGACTTTCACAATTCAGTCGCACTTTGCAGGAATGCAGAGTCATAAAGCATTTTCTGCAACACATAACAAGGTGGTGGGTCTCTGAAAACCACATCCAATATATCAAAATGTGGGCAGCCATTGTTACTTTTTTTTTTTTTTTTTATCCTTCGCTGGTCCCAGTTATACTTCTTATTTATGTTGTTTTAAAGTTGCTCTATGCGCCCAAGTCGTTAGTATTCAAATATGGGCTCCCTCTCTGTACGGTTTGCCAAGATTATTTTATTTCCTTTTCCATTTTCCAAGTCTCTCTTTAGTAGCATAGTAAAGTAAAAACTTCCACTATAGAGCAGAACTTTGCTGTTGTATTGGTTCCTGCTGTACGCTCTTCCCCTCTGGCAACTGACGAAACAGCAGGTTCCAGATCCTGCTCGGTGGAACTGGAGAAGAGTCAAACTGATGGAACTGGTCCAAAGTTAAAGAGATGTTTCCTTCTGGCCACACAACATAATTCATCCTAATTTGGATTTATTCCAGTCAGTCCTTAAACTGTGCAGTTGGATTAGCACCATTTGCTGCAACAGCCTGCACTGAATAACTCCAATAGTATGAATCTGCAGACCCGGAGGCTGCACTCAGATGTCAGGCACTCAGATGTCGTGTCCAATTGATGACTTTGTAGAAATGATCAAGTCAAATGCTACAAGGTGAATTTTATTAATATATGCAAATCATAACCTATTTTCAATGGGCAAAAGATCAATAACTCAGAATTATGGGTGGTTGTAGATGAAAACACATCATGACAAGCTACTGCTACTTTTAGTTTTTAATAAGAACTATTGCTCTGAGACTTAATCTTCACTTTGCCCCATGTACAGTCTGTGCTTTGACCCCCTAAAAGGTTTTGTTTCCGGGGGCGGAGATTAATGTAAAAATGTTTTTGTATTTTCTGAGCAAATGTCGATTTTTTTTGTTTTTATTATATTATTTCACAATTCAAGTTAGGGCTAGGATTAAGTTTAAGGAGCAGTTAATTTGGTTAAATTTAGGTCTTTGGAAAGGGAGTCTCGTCCCGCACTGAAATGCTGAACATTAAGGGAGTTGTTATTATTATTTATCTTTTTATTACATACATATTGTTCAAAATGGGAGACACAAATGCATTTCAGATTTAAATCTACAAAAATGTGGGAGAACCGTAGAAAGAAGACGGGACACCTGAGTCTGCAGATTCTTTTAAAACAACAATATATTCTTACAACTACAGTACAAGTATCTTAATCAATGCAAAGTTTATTACAACTTCTTACTTTAGATTCATTTGATTGAGGATAATGCATATTATTAGGTGTTTATGTGTAGGACCCCTGTGAACCTGAATGCAAGTCTTGTTTTAATTAAACGAAAAAGTGGATCCAATTAAAGCCAATTAAATGAACATCTCATTACCAAGGGGAGAGGTAGTGGGTGGAAATCGTCTTCCTCCATTAAAGATGCGACCCTTTAAGAACAAGTCGAGTGGGAGTGTGATAATGAGTTCTCATAAATCAGGCAATTTCCGTACCTGTACTCCAGATATAAATGACATCTCCATAGAGTTTTGTGGCTACTTTTTAAAACCTGTAGCCTTGGTATAACCTGTAATAAAGTATGTGTATTGAAAACTTTTTAAAAACTACAGAAGGTGAAAGATAATGTGACTGATTCAAAGGTCCAAGAACGAGTTGACGCGTTTATTTGTAGAGCACAATTCATACACAAAGAAATTCAAAGTGCTTTACATAACATGCATTCAAAATCAAAATTATCAAAAAAAAACGTACTTAAAATTTACTTTAAAAGAGAAACGTGCAGACAAACTCATTTCAGTCATATGCACAGCTAAACAGAACTGTTTTTAGTCCAGATTTGAACAATTTGGTATATATATATAGTATAGATACAACATTATAAGAAGAAAAGCTCAAAAAGGTAAATGATGATAAACAAAATCATATGATTTATGCATAATAATAACCTGAGGACTTTAAGGACTAAACCCAAAACTAAACCTGGACTAGATCAGGACTAAACCAGGACAACAACAGGACCAGACCAATGCCACGTCATGAAATGGGCTCAATTTAGGACCAAATCAAGTGTTAACACACAGCATTAATCATACAAACTGACCCTAAAACTCTCCCTGCTCTTTATTATAGGCTATAAAAGACAACAGCTCCCATTGCATGTTTGAACATTTTGGCATTTCGGACTGTAAACTTCATCGGCCAAGTAAATTAAACTGTCCCCTTGTTTTCAGACAGCGTCCTCCTGAGTATGATTTCAATGCACATTTTGGCAGACAAAGCTTGAATTAGATATAGCTGAACTGAATAGTAGAATACAGGAGCTTGTCCGTAAACAAAACAACTCTTAACACGTGCACGACCGTGAAGAAAAGGGTTTGGGGATGACGGGGTGATGTCAATAAAACTTGAAGAAAACTTAATGGAACAAAATTGCGGACATTATGAAGTTGGTTAGTGTACTGTAAGTTGTCTCAATCATGACTCAGTTACTAAAAGGGCAACTTAAACCCAACCAACGCAGCGCCATCTGTCATAAACAGCATATTCAATCATCAGCCTGCTCTTCTGTAACATCATCCACAGTGAGACTCCTCCACACATGTCGTCACAGTCACAGCAGCGGGGCAAAGGCGCTCGATCCGCTTCAGCCTCGCTCGGGCGGAGGTGTGTGGGCCGCATGCAGGATTAAAGGGTCCCGATCTGGACAAGTCGCGTCGCACAGATTCAACACAGGTTTTTGAAGCGCGAGACCAATTTATACGAAGCCGCACCGAATGTAGACGAGGGACGATGACATCAGATGGTCGGGGGCTATTCAGATTTAACACACCAAATATAGAGCAGCGTAATTTGGAATCAGGTAAAAGGGTCTGCGACTCTTTTGGTAATAGTATTTGAGCGCCAAAATGTGAAAACAAAAATGACTCTTTTGACATGGTTTGTCGTTCCAAGATGGCCGCTGCGCCAGAGAATTTACATTTCTCTTTAGTTATTTTAACACTATAAACAACAAAGACAAATGTATATATTTTCCTAATCAAGGTTCAGTTAACACACTGCACTGTTCCAAAAGCCAAATGTGTTAGTTTGTTTTTTTTACAATAGTGATAATAATAAGTAAAATAAGCCCCTTAGCATTAGCATTAGCCTATATAACAAGATACATAAACAGCATTTTCAGACAATCCGATATCAGATTATTGTGTTTTATATTCCCCAACTTCCCATTACATTCCTACAACAAATATATTTATACAAGAGAAGAAAACAGGAACTAAATTTACTTTTACCACATGATAAGGAAAATAGTGAGCAAACGCACTATATACAGGAGACTGACCCGGTGAGTACCCCGAGCCGCGCGGGTACAATGGGTCGCATTATACAGAGAGTCTTTGAGGAGGGATCTGAACGGACTAAGTGTGGTGGACCGGGAAACGACAGAAAACTGGTAAGGAGAGAAAGGTCTGTCCATAAAAATGACAAAATAGGGGGGAAAGTTAGCAAACATGACTTTTGATGGAACTACAAATGTTCCTCTGGCAGAACTGTCCTGAGATTGTTCACAAGCAGAGAATGAATGCGGTCCCTGGAATATCTATACATGACAATAAAGTATTGCAAGAAAAATACCTTGAAAAACACGCATTCTCCACAGATTTGACTTGCGACTTGGCCTGGTGGCGTCAACAACTCCATGGAAACAAGCAGGTGGCACCCGCAGAAAAGTTAACTAGTTTGAAAGTTTGAAATGTGCATGAGTAGAAACAACAAACAAAGTAAAATGTTTGTCATTTTGAGCTAAAACCTTTTTAATTCAAATCTTCTCAGAACCAGCTTGAAAAGGACTTTTGGATCTAAGTTGAAACGTCTTGATTTTGATGACTACCTTTTGAAACTTTTGAAACCAACAGAGCCACCTATTATTTTGATTAGTCATTTATCGTTTATTTTTGATTGTGTATTTTCTCCAACTGGGTTTTTACACCTCTGGCACAAAGGTGTGGCACAAATAAAAGTTCCCTCGCCCCCCGCGCCTTGACTGGCCTCGTTGCCGGCAGGGTTCATGACTGGTTCACTGTGCGCTGCTTCTGCCCGGACTGACGCAGGGCCGATGCCAGGCTGCGGTTTGGAGAGAGCAGGTCACTTCCAGTAGGCGTACAGCGAAGGTTGTCTGGACACTGTCAATTTGGCCTTTCCTCACAAATAAACCTGAGCTGGTAATGTTGACTTTCTTCATTCAGAAAGAGTGACAGGTTACACAGAACAGAGCTGTTTATTAGTTCGCGGCAGGTGCTGTTGGCCTTCGTTCTCAGTCATGACGTGAAATGGGTTCAGTGTAAAGACAGAGACAGTTTACAAGTTCTGTAAAAGCCCTACCGCGTAACATTTCAGCCACCAGACAAAGTTACGAGCCAGGTCTGTGGAGAGGCGAGCGCACTCACAGTAAGTACATGTTATCCAAGGTATTTCTACGGAATAAATCCACACGTTATCTTCGTGTTTTTACTCATTTGTGCTGAAATGTTGCACTGTGCTTTTTCATTGCGGTAAAGCTGTTGTCAAGGCGACTGAGATACTTGCGTTTCACATTATAATTACTTTTATACAGGCTCATGAAGTGGAATCCTCTGCTGCTGTAGGTCTTTGTTAAACCGCCTAAGAGCTTTAAAACCAAATGATAGTGTTTCTGTTTGTATTTCTCCACTAAATTCCCATTTGTGCAGTTCAAAGTCAAGAGTTTTTTTGTGTTTCCAAAGCAAACTTGGCTCACCTCATTTAGCTGGGTCAATCCAAAAGGCTTAAGTCAGGTTTTATCACAGCATTTTTACAACAGGGGACAATTTGCACTGACATAAGAAAGAGAAAACCCCAAATTAGTCTGTTTGTGGCTGGAGTATTTGGTCTCGGAAGCATTTTTCCACAACTAAAGATGAAGAGATTCCACTTTACCCCAGTGGCTTTGGAAAGGTTTGATATGCATAGATTTGCCAACGGTCTGATATGATAATGTTCTTTTTCTTGTTTTATAGAATTTTTCCTCCCACAAGAGGAAAAGTCATGTACAAGATCACAAAGATAAACCAAAGCTATTTTATTTGGCCTAACCCAACTACGAGCGCCGAATATGAAACTATCCAACAATGTTATCTTTTGATATATCCACAAAATAAAAAGGAAAATATGTAATTATTTTTGATTGCTACCAGCAGAAACATTTCAACGAGCGCATTACATCTCCAAAACATTAACTTTAAAACACTTTAAAAAGAAGTTTGTGGATATATCAGAGAACATTCCTGGCAACAAATGCAGATGTTGGACCTGAAACAGTTCAAGATAATAATCAAAAAAGAATTAAAAACAAAACTGTGGCTAATACTGCAAGGTGAACAGGCGAGTTTTCTGACAGGATTTAAACAAGAGAAGATAATCTATGGCACAGAGGTCTGCCGATGCTGGCCTGGAGATCAGAATGCTCCTCAACTGCCTGGAGGAACGCTCTCTACTCTAGATGAACAGCTCTTCATCTGCCTGGTTGAATTGTCTCGCTAGATGAACTCCTCCTGAGAGGTTCTGGTCCCAAAAATGGAAGCGCGTCAGCCTGTCCTTCTCTGGGAGCAGGACCTCTCCTTCACTGTGGTTCTCCTCAAGGTTTGTACTTTCTCACAAAGGGTTTTTTAGTTTTTCCTTGCCGAGAAGGAGGGTCTAAGGACAGGGGATGCCGGGACATTGTTCAATCTGTTTTTCACTGTCGCCCTCCAAGGCTGTTGTGATTTTGGGCGTTACAAAAATAAATAGACTTGAATTGGTAAATTGTTCCAGAGTTGGGGGTGGGCAAAGCGACTGAAGGCTTGGGAGCCCATGGGACAGATGAGCCAGAGGTGTGGGCCGAGGAGGTGGGCCGAGGAGGTGGGCCGAGGAGGTGGGCCGAGGAGGAGCGCCGTGAGCAGATCTGACAGGTAAGGCGGCGCAAAGTTGCAGTACACGTGTTCCCCACTGACGCACTGCACTACAATGCCGTAGTAACCTCGGATAAAAGTTTCAGACCATGTTCGTTTCTGAGGCATTTCCCGGTGAACTCTAGTAAAAGTAAAAAGTAAAGTTAAAGTAATCGCGCATGATTTTCTTGTGTAGATAGAAATATAAAATAGGCCTGAAGGTATTTTGCGATTGTGGGTCACTGCACAGATCAGGGCTGCACTCTCATCCCTCCATGAGATAACCGTGTTGTGGAGTATTTATGAGCTCAGAGTGGCCTCCCCGTCCCCAATAAAACTATACCTCTTCCAGCGTTTTCAGTGGCGTGCGGATTGAACGTGGAGCGATTCGACGCACACATAGCCCCTCTTATCATGCAATAGCGAGGTTAATCCGACATCAAAACACTGCGGATTTGTACAAACTTGTCGCCGTGTAAACAGCCCCTGAGTATTTTGAAGTTGAGGTGAAGACGGAGTTGGAGCCAGTGCAGTTCTCTCACGATGGGGGGGGGGGGGGGGGGTGGTGTGTTCTGTAGAGGGGGATCTAGTACGGAGATGAGTTCAGCAAATGCAAGTCAGTGAGTCAACTGCACGGGCGCAACTGACATTACGTTTGAGTTGTAGCACAGTGTCCTGTTAGCGAGGATTTTGAGGAAAATATGATTTGATTGTACTGTGAAAAAGTACTGCCAGTGATCATCTCGGCCAGTTCAGCAGGAGATCTGAGAGCAAACAAAAACGGGCCACACATACTCCTTCCACACCAGCAATAGTTGAAGGATTATATGTCAAATGTCGGAATACCATTGATTTACTCCGTAATACCACTTGCTGTGTAAAGAAAGCACCCACACTATTCTTGTTGTAGCTGTCAAAAATGCACGTTATAAGTAAAGATTAAGCTCTATAAGTATAAGGTAGAAGAAACGGCTCAGAAGTTTAATGCTTTCAACAACTGTAATCTTTTGTTTGCTGTAGTCCCTTGGTTTATTCTGGTGACATTTATTTACATATAAAGTGCCTGCTTGTATCAAAGCTGTTATTTTCAAATCCTCAGCTGGAGGTCATTGTTCTGTTTGTTTTTCCATTACGATCGTCGCTGATGCAAAGTACTCACTGCGCTCAAATGTCGTGAGATAAATCCTTTGAAACAAGATATTTGACTGCACTTTATTTTGCCTGGTGTACAGCACTTATCTGCAATGTTCTTCATTATCAATATTATTTATGTTTACTTTATTGTGTTTGTCCGCCCCTGAATGCAGTACACTTAGCATCCAGTAGAGGACATAAACAAGCTGCTTTAATAGCGAAATAAACAGTAGTAATGGAGTCGTTTTTTTAAATCCAGCCAACTTTAATTTCAACAATTTTGCTTGGAGAGTGGGTGTAGCTTTGATATATAACGGAAGATGACAAAAGCTATAATGAAACTTTAAATTCTCCAATCGGTTCTGAATAAACAGCCCCACTGGTTACTATGTTTGCTCTGTTACACAATATCTTCAAATGGCCTGTTCATTTTTGTTGTAAACTATGAATAGAAAAGTATAAAAGATAAAAGCAGCTCAAGTAGGCTGTATAATGCTAATATTGTTTAGAGAAGTGATCATGTTGTGATGGCCATGAAGTCAATCCATCTCCATTTATGAATGAGATCAAATCATTGACATACATACATACATTTAACGTATATGTAGCGGGGGTAAACTGGTGTGGAGTAAAATATGTGATTTGCACAGTCACAACCACAAGTCAGACGTCACACATTTAATCCACTTTGTGTTTTGAAGCCCAGAGGAATGCACTATGGAGAGGTGGGGGAAATTAAATAAATGATCTTCCAGACAAATCTAGTTGAATCCCAATTTTGATTAATCGATTAAATCGATTTATTGCCCAGCCCTACTACAGCGTCCATGGGAGTGGTTCTCTCCTTCTCATGGGGTTCTCCATGAGGTTTCTCTATTGTTTTTTGTTATTTTTATTTTAAATTAGTGATGACTTTCATTCACCTTGGCAGCAAGATGAATTCTCAGGATTTTAGTGAGTTCATAAACTCTCTTGAGAATCCGTCTTGTTCCATGTTTGGCTCCAGCTGATTCGTTTATAGTCCGCACCAGTGGTAAACGGGCCAATCACATGGCATTTACAGATGGTACTGGAACCAATCACTGAGCAGCATTGTGGTTTGGCGGAAGTCAAAACAACATAAACTAAAACAAACATTGTTGTGCCAAGAGTCGTACTTTGGCCTGTTTTAGGACGAATACGGACTAAAACGTGCACACAATGGTGCTTTGTGCATTTGTGGATGAAAAAGAGGACTGGGCTTTTCTGAACACTGGATTTAACACAATTTAGATTTTTCTGCTTCTTCCGCTGTTGTGACGTTTTGACCAATCAGCGCAATCTCGCTTTTGGCGAAAGACTTCCCTGATTGATTCATGTGAAGAATTCAGAGTGAGACACAGATCAATCTGGCGTGAGCCAGGTTAGACTTTCATTGATTGCTTTTCTAACTTTTTGTTTATTAAATCAAGACCACCATTCCAGATCTGTCTGGTGGAGGGTCTGCCATGTGTTTGTGTCCATGGAAATGTTATTAATTGGTGGGAATGTAACACAAAATGGTATTGAACACCTCATTGTTGGGCAGATGAGAAAGGCTTCACAGCAGCACTGGAGCTACAGACAGCAGATGCTTCATGTTTTAGCATCTCAACAGAGCTAATGTCCCATACCAGAGGCAGGTGTGAGAGAGGCAGAAGAGACAAAGGAGTTTAATGGATCAGAAACTGCAACAAGGAGATCAATCTGGCACATGTCTGTTCCACTGGCTCGAGTGCAGGGGTGGTCACTTCAGAAAAACACACACTATCCTCCCTCATTACTTGGCAGTGCTAGGATTTGCTTTGACATTGAGTTTATGTGACAAAAGCATTAACATTAAAGGACACATATGTCTTATTTATATTGTCCTCGACCTTTAAAACATACTCTTGAGCTTTGGCAAGAAATATACTGAAAGGACACATTACTTTCAGGCATTTCCTCATCAGGAATTGTGTTATAGCTATCTACTGTTCTTGCAGCAGACTGAATTACAAAAGGGAGATAAACAAAAGCTAGCTTGCCCTGATATCTTTATGTAGCACACAGTTGAATGTGTGAACAAAGCTGCCGATGATTTATGGACTTAAAAACAGCTCTCAAAAGCTCTCCCAAAGCTCTATGAAGACACAAAACTTGGAACGTTGGACTCAAATGTTTTTGTGAGGCTCAAAATGAGAGGACTTACTGAACAGGATTCCTTAAACAAGCGTGAATGAAGATGTTTTTGATTAGGGAACAATGTTATGTTGTTATGTTATGTTAACAGTTAAAACTCAAAAAAGTCCTTTCTGCATTATATGTGACACACAAATGTACAACATAAGTAAAGACCTTTTTCCTTTTAATCTAATCTAAACTGTATTTTAGTCATATGTTCCCATTCCTATTATTTTATTAGTTTCTCTCATTAGGCTGTGTTTCTGGCTGTTACTGAGATGGGAATGCTGATGTTTAAACCAGTATTTCTCTCTCCATGACGTGCCAAACAGTGCGTTTACTGCCCAAAGGAAAAACCGTGTCTTGTTTCTCATTGTTTACAAGACCACTCCAAAGCCACTGTCAGTGCTGGCGATTCATTTTGGCTCAAAAGTACTGTTTGTTACAGAGTGAATCAGAGAACACATGACAGTTTGTTTATAATTTGTAAAGCTATTTGAATGTACACAGGACACTCCCTTAAAAACCAATGACATCAGTGTTTTTTGTGCTCAATGGGATTGTAATGGAACAAAAGAGCAAGTGTATTTATAAATAAAACTTAAAAAGGAAAGGCTGTGAGTCACAGGGTTTCTCACAATTCGATTAGATACAAGACACATGGCTCACGCTACGATAATATCACTATTTTGCAATACATGCAATAACATGAAAAAACTAAAATTGCACATGATATTATGCAATATATCACTACTTTTTAATCACCAAACACATTTTAGCAAAAATATTTCCAAGTCAAACCACTACCTGAAATTTGAATAATAGCGAATATGATATTATTTGGTCAAATACTGACAATACTGAAACAGCAGCCCACGATATCATTACTGTATCAACAAATTTAGTGTCACAATATGTTGATATTTTAGCCCACCCCCTTGGGAGTATGTTACATTTTGGATGTAAAGACACAGTTCAACATATAGTCTCATGTACAGTAGTGGAAATGTGTTTATAGGGTTTGCTAAAATTGTACAAATGTGATCCTAGATCACCTGAATCATGAAACCACACTTGCAAATTTAATAACTGTTACCTAGCAACCATGTGGTTGGCACGCTCAGCCAAAACTCCTCAGATCTCACATGAATAATTATTTAACAAATACAAATATATGAAAATGCCTTCATTTTGTTATATTTTAGATCTCAGCTCTACTTCCTGTCGTTTTCAACATATTTTTGAACTTTTCTTCACAAACTCTTACTTGATTGTTGTTAAACTATATTTACAACATGTATTATCCCGCCAAACAAAGTCAACATTTGAAAATCATAAACTGTACTTTTCAGACTGGACTGGACTTGGGAATTGGAACGAAATCTTGAAGACTGATTTGACATCTAATAAAATACTTCCCTGGGAGTTATAAACAACTGTTTCCAAACCCAAATGTCTGCTCGGCCTGGTCACTGCAGTGAAATCACTGTGCAATCCCAGTGAGGAGCTCGAGTGCAGACGGTGAAGACACTGTCGCTGTTTGTCTAAAGCTAAAGTTTCCACTGCACATTTTTGTATTTTATAAATAGTGCTGTCAATGTCAATTTATCAGATTAATCACGCTTTTGAAATGTGATTAATCACAATTAACCGGATTGCTTTTTTAATTTTTCATTATCTATGTGTTTAGGCAAATTTTCTTAATAAAATACTCTTTCACACGTCTAAATAAATTATTCAAAAGCCCAACTAACTACAATTAGTCTAGACATTGTATTTCATGTTTTATCTGTGCAGTCACTGGTCACATAATTCAGGTAAATGTACATGACCAATCGACAGGTTTAGTGGCTCAAGGCCTTTTATTGCCGCTTGCAGGTGTAACTGGCTCTTACAATGACAGATGTGAACTACTGGTGTTTGCCTGACGTCCACAAGTGTGCTATTGTACTTTGGTGAAATATCTGACTATTTTCACAAGTACTTTGGTGAAATATTTGACCATTTCACTAGTTTTAGCGCTCACACGCAGGATTTGGCTTCCCCTTTCTGAAACACGTGGAATGACAAATCCCGTGGTCATGGAAAAGATGTCATCGAGCAGAGAATACATCTAACGAGAAGCAGAATTGTATGTACTACAGATCAGAACCCCAGTGAGGGGCGACAATGTAGAAGCTTATTGAAACAACGCCACAGCAACAAATATTACAGAATTTGACCTGTTTTTTCTGCATTCACTTTTTTCGGGTCCAAGAGGAATATAAAGAGACAAAGATGAAAAAGACTTGAAAAATCAAGTTGAAATCGGATTTTCAATTTTTTTTCTCGTTTGAGCCTTATCTTCACCTAGTGCCCCCTACATTGACGAGCAAAGCACAGACAAATAAATAAAGTTCACAAATGGACTTTTATTTCCCCTCTGCATAAACATATGTTTTCATGTCTATAGGTGGTGTAGTCCCTCATTCGTCCAGGACTGCTCCATTGTAGAAAAAGATTCAGTTGTATCATCTGGACACTGTTTTTAAGAACACTACAAGATGTTTTGACTTTCATCCAAGAGTCATTCTAAATCTGCTGATCTAGTCTGAGAACTGGGATACTTATCCTACTCTGAGTAGGCCCTGCCCACCGGGCGGAGCCTCCTGAGAAAGGAGGTAAATTAAAGAACAATAAAACATTGGTCCTAAAAATATATATATTTTTACTACAACAACAACAACAACAACAACAACAACAACAACAACAACGTTTTGTCATGTTTTTTTTTGTTCTAAACTTTATTGTGCTAATGTTTGTTGGTTAATATAGCTTCCTAATATAATCCGACTAAAGTACTGCACATTTCTCAATTAAAGTCATATTTGTTATAAGTTTATCACTCCATGACTTTCTTTCATCCATTCTTGACATCAATACACGCTCACCAAGGCTTTTATTGGCATGTTTGTTACACCTGCTGACTCGGAACTTACTGAAGGTGTATTTATCGGCTGTGTATTGACATTTAAATCTTATTACAGTGAATGAGTCATATCTAAGAAGTGTATGCCGATACATAAATGGCAAAAGAATTAGTGTAATGGAAATCGGAAATCACCTGAAAGATAATATTCATAATTATGTTCCATTTTCTCAGTTCCTCTGCTGAGTCAACGAGGGATCAGTCATTAAACCAATTACAGGCTTTTACTCCCTCAGAACATGCATAATGCCAACCATGACGGAGAGCTACAAGCTGCTGAGCATTTTATAGGGAGAAAGTGAGAAACTTTTTTTGAGTCGATGGAAAAAAGTCTTATTACTAGTGATGGGCGATACCACTGATTTTGATTTTTTTTATCCAATACCAAGATTTGTACTAAAATGCATTGCAACTCTTCAACTATAAACAGTTTTACATTGGCCATCATTTTTTAGTTTCAACTTTTGCTTGAACTAATATGAATAGTAAATATCACTGATCACATTAACGCAGTGTTTTTTTTAACTGGATCAGTCATAATAGATCACAGAGTTGCTTATTACAAATAAAGATCGAAAACAAGGGCAAAACATACAGTTTTAGCACTTGATTCATCCATTTTGGCATCTCAAGTGCTCGAGACAACTGAACATGGAATCTGACAGACTTTTATTGTTTTATTCCTACAGTATCTTTTTCTCCTCTCAAAACACTTCCATTCCCCCCGGCAGAACCATCTTATGTTACAAGATATGCGAGACTGTTATGCTTTATGATCTGCAATCTGCTTTTTAATGATAATAGGCGAACCTCGGAGAAAGTCAAAAGTGTCTTGAAAAGTGACATCACTTTTTCAAGCACTTCCACGCAACAGTTTTTTCCCCCCCCTTAGCATCAAGTGAAAGTAAGTCAATTGAAGTGAGCTGAAAAAAATGAATGAAGGACCTTTAAGTTTCCTGCCTGGGCGCCATAGAGATAACGGTAAGGACAATAAGCCCAATGGTAGGCAGAAGATGAGTGCAGCGCGGTGAGATCGCTGTCTGTTTTGGATTTTTATTTGCAGTTTATGGCCAACGTTTTGGTTGATTGGTTGCTTTATATAATAGAGGATGTCACCTACACTATGTCTCTGGGGTTGTGCCCAAGATATGCAGTTTCGCATTACTCATTGTCGCCAGAGCCCATGGCGTTTATGATTGTGAGCAAACCTACAATAGGCTAAAGCACGTGGACCTTGGAACTGTGAGAACAAAGCCTATCCAAACCGGACTCAAATAAAGCAGTCAGACTCAGACATAACCTGGAGCAGAGTGTTGTCAGTGAGATTCACCCTTTTGTTACGCCCAATTGACTTAGGCCGTTATGTTCGAGAATGCTAAGTATGTCTTAATACTGCAGTTAAACCAGTGTTGATTGCACGGCTGATAGAGGCTGATGTGACGCTGTGCTTGGCGGTGCTGTCTTATTACCATGACACTGAAGTGAAGTTGAGAGTTAAAAATCTTTCTAAAACGTTTAAAACAAGCCCCTGTTGTCTTTGCCCACAACCGAAATGGAGAAAAAAGTCTAGAGCAACCCCAAACCTGGCGACTTTACTATGACACTGCTGATTGGCATTGCTCCGTTTGCAGTTTACGTCATGGCGAGCGCTCGTATAATAAGGCTTTAAAAGGACTTCTGTGCATTATTGTTTCGCATTGAATCACAAAAAATAATGCAACTCTATTAGTGCAAACTTACAGCAAACTAAAGCAGTTGAATGACACTGAAAACTGACAAATCAAGGTAGTTGAAGCTCAACGATCAAAATGAGTGGACATTAAAAACACATACTGTAGAAGCACTTCAGAATTACAAATTACTCAAGAATGTATCAATAGAACAAAAGATAACCCGGGGTAAAATAAAAAAGTACCGTTTTTAATTTCGCTGTGTTTGATTGAGCCTCTCATGACATCAGAGGCGTGTGATGTGGCATTTAAAGGTCACATATTATGCTAAATTAACTTTAACCTTCTATTAGTGTTGTAGTGTTGTAACTCAAAACAACCAACCAACGTTTCGCCGGTGCATTTATTGGCTCTTAATTAAACTTTCAATTTAACTGTAATCTTGTGTACATAGTAATGCCTATTTTTATTTTTATTTTATACTATAGTAATTTTAAATTGTTTCTTAATGCATGCCCTTTGGATGGAACATATGTTGTTTTATTATTGCTCAGTGTTTTATGTTGCACCTTAACGCCGAGACAAGTTCCTATGTTTGTGAATTTTGTTCATTGACACTGGCAATAAACCCTTTCTGACTCTGATTCTGATTATCCTTTGAAAAGGTGGGAGGGATTTTCTGGGAGCCAACTACTGCCCACACAGTGCCGATGGTGGCCAAGTGTCCCCCTCTCTGCCTAGAGCTTATCATACTTCCATGTATCAGCAAGATTTACATCAGAAATATTCCACTTGTGTCTCCCCTCAAGAGTTTTGGATGTATGAAATTAAAAATAAGTTTACAATTGTGGCCACTTTAAACACAATTTAATCAATCACTCACTGCACTAAATCTGTAAATTTAGGCTATCTGTCAAAAAGTTTAAGACATAAAAGAGAAGAGTGCAAAGAAAATCATTTCAATCATATGCACAGCCAAACAAAACAGTTTTTAGCTTAGATTTGATCAATGCCAGAGTAGCGGCCTGTCTCACATCCTCTGGAAGACTGTTCCAGATTTTAGCTGCATAAAACTGAAACGCACATTCCCCATGTTTAGTCCTGACTCTGGGCACCAGCAGGAGGCCGGTCCCTGAGGTCCTCAGAGTCCGAGATGGTTCATATGGCACTAACATGTCCGAGATGTACTTTGGTGCTAGGCCATGGAGAGACTTGTATACAAGCAGAGCTGCTTTGAAGTCTATTCTCTGAGCCACAGGGGGCAGTGCAGAGACCTGAGCACAGGACTAATGTGATCGTACTTCCTGGTTCTAGTCAGGACCCGAGCAGCAGCGTTCTGGATGTACTGCAGCTGTTTTACAGCTCGTGAGCAGGCCGTCACAGTAGTCTAACGCATGGATAAGTCTCTCCAGGTCTGGTTTAGACACTATACTTTTGATTTTGGCAATGTTTTTTAGATGATAAAAAGCTGCTGATGTGATTGATCTGACGTGGCTGTTAAAATTCAAATCTGAGTCCATTATTACCCCCAGATTTCTAACTTGATGTGTAGGTTTTAGAGCGAGACTCTGGAGGTGACTGCCAACAATTTCTCTTTGTTTCTGTGGGCCAAAGACGATGATTTCAGTCTTGTCTGAGTTCAGCTGGAGAAAGTTGTTTTGCATGCATCCACACACTGATCTGTTGGATGCAGTGACAGAGTGAATCCACTGGTCCATATTCACCTGCCGTCAGTGAAACATAGATCTGAGTGTCGTCTGCATAATTGTGATTGGACACATTTAAGTACGTTTATTTTTATCTTATACTAAAGTGAATTTGAATTGTTTCCTAATGCATGCCCTTTTGATTTCATATATGTTTCATATATGTGGTTTTTATTATTTCTCAGTGTTTTATGTTGAACCTTAATGCCGAAACAAGTTCCTACGTTTGTGAATTTTGTTCATTGACAATGGCAATAAACCTTTTCTGATGCTGATCTGATTCTGATCCTGACATGTCACCCGGCAACGCCGAGTCCATTACTTCCCAAAAATAGTTGCTGATACCAGAACGGATTGGCAGGTGGAAACGGATGCACAAAGCGGCAAGGAACGTGAGAAAGAAGCGGAAAACGAGCCGAAAGCATGGGCTTTAGTAGATGAAGACGTTATAGAACACAAAATATTATCTTAAAATGTCCTTAGGGTAGACTATGAAATGGGAAATATAACGAAATATGTGACCTTTAATCGTAGTTGGAAGCACACGCTGTTTTTTTTATGTAGTTGCACTAAAATGTTTTTTAAAAAAATACTTGAAGAAGTTCAAAATGTCTCTAAAATTCCACACAGTTTAGTTGCTAAAAAAAATGTTTATTTAGTGTTTAGTCCCACCCCGAGTTACAGCCATAAATTCTGATTTACTTAGGCAAATTCCCCTTGACATTTTTCCCCCAGTCTGGAATATCAATTCAGTTTTCATGAAAAATTACCCATATTTGCCGTTGTCATGCTGGTCTCGGGTTTGATTGTATTTCTTGGCAACGAGAGGTAACGCTCTGGAGACAAGTTGTGAAGTAAGAAAAGAAAATATCCCCTTAGAAAGAACAGGCCAACATGAATAGAAGGCCTTATGGGTGGTTTTTCATTGACGAGAGACATTTCAACAGACGTTTTACAAATACAAATAACAATCAGATATTTCAACTGCCAAGATTTTTTTATTTTTTTTGTAGCTTAAAGTTAGAGAGGAAGATCAATCCCACAATTGTAAAAAGTCACTCTCTAATCAAAATGTTGTTTAAGCTCCATCCATGAAACAATAATAAACTGACGTTATTTGAAAAAAATACGATATTTTCTATACATTTTGAATTTTACTATTACAAAATTGGCATTATTCAAACGCGCACCCACGACTGTTGTCAGATGAAAAGACTTCAAGCCACAAGCTTAAAATAACATGTTTGTGGATTCAAAAACGAACAAATAATGTTAAAAATGTGTGCATTCTCAGTTGGTTAATTCTTTAAAAAAAATTATAATAATATGACATAAACTACATCATAAGCATTTGTTCATGAAGATAGAAACACTTAATGCCATTCTGTGTAACATTTGGGAGAAAGCAATGGCATCTCCATGGAGAAAAGAAAGTCATCAGAAAAGTTTCAATCCTGAACAAATAATGATGTGCTTCAACAATTGTGGATTTTCAGTTTCTTTCAAAAACAGCAAATTTCACGGTTTGATATCATCTGAAATCGGGAGGGACGAGACACGGTTCCCACAAGACGAGACGAGGCACGAGACAAGATTTTGGCATCATTTAGAATAAGCAAACGGTCCGGTTCAGCTCACAAACGTTTAATATATTTAATTAAATATTTTTTTGCTTTCTTTTCAAGCGCATGGAAAAGCACAATCTTGGGACGATTCATTCTCGCAAGATCTTGAGGGACGAGATCTTCCCATCCCACACCGAAAATAATGTTGAGAATGCATCCTGTTGGTTCTGCTAATTAGTCAAAACGGTTCACTCCCATGTTTATTCGTCTGGGTATATGCGCGTAGGACGTCTCTAACGCCCGTCTTCCTCATTGTCTCCGGCACCAAACATCTGGAAAGATTTGAGGAGCCAGTTCTTCTGAGAAATATACAAGAATGTGGGACAAAGTGCGCCGATCCGCTCCGTACTGTAAACCCTGGCCTATGCAGAGAGGGTGAGGTCTGCGTTAGGGCCAGACGTTTTACATAACACTGCATTCTTGTCTGAAAAAATATTTGCGAAGAATAAGTAGTCCGACATGCGACCCCGCGGTGTCCCGTAGCTCGCGGCGAGTGGTTTTGACACAGTATACGGAAGAAAGCTAAACACCGTTTGTCTTTCTGGACATGTAGCAAATCCGTTCCTTTCGGGGCGTAGGTTTTTACATCAGATGCCCCCTCAGTAAGGTATCTTTCACAAGGCACAGAAAGTAGGCGTAAAATATTGATATCGATATGCAGATTTATGTTGAGGTCTAATAAATATGAGCTATGCTTTAAATTCATTCCAACAAGAGACGAAAGATGGCGGAATAAGGTGGATTGTGTGCGCCAGAGTCAGGTGACAGACATAGAGACACACAAATCACATTAAATACTCAGTAAGGCCAAGTGCCGGTGTTACAGTTCTCCTGGGGGGGGCGCTGTCAAGCCACGCCCAAAACAGGTGGGTGCGTGATCAATGCATTATGCTCAGTGTTGGGAAGATAATGTATTTAGTTACAGAATACTAAATACCTATATTAACGTGTATTTTATTATAGGTGTTCCAATTTATTTTAATATAGGTATACTTAATACTTAGATGCTTTCACTCTGAGTAATGTGAAAACACAATATGACCATCATGTGAGCAGGTGACGAAGTTAAACATTATACAGGCTATAACATTACAGATTCACTCAAATAAAACACATGCACAAGCAGTTTAATGACAGACGTAAATACAGTATCAGCACGCAGGATACAAAAGCACGGCTCCTTCTTCATATGAAAGCATTAGATTCATGTTAGGAGCTCAGCTGGACTGGAACAAATCGGGGCGAATCCCTTCCAAACACGCAGCGCCACAGAGGACAAAATATCAAAATGGTTGGACATAGTACCCCCAGTTGACCGCGGCCCCAGCAGAACCGTAACACCTGACGAACAACACTAGAGACGCAAACAAACAAATGGCATTCTGGCAGAAAAACCAGCCGCCCAGAACAGGTGTGGAGTGACTTTAACAGGGGCGGGGCTGCAGGGAGAGGCACAGGATTGGCCAGGCGTTGAGATGCCCAACCAATCAGAGCCAGGAGCCACAGGAACCAGAGCTGGAATGCAGTCTTTGTATCATTAAAAACAACAGCGTTTGAATAAATGCCTCACTATGGATCATTCAACATCTGTAACCTCAACATCCTTCAGCCCACGTCCAAACATTCTCAACCTGGCCCCTCGGAGAACATCTGCCATGAATCTGCTGCTCATTCCTAGTCCATCTTCTTCATGAACACATCTTCGTCTCACGACAAGCCAATCTGAACATCAAATCATGTATCTTTTATAAACCTTTCGCATACTTTCTGTTCCCTGTCATGTCTAGAGTGATTTCTTATGATCCTGTCCTTGCATTGGGATGTGAGGAGGACTGGTCTGAACGTTGGCACTAGAACAAGAGCGCCCCTTGTGAGTCCCGTATTGACTTTTTCCACATAGCGGCAACATTCAGCGCGGCCAGTCGCACCTCTCTGACTCAGTGCATGTATTTATGGCGGTGCGTGATGGGGCTGTTTACTGTACCGACTAGAGTGTTTTTTCAGTTTTGGGGGTTTGCCCGGGGCTGTGCTGCCGGAGAACTAATGAATCAAGTCGTGCCAGTCTTCCTGTTTTCTTCATCAACAGAGCTTTAAGGGAATGCAGCAGGTCTTAAGCACTTTATTAGAGTGATTAGAGAGAAATGCATCACAGAAATAAGAGCCGAAAGTGCAAATAACAAGTTAGACTATACCCATTTCACTAACACCTTCACAATATTTGCTTCAAATCTTATCCAATTTTCTCTAGTTTGATGATAATTTTTGATAATCACTTCCCTAGTGTGCTTTACAAATACATTCTCTCATCCCTAACTCACTCCATAGTCCTGCACTCCTTACCAGACCCTACACTGCACATTCACAGAGACATTTGGACACTCGGCTCACTACTTTATCCCATGATTCTGGCATCTGCTAAACTCCAGTAAAATGTTATTTCTGTAATAAATATTGATCAAATCAGACAGACATTTTAATAGACTTATAATAATCATACACGTTTTAGTCAAGATTGATCTCACGTTAAATATCAACCTGACTGGACTATTATACTTTTTGTATGTTCATTTATAAAGATAAGTGACACGTCACAGCAGATGCTTCTGAGGAAGGTGACAGATGCCAAGGTAATGTCTTTATAAACAAACAAACAAACACAAGTATACATTTAAAGAAGACATGATGAATTTCATCAAAGGGGGTTGACTGATGATCTTTTATCTGCTCAGGCTAATGGAAGCAGCTAACACTAGCATCTCCACAGCACAACAGTTTATTTAAGAGTTGTTTATTCATAATCCTAATTCATCTTTGCTAAAACAGCTCTTCCATCTGCTTTCATTCAGTCGTGTTGTGTCCAGTTAAAGTCGCTGTTGTTTTCTCAGCTCGGGCAATGCATTGTGGTCCATACTGAGCGGTCTAGAGACCAAAAGTGCATTGTGGACAATTTTGAGTACGTTCAGACGGCACTAAATGTGGTTTGACCCCGAAATAGTGCACGAGTGGTGTGGACATTTGGACGCAGTCAGGTACTTAACTCCCAACTACTACTGTAAACAAGGGTCCAAAGTTATCTACTCCGTCAGAAATGACCCCCATTCACACTGCGCTTCAGTCCCACAACATTGCTGGCTCTGTTCTGTTCACGGTGCATATGACATGTTTGACTGCACTAAAACTAACATGATTTCATTTAAGCTTTAAGAAAACATTTGCATACTTTCCCCCGGTTTGACCATTTTTTAAGTTACATCCTGGTTGGCATGAGCAGCAACTTGCAACCATTCTAAAAACAAGGGCCAAAGCTTGTCTAATTTACACAATAGTTGTGATTAGACAAATAATAATTTATAATGCCTTTTTATTTTGCCAGATGATTGTTTAAACTTTAAACTGTCAGAAGAATATGTCAGTCAGGGACAAATTGTGCCTTCATTTGTGATGCAGTGTCGCTTATTGATGACGTCACAGAGGGATTCTGTTTTAGAACCCAGCACTACTTAATAATCAACACTTAATCTTTCATTTTTCTCCACAAACAGCAACTTGAGCGACGTAAAGCAAGGATGAATATCTACCGCATGTTCTATTCCACCAAACAAAGTGATCATTAAAAAAACATGACAGCCTCATTTGCCCTTTAACCCCTTTAACTTTTGGCTCTGTTTCTGTCACTCTGGTATTGTTCCTCGGGATGTCACGATATCAAATGTTAGTGTTACGATTATTGTGAGAGAAAAAAATCACAATTTAATAATTATTTACGATTATTGAGACCAAACAACAGTCAAATCTTTCATTCTCGTGGTCTGAAACATACTATTCCTCAAGTTTGTGTTCAGCTTTACAAAATGTAACTCTCTGCAAAACAAAATAAAGTTAAATGTGTCAAAAACAGCCAGATGAAAACAAATTCTTAACATTTATGTCTATTTTTGGGCAGTATATTACATAACAAAAATAGACTTCTTCTTCTTCTAAACTTCTAAAAATTGTCACGATTATTATTTTTTGGTTCTTACGATTCTATTGTGACCTGAATAATCACCACATGTAACATGAACACTTTTTTTAAATTCCTGTGTTCATATTATGCGTCTGGGCAATTTCAGACTAAAGAAACATTTGGGCCGTCGTTATTGCGATCACAATCAAATGTTTTATCTTCCGAATGGGAAAATGTCCTCAAAATGTCAGCTGCAACAGGAAAGGTCACGAACAACAAATGTTTTATCGACAAACTTACGAGTCTGAAGTCTCTGGATTGAATTAAGCGTTAAAGTGAGTATGACAGGTTTTTACAATGTGCTAATTTTGACTTTATTTTGTGTATTTATACCTGTTGTACACATAAACTATAGTTTTACACCAATTGAGTAGGTATTTGTGGAGAGAATGTTGAAAAATCTGTAGAAAATGACAGGAAGTGACATCACACTAGGGACACTCATTCCAGTCAGTTTATGCAGAAATTACACGAAAGAAACTACTTTTTTTTGCTTTAAACATTAATTCAACAAAATAAAGTCGCTCTCATATATTTTTATTTTTCAAATAAAAACAATAGTGACATTAGCTTCGGCCCAGTGTTTGTTGGGTAATTTCCTAGTGTGATGTCATCAAGTTCAAACAGGAAGTGAAATTATAAACCTAAAAAATGTGCCATTCTGGGTTAACATTTTAATAATTTTAGCAAAATTCTAAATATATTTATCTTCACTGCATTTTAGTTCGATGAGTGGTCCGACCTGTCATAGGCACTTTGAGATTTCAGCGTCAAACCTTCCCAACACTTAAAGACCGAGAAGCACAAAGACATAACATTTCACAGTATTTCTCTTTTCAAAATACAGCTCCTAAAATGTTTTTTGTCAATATTCTATTCTACAAGATCTACAGATCTGCCAGCCCTTATAGTGACTCATCTGCAGCATGGTTGGCTCTGTGATCATTTAATTTACTTCTTGATAAATTAGGAAAAACTTTATAATTTCTCCAAGCTTGCAGCATGATATTGATTTCGATGCTTTCTTCTCTTTCGTCAGCCACGTACCGACTATTGATCAGGCCTTGAAACATTTCCTCTGGGCACTGGCCAAGGGCTCAAGATAAAGACATTTAAACACTTCACGCTCCATCAGAACACCCTGCTCCGAGGCGCAGAGACACTTGATCAAATCTGTAAAAACAACATGTTTTAATTATTCTTTTGGACATCAAACATGACAATACACATCCAATGACATCCAGTATGAAAATTAGGGGAATAATTGAGAATGAATAAATGACTTTGGATAAAAAATGATGAAGTAAGTCCCTTCATAATAGTAGCTGCATGAAAATGAAATACAGCTTTGGCAGGACAGGTTTATTTAAAGTCATTTGGTTTATAGGACAAAAGAAGTAAAGTTCAAATCACAATACCCTAAACCTATGTATTGTCACTATAGGTCCTGAATTGAACACGATGACAGCCATATATTACATCCCTCCTGCAGCCCCTGTACAGCCAGGACTCTATTACCCCTTTAGGTAGTATCACAGAACTGCTATGACACTGCCCTGCAAATACCCGGAGTCACCTGAGACGTTTCGACCTTCATCCAGAAGAACAAACTCAGAGCTGCTTCAGGTTGATACTCCTTCCTTGAGACACGACTAATCTAACTCAGGCCAGTGTAAAAACTAGAGATTCAGGTCAGTACCTTCAGATTGAATATGACTTCCACTTTTGAAACCTTTTTTACCATTGATTACTTAAATAAATCACTCATTGTCAGAGTGTTATTATTTTATGACTTGTTCATTGGGAAGGTAATATACCATTCCTTCTGCTGCAGATTAGGGCTGAACAATATAGCAAAAGGAATGATGCTGTGATATTGGTTTAATTAGAATGGGCCACATTTTCATGTTTCTTCTCATTTCTTCGTTTGGTGGGATGGCACTGGATTGGGACTGGCATTTGGAAGAAAATGGCTGTTTTTATAAAGGAATCCCTCTATTAAAATACACACAAATCAATCCAAAATCCAGGGTCTGACTGCTTTTGTATGGTGTGTCTGAAGGGCGGGGGTGAGGGAGAGGGAGTGAAGTCCTGGAGCCTGGAACTCTCTGGAGCTTTGAGCTACACCAGGGGTCTCCAAAAGGCGGCCTGCGGGCCAGGTTTGGACCCCGAAGCAATTTGGTCTGGCCCGCGGCCCCAGTTTCCCATAATTAAAAATATAGAATAAAATAATAATTTTCCGCGCCGCTGCACTCTGCGCTGCTTTGCTGCAGCTCTGCCGCTGGTCTTGGTGGGCCAGAGAGCCCCGGTTCCTCTGAAACACTGATCTTTCAAAGCACAATGATGCTGCAGACACAGTAAATAACAGCTTCACTGATGATTTAGTGTAAATGTAGCATGCGTAAGGACCGTGTGCTCCGCGTGTTTGGAAGTCTGCTCGTTAACGGGGAACATTACTTCACGGGTCGGGTTATGAAAGATGGTCTCGTCCCGGGACATGTGCATTTTTGCTTTAGGCGCTTCTAAACACATAAGCTAATTTCTCCGTGAATATGAGTCGGATTGTAATAAAACAAATAATTTTATATCTTAACGTGACTATGGCGGCGAAGGAAAGATAAAAATACATTATTTCTCAGGTGCAGATCCGTTGTCACCAGTTCAGTGCTTTCAGGAGATTTTTCCGTTGTCCATTTCATTGCGTTGCAATATTTCAATGCACAGTCTGGTATTTTCAATAGACTGCTGCAGGTCAGAGAACTCCAAAAACATGTGGCCGATGACAGCTGCGTTTCTTTTTATGAACTAAATGACAAAGTGAGCTTTTTTGGCAGCTACTGTAGGGTGTTTTTAATATCATTTGAACCAAACGTTCTAAAGACATTTTTTCAAAATAGTCCTTTTTAGTCCTGCTTTAGTCCAGTTTTAGCCCTGCTTTAGACCTGTTTTTAGTCATGTGATAGTGTTATGATATTTTTACTTCTCTGAAATAAAGTCCTATGTTATGTCTGTTGAATTGTGCCACTGTGAGTTGTTTGTGGATCTTAGAGAGATAAAATACTAAATTGTGGTGGGATTTTGTAGTCCGGCCCCTGGATTTAGCCCTTCGAAAAAAAAATCTGGCCCCTGGAAAATAGAATTGGAAACCCCTGCTATAGTGCAAAGAAATCAATAAAAACATAAACACTGTTATAAAATGGATAAATGAAGACGATAAAGTAGCTTCATCAATTGTTTTTTTTCATCATCATGAAAGCTAAAATTATACTGTGAGAAGATACAAACGGGGGGAAGTTACGGTCAAAATCTTTCAGTTTATTTCGATGAGACGTTTCAGCTTTTCACGCTCATTACTATCTCTAGTTTGGTCTTCTTTGCGCTTACATCACTACAGCGTCAACAGCAGAGGAAAAGTACTTGCTGGATTTAATGACCAGTTCTTGGATCAATGAAAGTGCTCAAGTCCACAGAAAGGCGCTTTACTTTTACGGAGCAGCAGCAGGTGGCAGACATTAGTCATTGGCTCTCGTTTCAGTCCAATCACAACCTTTGAGTTTAGAAAGAGAGGGTTTGTGTTCAAGGTTCTATCAGCTTTTGGAAGTGTTTTTTTTTCTGAAACAATAGCAGCTTCGTCAAAGGAACCTTAAATGCAAAATATACATGAAATTCACTGATACTTTTTCAGTGATATTTTAGTAATACTTAATCTCTACCTAATATGAACCCATCAACCAGTGAAATTAAACACTGATAATAAATCACAAAGCTTGGCAAATGTTATGCTTGAAACTGCTTGCGGAGTTCGCTTGCAAAAACAGCTATCTCGGTTATTATATTATATCTTTTATGTCTTATACACATAAATAATAGTAGTTTGGGGATTATGCTCAAGAAGGGGATGGATTACTAAAGATGATTGTCTTTTGAAAATACTGCTGACCAAAGAGAAAATGGTAAGCATTGACATTTTTCTCTCCAAACGGCACTTAATTGTTTTGCAAATTAACTATGATTTATTCATCGACAACAACAATGACAAAAGTAAAAAGCCTTTATAAAATCATCCAAAAATGTGTGTTGTGTCCCATTCAAAACGGGATAGCATGAAGCTAAACCTGGACTAGATCAGGAGTAAACAAAGACTCGAACAGGACCAGACAAAGTCCACGCGAGACAAAAATGAGCTCAATTTAGCAGAATTTAAAAAATGAGAACGCACTCTTCCTCTCCAAGCTTTTTCTATATTTCTGGGTCTTTCAGGCTTCGTTCTGTTTGGACCTGAATGCAAACTCCACTTTCATGAGGTTGTCTCGCTGCAGCTCTGACCATCACCGAGAGGACAGAGGATGCATTTTGTTCCCACTGCGCCCCCCCCCTTCACTCCTGGACGCTTTTAAAATATTCATTCATAAACTCTTTCACAACACATGAAACGC